>CM069928.1:17416965-17547383 GCA_036172225.1 Cryptocoryne crispatula var. balansae | reverse complement strand
ATTACCTAACGAAAAGATACCTCATATAGTATTTAAATTATATAGTTGTTAAGATACAATTTTAAAAAATATATTATTGTAAAATTACTTTGGCATGATAAATTCAATTACTAACAACTATAAAAAATAGTTTTTTTTATTATTTGAATACTCTAATTAAATTATGCTTAAAAGTACAAAATATTAAAGAATGATTTACAAATATCTAAATTAATAATTTTTTTCATAAAAAAAGTTATAAATAATTAAATAATAAATTATGAATTTAAGGGAAAGGATTTACACTTACACGTAACCAAATAGTTTATTAGGTTCACAAATTCTTTGGAAAAGTTACTGGTAAGAAAATATTTTACTAAATATAAGTTTTACATAAAATTCAAATGGGTCTTAAAAATTAATTTGATGCTGCGTTTCCAGAGATGAGTTTGGATAAGGGTTAACTTGTATTACTTTTGATATTGATACTCCAACATTTAAAAATATTAATATTAATATTGATATAGTATCAAAAATGAAACTCTAATCAAACAGGGCATAAAGTATTAATTTCTAAAATGATTTTGATGATTTTCGTATTAGTTCTAATATTGATCCAATTTTTATTTCGTCGTGAGAATCGCAACTCATTAAGAAAATTTCTAAAATGCATACTTTATATTATTTTTTGTTTAAAAATAAGTTAATAATTCATATGTAACTATAAATTTTGTTATAATATCTTTAAAGTTTTAATTTTATATTTTTATAATTTTATGTATCATATTTTATAATTTATTTATTTTTATTTTAATAAAATTTAGTTTTATTTATTTATTTTTATTAAAATTAGATAAACAAAAATTGAATCAACATATTCCTATTCTGATGGCTTATACGATAATTTTTTTTTCTAAATCAAGATTGAAATTTTGAAAATTGAATTATATTTACACTCCTACTATTTATCTTTAAAATCCGAGATTGCTTTGCCGTTGGATATGTGAATCTCTTTTTTTTCAAACTTGGAAGATATTGGCTATGCAATCTCTATACTTATAAAAAACTATAAGCTAATGTAACTTTCATATACTACAATGATGTTTTTTTTCTTTTAATGTTATGATTGTTGATCTCTATTTAAAATTATCTATTTCTACATCTACAAGTGCTTAATTGTACTAACTTGAGAGAGAGATCTCTTGACCTTGTACAAGAAAATTATAATACTGATTTTTTTTAGTTTTTACAAAGCATGCATTATAAATTGTTTTTTACAAAGTAATACTAACACTGTCATGCCCCGAATTTTAACGTGCATAGTGAAATAATCCAACGATGTGACCGGAAAAATTAACTCAAATACATCGGTTTGAAAAAAATGAAGATAAATTAGGTCCTAGTTCATAAATTCACACATTCTAATTAAGTACATTACTATGATACAATCTAAACAAACTATATACAAGTAAAATATAAGGATCATCCAATTGTCTTCTCAAAAATTGAAGCACCATGCTTTTGTTGTGCTAAACCTAATTTTTTAAAAGTTGATAAAAGAATTGGAATGAGTATGATTTAACCGCATGTTTTAAACCACCAACTAGCTTATACAATAGCTTCTTCAAAACAAGTGAAAACTGCATGATCACTTTCTAATAGATCTCGTTTTTTAGCTGCTTCTTTAAATGAGGAGTATGTGAAACCATTCACCGTACGCAAATCATCAAATGATGTTGGACCTCTTACAACGTTTAATAGCAGTTGCAAAATATGTCTCTCTCCTTCCGATGGGTTCGTTGCATTGACACGTCCAATGACTTGCCTTTGTTTTCTTCTAGTCCAACATGACTTTGATTTGTTCCAAACATAATTCTCCGGAAAATCTCTGTACAATAGCAGCCGTGCGTCATCATCTGCAACATTTGTTGTGAAGAATTCCGTGAGCATTGTCTTCCTCGAACGAGTTGTTTCTAAAATGTGAAGAACATGTGTACTATAGTTTTGACAGTGCAGTTGATGAGGCAAATACACAATATCAAGTAGAGTTTTTGAATTCTTTAACACCGAACGGTATGCCACCTTCCAAGCTGATCTTGAAAAAGTATTGTCCAGTGTTGCTATTCAGAAATTTAGACCCACCGAATGGTTTATGCAATGGCACAAGATTTGTTTGTGTTGATTTTAAAAGAAACGTGATCAAAGCACAAATAGCAAGTGGCCACCATATTGGGAATGAGATCCTCATTCCCAGGATACCTTTATATCCGGCAGAAAAAGATAGTTATCCGTTCCAGTTTAGAAGGAAACAATTTCCAGTGCGTCTAGCATTTGCCATGACAATAAATAAGGCACAGGGTCAAACATTTCCAAATGTTGCTAAATGTGACAAGTTGTTTATCTGGGAGATGTAAGTCGAGCTGAACAACAGAGGGGAACATCTCGCTGAGATTGAAATGATAAATTCTCCAGGTTTCTTCTGGCGGTGATATCCATCTTCCATCTCGGAAATTTCTTATTTCATCGACTACATTTGTTCCATTGTCATCACTGATATGCACAGAGACACGATCATGACCTTTATACACATATTTGTATAAATACTTCACAACTGTTATAGAAGAACATATCTCAACATTTATGTGACAATTATACCTTTTAAGTAATAGAGGATTATATGAAACAACCCATCTATTGTCCAAGTATTCATTTCTAACTTTAACCTTTCGACCATCATCTCTTCTTCGATATATCGGATAGGAATTAATGTTTTTCAACGAGACCTCACTGAATTGACGTGGATACTTACACTTGCAAAATCCTTTTTTCATACATGGTGAAGTTGGCCTTAAGGATCCACATGGACCGTGCATCATGTGCTTCAAAACTAACTCATATAGTTCGCTGTCAAAATTTGGATCAGGAATTTCTACGGAGACAAATGTATCATATGTCTCTGGATTCTCAATTTTCTCACCTTCTTTCAAGATAATTAAGAAATGAGCATGGGGTAAGCCTCTCTTTTGAAATTCTATGACATGAATATGAGCTGCAACATTACCAAACAATTTTTTTGTGAATAACAGATGCTTGATATCTTGCAACTTCGATCGGAAAATCAGACTAACAATATATGGTCTGTTAAATGTAGCCTCCCATGGATGCAATTGTTGTCTTATTTCTTCCCACTCGGGGTTACATGTGACGGTGAGGAATATATCAGGTTTCCCAAACCGATGTACAAGAGCCATTGCATTAAGATACCTCCTCCGCATGTCTCTAGGGCCACCAATGAACGAAGCTGGTAGAATAATTCTTGTGCCAATATTTTTGCAGTTCATCTCTCCAGCCTTTGCTGCATCCACAACTCCCTGGTAAAGATCAGCTCTTATATGTTGTTGATTTCTATAATAAAAATCCAGCCGATCGGTCTCTATTTTAACGTACATATCAACCACATATTGTTGTAACAATCGCCCTCCAAGCAACAAATGGTTCAGAGGATTTTTCCGTTGTTGCAGAAGATATGCATAATATTCACGAGCAGATACATAACATTTGTTCCCTCCTTGAGAAGCAGCATCTGATTAGAATATTTGATCGGTTATTTATATTATAAGTAGAAAGTAGGAATAAATATTTATATTTGATGAATAATTAGAACATACCTTCTTCCGCTTGCATCATATCACTGAAGGCATGATGATCATTTGGTATAGTTGGTGTTGAATTTTCGTGATCTAACTTGCAATTTGTTCGCCTGATTCCTCTGTGCCATCCAGTTTCTCCTCTAGGAAAAAGTAGAGGATATTGAAGTGGATCATAGCATCCAAAGTATGATTGCACCTTATGACTTCTCCCATCGTTACCATGGACTATGATATCAGTCACATATCTCCCTTCTATATCATACCCAACCCCGCTTTTTGGTTGCAACCTTATTAGATTGATTGGCTCAGCTATGCCTTGCAGTTCTTTGCCTAGTCCTTGGCCTTCTTGGTATCCCAAAATCTTCATTATATGCCACCCAATAGTTTCATTTTTCTCTCTTTTCCTTCTCCACACTTGCCTGGGTTGCCTACTTATTTCTGGAAGATCCAAGATTGTCAAAATCGGCTTGTTTGGCGACCCGAGGGGTGGTGGTGGAGAAGATGGATGATCTAGGGGCATGCTAGTCACCTTAATCACATGTCCCTTGTAAGGGAATTTGAGACACTGGTGATTGGTGGACGCGATTGCCTCTAGTGCTTCCAAATAGGGACATCCCAGAAGCTTTGTATGTCAGATCCATCTCAAGTATGTGGAAGTCAACAGTGACTGTTCAAGGTCCAAGCTTCACATTTAATGTAATCATGCCATCGGCAGGCTTTTTCGAATTGTCATATGCGGTCACTGTTATTTGAGATGATCGGACATCCTCTTCAGAAATTTCACAAAGACGTAATGTTTCTGGTGGCAAAACATTAATTGAGGCTCTGGTATCGATCAAACATGACTTAATGCCTACTCCATTGATGTGGACTGTGATGCATAAGGCACATTTCCTTATTTTCGAGTCGGCCAATTCTTCCTTTATAAGTATTGTTGGAGAACCTCTTGATGAACTTTTGATCTTTTGATCAACTATAAAATAGAGATCCGTGCCGAGATTTTATCAAGATGTTTCAACAAGTCATACGATGTCCTAGGCAACGGTTCTTCAATGTGTTCTTCTTCTTCTTCTGGTACTAATCCTGACTGACCGGCCTGGGGAAAGACCTTTGGAACATGCGTCCACTCCTGAGTACTGTGGCAAGTTGAGGAGCTATAGTTGGGGTGGCAGTGGTGGGTGGTGGGTTAGGTCGAATGATGGGAGCTATTGCGACGAGTGTAATGATGGTTTGAGGCATAGTAGGGTAGGTAGGTTGTGAAGGTACATATGCTCGGGGCGGGATGATGATGGGTCCTAGTGGTGGTGATGTTTGTGGTAGATCAACCTGGCAGATTAGAGTCCGTCCTGGTTGGAGTTGTATGACTGATGGTCTTACAATGGGTCGTGATGGTGCTCGGATGATGGGTGGCCGGTTGAGAGTAATGGGGTTGGCTGATGAAGCTCGGGGTATAGAATGGACGGTTCGGTTGACATGCATGACGGAGGTGGCTCCCTCAACTTGCCAATTCTGGCCCCGATGATGATACTCCTCGGAAGAGATCAAGATGGGATTAACGTGTTGATTCCCAGGTGCAGGTGCATGTGGAGGTAGAGGGTTTTGGATAATCCCCAGGCCGGGATTTTGTTGTTGTTGTTGCTGCTGAGCTGGTGCATACTGTCGTTGGTTTTTCACTGTTCTGATGTATTCCCCCATCTAGTCACAGTCAATACTGCCTTGCTCATTAAGGTTGTGGATGTAGTCTTTGAACTGAAAACAATTTTCCACGGTGTGCCCAGGATATCTTTGAAACAGGCAATATTGCTCTGTGTTGGCATTTTGAGGCCACTTCAGCTTCTCCCTTGGTAATGCAATTTGCCCTGCCACCATGAGTGCATTAAAGATGTCCATGAGAGAGTATGGCAAAGGTGGATAATGGTTTCTCTTAGGTCCTATTTTTCGGGGTTCATAAGCCATGGGAGGGGGTGCTTGGTTGTAGTTGGCAAGTTGTTGCCGTGGTGGTTGGGGAACTGGGGCCTGCGGTCGCTGAGGGATCGGAGCCTGTTGTTGACGAGGCTGGAACTGAGGTTGATGTTGAGGTTGACGAGGGTTTCTAAACGGTTGATTTTGTTGAGGGTTCCTAAACTGGTGTTGATAATTGCTAGGTAGGTTCCCTACAATATTGAGGTTCTCGTTTGTCACTACGCCCTCAGTCACTGGGCCAGTTGTGGTAAAAGTGGTTTTCTTGAAAGCTCGGGGTCTAGGATCAAACAAGTTCATGATAGGTGAGTCCCTAAGCTGTGTCTGAATGTACCATGCCTTCTCATATAGTTCACTCATAGAGGTGGGGTGATGCAAAGCCAACATGTTCTTTAAAGCTGGAGTGGCATTGGTGATGATCATCTTTACTTGCTCTGGTTCCGAAATAGAATCTGTAAGCCTTTCTGCCATTGACCTCCACCTATCAGCATATCTGATAAAATCTTCATCATTTCTCATTCTTTCAGCCACGAGGTCGGTGATGGAATATGTTGGTCCGACCCTATCTTGATATCTCTGCAAAAATTTAGCTTTGACGAGTTTCAAAGTTACTCGCCTCCAAAGAGTCAAGCGAGTAGAACCACTCTAAAGCTGAACCCTCTAATGATCTTCTGAAAAGAAAAGCAAGGGCCCTTGGATCATTTTGCCACATTACCGACTCATAAAGAAAGTCCTTGATATGAATGAATGGATTACCGGTTCCGTTGTAGCGATGGTATACCGACATCTCAAAGGGAGGTAGATGAAAAGTAGGGAGGGAAGAAAGAGAAATTTCAGGGGTTGCCTTGGTGTCGATCAATCGTCTAAGCTCTCTATACTGCTCATCCAAGCGATTGATTTTGTTAACCATAGACTGATCGACAGAAGGTTCCCTAAGAGGAGGAGGAGGAGTGAGTGCTTGGTGCACGAGAACTTGGATTGGATGGGCCAAAGTGGCCGGATAAGAAGGGTACATTGGGGGATTCACCAAAGGGTGAGTAGGGTTGAGATGATTAGAAGAATAAACTGAGGGCTTAGAAGGAACAATAACATTCGGATCGGGATGATCTAGATTAGCCACCGGATGAGGAGAAATTGGGGCTACAAGCCCGATATAAGAATGGCCATGAATGGGCACATTGGGTAGATGTGCCACTGACCGAGGGGTAGAGATGTGAAAACCACCTTCGGGAGGAATGTGGTCGGCGGGCGACTTGCTCTTGAGGATGGCTTTGATAGCCTGAAGTTGGGTAGGGTCGGCATGAGAGAATGCCTCCCAAAGTGAATTTGGATTGGGCTGAGGAGAAGTTTGACTAGGTTTGGGGAGAACCACGGGTTCATTAACGGCATATACGGCATCTTGGTAGAGATAAGACTGGTCATACTCTAATTGTAGTTGCTCGTATCTTTGATCCGCTATTCCGATAACTCGTCTTGACCTTAAATTCATAAACACAACAGAAAAAGAAGGTTGACAAATAAAAGCTCAAAGATTTTTTTGTTTTTGATTTTTGACCTCTTTTTTGTTTTGATTTTATTTTGTTGGACAAGCAAGTTATCAAGTAAATTAACCTCAAGCAAATTTTTGTTTTGTTTTTTTTAAGTGATTTTGGAATTTTTGTTTAATTTTTAAATTTTTTTGTAAACAACTAATAGCAAAGACTTTAGAATGATTAATGCAAATTTTTTTTGTTTTAATCTCAAATTAATGGCTTGTTAAGAGAAATACTGTCCACTCAAATAAATTGGTAGAACCCTATGCTCTTATAACGCCGAGCAATCTAAGGTTGTCACTCTTTTCACTGCGATAGGTAATGGGTACTCCAGGTTTTGGGATAAAATGGTACAACCTGCCCAATCAGTGAAGAGGGAATCCTTCACGTCTGGGGACTTACGGAGGCTTGATGGAAGCTACCCAGTCCTTCCGAGAGAGAATCCCCGGAGGAGGAGTTGGCAACCACCAAGAGGGGTGTTTGGATGTGTGGGGCTTTGGATGGAGAGAGCCTCCCTTCTCGGATGTCCTAAGGAGACAGGCGAACCCGAAACTCCAATGTAAACTAAATACAAGTGAAATATCAAGGAATAAGAAGCAAGCAAGAAGAAAATAAAAGCGTGCAATGATTAATGAGATGTTGTAAGAAGCAAGTGAATAAGACAATGATATGAAATTAAACTAAGATGGAAGAAAGCATTAATTTAACCAAGCATGTTTTGAAAGATTTGCTAAAGGAAAACTAGGCTTAGAAGGAAATAAACATGTATACTTAACAAGGGATGAAGGAAGATGATATCTAAAATGATAAGGTGAAATAAGTTGATAAATCAAGCTAGAAATCATATTGTATGCTTTAAAAGAACCAACAAAAGGCAAGTAAATCAGAAAAAGTAAGATAATGCTTCAAGGAAATAAATAAGCATGTAAGCAAGCAAATAGAAATACAAAGAAATAGAAATGGCTTAAATGAGAACTAGAGTGAAAATAAGCATGTTTTCAAGTGGACATTCTTAGGAAGGAAGTGAAGAACTCACTAAAGCAAAGTTGGTCCCACCGTGGTCGCCAAAAGGTGTAAGCACCCGAAACGGGATCCGTAGATCTCCCTTTTTCGGTCCCTACACTTGCTTTGGGAACTTGTGGGATGGGATGTTAGTGCTTGTGGTCGCCAGGAGCCAAAGGCTCCAAAATATAATAGAAATAAAGAAAAATGAAGAATAAAAATGAACGTCGTACCTTTGTAAGCAGGGGGATTGTTAGATTTTGACTTCTCCTCTTTCAGCCGGCCGAAAGAAGAGAGCTTAGTGAGTCCTTCATCTTTGATCCGGTTGAAGCTCCACCTCGGTCGTATTTACCTACAAATGTCCATATGAAAATATAGAAACAAGTGAAAAGATCATTAGTTCTAGTGAAAGTGTAGAATCATGCTCAGATTCGAACTTAAACATGCAAAAGAGAAGGAACTAACCGGATTGGGACTAAATCTCAACCCCTATTTTTTGATAGGTTTTTAAAGAGGTATGAAGATGCAAATGTGTGACTTAATTCATGGTAAATGACATGTTAATGAAAGTTAAAATGAAATGGGGGAGTAAAGGATCAACCGAAAAGGTAAATAAACTCAAAAAAGGTAAAACGGGGTCTGCCCCTGCTAGTGCCCCATATATAGGGCGCCTGCTGCAGGTGTCCCCTTGATGGGGCCCGTTGACCAAAGTCAAAGTCCCTATTTATGGGGCACCAAGGACTGGTTTCAGCAGATTTTCTTCCCTTCTTCGCGGTGTCGTCCCGGAGTGTAGGAAGACCTCCAAGATGGAAGTAGGAGTTCTTTAAATAATCAATACTCAAATGAAACTAATGGAAGAGTGTTTTGGCACTAGATGTAAGGGAAATAGAGTGTAGAGACCCTCAAAGTCGGAGAAAAATCATATTTCTGAAGAAGGAAACTGCATGTTTTTAGGGTTTTTGGGAGAGGGTTTTGGAACAGTTTGAGAGCTTGGAGAGGAGTTGTAAGGCCTTAAGAGTGTTCTGGTGGATGAGAGAGTTTGGGGGGCGCCATTGGTGTGTCCTCAAGCCTCCAAATGGGGGTCCTTTTATAGCCAAGAAAAGGGCAACTTTATCTGCAGAACTGTCCCATCAATCTGTCCAGTCAGTCAGACCAGGTGCAGGTGCCCTATAAGTAGGGCACCAGGTGCCCTATATACAGGGTGCCAGGTGCCCTATATACAGGGCGCCTGGTGCCCTGTATAAAGGGCGCTTTGACCCTGGTCAATGCCTATCGATCTTTGAAATGCGCCGAAAAACTTTATTTTTTCGGAAAACTCGGTTCCCTTGAAAGGTTACTCAAATATTATTCATGAAAACAAGAATTCAAGCTCTTCAATTGAACCAAAATTGCGTGTCTACAGTAACTAATACTTTAAAAAATTTATAGTTTTAAGAATTGATGAGAATTTTTTTATATGTAGTATTTCTAGTTTAGAGAATTATCCTGAAGTATAGTCTACAATATCTTCCTTTGTAATAAATATTGTGATATATGTAAGGATTGTATTAAGAATGATTCTCTATAATATTCTCTAAAAAGTGTTATTCCACACTTAATTTTGGTTGGTAGACTATCTGTTCTTGTTCGTCTATTTTTATTTTCATTTAGAAAAGTATGATAATATTCATTAAGTTTAGCATCCCATGGTGATGAAAATTTATTAAAATATTCAAGCCCCCAATGAGCCCAATTTTCTTGAGGTAATTTCTATACTCCATTAGAATAATTAGTAAAAAAATTCAATTATATAACATATGTTACATATTCTTATTTTTCCTAATGCAATTTTTATATCTTCTATGTTTATTACATTTGGTTTTGTAGAAGATGTAAAAGATTGTAATAAAATAGTTTAAAACTCGAATAATGCATTTTTAATTATTGTGTAAGTTTTTATTTGTTTAAATATTTCATGATCTATTTGGTACACTATTGCATAAGCTGCACATCCTTTTAAACATTCTATCTGATTCTTTCTCGAAGAGCTAGAAGGGCAACTAAATATTATCAATTATATGGAGAGTACTGTTATATCCTCAAATATTTTACCAAAAGCTAAGAGAATAACCCTTTTATAAATATATTAATAATTACTTACAAATAGAAGTTAAGACACTAAATGACAATGCTATATGAGAAGATTGATTTATGCCATTAATGAAAGAATATAGAGATTGTATAACAAAACATAAAGAAAGAATAACTTTGGTCTATCATGAAATAGATGAATGAAGCATTTATGACCTTGAAAGAGGAACTATCAATAAGTTAATTGTCACCAGAGAAAAAATAAATAAATTGAATTTCCCGATGATTGTTAAATCAGTCAATGGTTGGATTCCATTATTAATACAAGTTTTCGAAAAAGTCATATCAACCACTTTCTAGAAGAAATCATTGGAAATACTTTTCCATCACTTCAAATATGGAGAATTCGATCTCAATATTCTTTTGACATCCAATATAAAGATCTTGATGAAGCACTCAATAGTGAAAAAAACACAAATTGAGAATATAACTTGTATTAAAAATGTGAGTAAATGGCCAATAGAAGTCTCAAGTTGGATTGGATGAATATTGATTAGAGACGAAGGAAGACTGATACATAAAAGCTACCATGGTCATGGATAGGATTGTCAACAACTAGATATCAAAATTCTGGGACCAAACATAAAGTAAATATGGCAGGATGTGAAAAGTAGTTGGGCTGATGACATGGAAGAAGAATAAAGCAATCAAAAGGAAGACAGCAAGGATGAGTAGACAACAAAGAATCTTCAACAATTGTACTGTATAATATTTTCTTGTATTATTATACTATGTCTATTCTTCTCTCTCCATTATTGTAAAGAAAGATTCCATGATGTCTAGGGACATTCGTTTTGTAAATTATTATTTCTTTTAAATTATTATATGATGTCACCAATGGTGATTACATGGCATTCTCATGTCTATATAAGGAGAGGAAGACTCCTAGAGATGACATCACTTGTAAGCTATCCTTGAGTGTTTAATAGATAACTCACTCCTTTCTCACTCTCTAATTCATAGTTTGAGCTATTGACGAACTTCGCTGCTCCACCCTAAGTTATCATTCATTGCCATTGTTCATCACCATCTTCGCTACTCAACCCTAAATTATCGTTCATTGCCATCATTCATCACCACAGATTTGGTATCAGAGCCATGTTCATCTATTGTGAGGTTGTCATCATGTTGTTATGCTGATTGTTACTCTTTTACATTTGGCATCAACGATGAAATCAATGTGGGCAAAGGTTTTTCTGAAGGGCATAAATACATCTGAACCAAAAATAGCTATACATCACCACTTAAGGGCTCAGACTACCTTTTTAGATTTAGTTGTTCCAAACACCTTCAATAATCTAATGTATGACACAATCAAAAAATAGAGAATGATTCTGTATTATCAAATAGGAAGACTTGATGATCACATCTTAACCAAATTATCAATTGAACTAAGGTTATAATGAACTAAACATGTCTTAATTTAAATTAAATATATTTTTTATAAATAAAATTAACATTTTAATTAAGATGGATTAACCACAATTGATGGATCACCACTAAGGTGCAATATGGTTGGCATAAGATGGATTAACCACAATTCGAGGAGATGAGGCAACTTGATTACCTTCAACAGAGGTATGATTAGCTAGTACCTTGCCCTTCATCAAGGCTTGCATGAGTGACAAGGTTTCCGGGTCAGTATGAAGAGAAAATACTCTAAAAATCAGTTCAACATTTCGTGGAGCATATGGGTGGGCGACCTCTTGTGCTTCTGGTCCAAATAGGAGATTGACTGACCATTTGATTAGATCTTGAGTGCTTGTTGAATCTCGTGATGACCTAGCTCATTCTCTTCATTCTTGGAGCATTCCGCCATTCCAATGCATCTTTCAAACCTTAATTGTGTTACCATCCTATCAATTTTTTAGAGGGTAAAAATAAGAAACTTCCTTGTTTTTTTATATTTTTTACAAGAATGTTTGTTGTTTCTACTTTGGTTTCAAAGCAAAGAACAAACTTTTTTTTTGATGTTCTCAAATGTTTTAGTGTTTTTCAATTTTTGTTTCACAAACAAGTGATGCAAAGAATTGAAGACAAGATTACGCAATGACTTTTGTTAAAACCTTAAGTTAATGGATTGTTAAGATTTGTTCTCTCGATAAATAGGTTAGGATTCTAACTCCAATCTCCAATGACCAAGGTTTACATAACCTCACCACATGTAGGTGACTTGGGATGCTTCGGGCTTTAGCGTAGTGGTACAAACAACCCAATTGTGATGAAGAATACTCCACGTATGAAGAATTATGGAGGCCTTGATGAAAAATAACCAAGTCAACTATGAAAGAATATCCTAGAAGAGAGGTCAGAGTCCACCAAGAAGGTATTTTGGGTAGGCAATGGTGTGTGGGAGAGTGAGCTCCCACCTCTAAAAAAGAGTAAAAGAAGAGACCGACCAACACCTATTATAAGTTGACCAACTAGCACCTATGGGCACCTAAAAGCAACCAAGATCAAACAACCCATGCTACATAATTTATATGATAGAATTACTACAAATGAGACAGACCATGCACTTAATGCATACCATGCAACACAACATGATAAATGACAATTTAAAATAGATCATTAGATCACCTTTACAACAACATGCAATAGATGCACCTATCCTTTAATGAAAGACCACATTCACAATATCATATAATAGATGCACTTATTCTCTAATAAGAAATCACATCTTTTCTTATTGGCAAGGAATGCGTCGTCTCGCCACCTCAACTAGCTAACACCAGATTTACCATATAGCTAAATGAAATCCCATAGTGCACCTAGGTAATGATGGCACTTAGGATGCCTATGAGATCTGGGATCAATGGACGTATCAAATGGTTCTAACCCCCCGATGCCCTCGGGTCACGACTAACTAGTCAGGTGTAGCTCAGTCTTCCATTTACATTCAAGGCATCATACATTTAAATAACACATGGCAAGTTATGACCAAACATATGAAAGACTAATGAACATAGACAATAACATACCTTAACAAATAAATTGCTAATGCAATTACCACAATCAACATCACCTAAATGACATGTTCATGATGCTAGAACTATAAACTAATATGCATAGACAAGAGCTAACATGATACCACCACATATGCTCAACAATACATGATAAGACCATACCCAATCAGACTCTATCACCTGGTTAAATGACATAATCATGGCTGAAAAATCAAGTTAATTAAGCTAGCTAATCATTATCTAATCTTATTAACCTATCTCTATATGTGTATAATAATATTAACTCTAAAGGATAACAACTGACTAGCTAAACATAGGTTTGTAGGCACTCTAAATTGACCTAATTCAGAGCTCCAGACTTTTATTCCACTGGTGATACCCTTTATTTAACTGTTATCCAATCCAAGCCACTTGATGAGTTGAACCGAGTATGTCGGCGGGTGGAATGGGCGAATTGAGAATAGCCCGAAGATTTTCGAGTCATTATGTAACGTGTGGATTTATAACTATCATATGATTATTCTAGCTTTTGTCACAATACTCCAATCTGTGTTCTGCGCATTCATGACCACCCTAGACTTTGGATCATGTCTTTCCAATCTTTTCATCTTAATCCGAATACCTTTTCATTCATACAATCTCTAGTAAAGGGCATGATGCCTGTCAATCAAGGTCCAGTCAAAATCAACCAAGCTGCCTCACCTCCCCAATCAGCAGTTCGACATCTTACCATATCCCCACTTGGGCAGCCCTACCATGTTACTTCACCTACTCACCCCATTGTGGGTCATTCTTCAGCTCACACCCCAACCCACCTCCCTCCCATCAGAGTACCACGTGCATACCCCCTAGTAAATTTCTCTCCACCCATTGCTAGGGATCAGGAAACCCTTGAATCTCCCATCCATAGTGTAAACACCCGAAACGGGATCCGTAGATCTCACTTTTCCGGCCCCTACTCTTGCTTTGGAGACTTGGTGGATGGGATGTTAGTGGTTGTGGTCACCAGGAGCCAAAGACTCCAAAATATAATAGAAAGAAATAAAAATAAAGAATAAAAATAACTATCGTACCTTTAGAAGCGAGGAGATTGTTAGGTTCCGACTTCTCCTCTCTCGGCCGGCCGAAAGAAGAAAGCTTAGTGAGTCCTTCGTCCTTAATCTGGTTGAAGCTCTGCCTCGGCCGGATTTACCTACAAATGTCCATATGAAAACATAGAAACAAGTGAAAAGATCATTAGTTCTAGTGAAAGTGTAGAATCATGCTCAAATTCGAACTTAAACATGCAAAAGGGAAGGAAATGACCGGATTGGGACTAAATCCCAACCCCTATTTTTGATAGATTTTTAAAGAGGTATGAAGATGCAAAGGTGGGGCTTAATGCATGCTAAATAACATGTTAATGAAAGTTAAAATGAAAGGGAGGGAGTAGAAGATCGATCGGAAAGGTAAATAAACTCAAAAAAATGCAAAACGGGGGTCTGCCCCTGCTAGTGTCCCATATATGGGGCACCTACTGTAGGTGTCCCCTTTATGGGGTGCGTTGAGCAAAGTCAAAGCGCCCTATTTATAGGGCACCAGAGACTGGTTTCAGTAGATTTTCTTCTCTTCTTAGCGGCGTAGCCCCAGAGTGTAGGAAGACCTCCAAGACGAAACGGGAGCTCCTCCTTATAGAAAATATGTAAATAATGCAAATGGTAGGGTGTTCGGTCGTTGGATGTAAGAAGAATGGTGAGTAGAGGCTTTCAAAGTCGAGAGAAAACTATATTTTTGGGTGGTTGAAACTACAGGTTTTCGGGTTTTTGGAGAAATACTTCGGGACGGCTTAAGGGCTTGGGGAGTGGTTGTGAGGCTTTGGGAATGTAATAATGGATAAGAAGGAGTGAGAGGACGGATTTAGAACCTTCTAAACCTCCATATGGGGGTCTTTCTATAGCCTAAAAGATGGTAACTTCATTCTGCTAGACTATCCATTCAAAAAGCAACTATGGTTTTTTTGGCTTTTGGGAGAGGGTTTTGGGATGGTTTGGGAGCTTGGAGAGGGGTTGTAAGGCCTTGAGAGTATTGTGGTGGATGAGAGGGTTTGGGGGACGCCCCTGGTGTGTCTTAAACCCTCTAAATGGGGGTCCTTTTATAGGCAAAAGAAGAGGGTAACTTTATCTGCAAAACTGTCCTATCAATTTGTCCAGTCAGTTAGACCAGGTGCAGGTGCCCCATGGTGCCCTATTTATAGGGTGCCTAGTGCCCTATAAAAAGGGTGCCCAGTCCCCTATTTACAGGGCACTTTGACTTGGTCAAAGTGCCCCATTAAGGGGGCACTAGGCCCAGTTTGGCTGAAATGCACAGGGAAGTTCCGATTTTCCGAAAAACTTGGTTTCCTTGAAAGAATACTCAAATATACTTTATGAAAACAAGAATTTAAGCTCTCCAACTAGACCAAAATTACGTGTCTACACATAGTATCTACATTCCTCTATCACAGACACCAGCCTACCTTCGCTACAATGGCTCAGGTGACCCCTTTAGCGATGTCAATGATTTTCTAAGCAAATCATCTCGATGGCAAGATGATCGAAGAGCTCTTGCTATTCTTTTTAGGTGATCATTGGATTGTGCAGCCCAATAATGGTTTTTTTCACTATGGGAAATAGAAATATGAGATTTCAAAATTATCAAGGCCAAATTTTTGCAACGATATGGGCCAGGTTATTTAATAATTGGGGAAGCAAAAGAAGACGTGGAATTAATGCAATATTATGATGAATTGAGCCCCATGCCTGAGAGGAGCATTGATGCTATGCACAAACCAAGGAGCCCTCCCCAACCCCATCTAGATCATCATCATCAGCCAACTCCTCGATGCCAGTTGATTAGGCCACCCATGCCCCAACCTCAGCCGGTCATGCAACCTGTGCTACTGGCAAAACCAACTATGCACAATCGAGTTCCTCTTGTCGCTTGTGCAAATACTTCATTACCTAAACCGGCTCCCCAGCCTTTGACTCCACCAACATTTTCAAAGGCCCCTCGGCCAATCATCCGGCCCTTAGCTTCTCAGTCTACTTCACCAACAGCTCCTCAGCCAGCCACACAAGCTTTGGCCCCTCAACCAATTTCACCAATAGCTCCTCAGCCTGAACCGACTTCTATGCTGACACCAATTGAACAACCCTTGGCTATTCAATCAACCCCTCAAAATAGGGTTCACCCTATGTCAGTTAAGGCCCTTGTTTTTTCTATTACTCATGCCTTGGTAGAGGAACTAACACTCCTATCATTCATGCTCTTGCCCTAGCAGAGGAACCAATCAATCCAATCATTCCTACTTCTACTATAGTAGATGATTTAGTCACTTCAACCCTTCATGCTCCTGCCTTGGTAGAGGAACCAGTCACTCCGATCATCCATGCTCAACATGGTAAACAATTTAGTCATTTTGACTCCTCAAGCTCCTGTCCTGGCAAAGGAATTAATCACTCTAACCATTTGTGCTCCTATCCTAGCAGAGGAATCAACTTCTACCCCTCAGCATGTCATCACAATATCTCAAGATCAAATTCAGCCAGTAGGGGAGATTGAACCAAACCCTTCTACCTTGATGGAATCCCCTAGACTAGGCATGTCCTCTTCCATAGAACATCCTAAGGTGAAGCCTACTATAGAGAGCTTAGATGAAGGAACCATAAACTTAGTTTATCGTCAATCCAATGAAAGACGAGGCAAGGATTTGTCAGGTATTGATCAACTATTACCATCATTGGAATTAATCATTGAAAATGGTCAGATTGAACTGACCCCTGAACTAGGAAGTAAGGAGACCGAATTGGTCGATGAAATGGAGAATGAATCAACGAGCCTCCAGAAGGGCATAGACCTTAGCAAAGGGATACTGGGACCTCCTCTAGCTAGGCAGACAAATCCCTTAACATCAATCCTAGGGCCTCTACCCATACCTCATTCTCCCCTCAATGAACAATCGGGCCCATGGGCCCACAATCAATCAATCTTAGGGCCACCACCCTTTCTTTATTCTGCCCACAACTATTGAATGGGCCTATGGGTCCCCAATTCTTCAATCGTTGGTCCACGACCCATATTTCATCCCACTCAATTGGGCCCTTATGCCCCTTTTCTTCAACCAGGCCCATGTACCCCGTTTATCCAATCAGGCCTGTGTGTCCCTCTTCATCAACCGGGGTCTTATGCCCCTTTCCTTCAACCAGACCCATGTGCCCCTTTTCATCAACCAGGCCTACGTGCCCCTTTCCATCAACCGGGCCCAAATGCCCCTTTTCCCCAACCAGGCCTATGTGCCCCTTTCCTTCCACGTGCCCACATGCCCACAATTCTCCCCAATTGAGCCCATGTGCCCTTAATTTTTTTAAATTGGGCCTACGTGCCCACAATTCACCTCAACCAGGCTCACATGCCCATGTTTTTTTGCAAATGGGCCAATGTGCCCAAATTCCTCCTAAATTGGGCCCACGTGAACACCTTCCATCAACCTCGGGCACACATGCCCACACTCCTTCAACTTCGGGCTCGCGTGCCCCCATTCCTTCATAATCGGGCTTGCATGCCCAAACTTCTTCGAAATCGGGTCCCCATGCCACTTATTCAACTTTGGACTTGTGCACCCATACTCTTCAATGGTGCCAGTGAGCCCATCACAAATCAAAATCTTGCTCCCAACCATTTAAATCGGGTCCATGTGCCCGCTCTTTTCATTAGGTCTCTCGGGCTCAACCTCCAATCAGGCCTTCGAACCCATCACCTTCAATCGGGCCCTCATGCCCATCAACATCAACCGGGACCTCTAGCCCACATTCAAATCTTGGGCTCACGTGCCTCTTGATTCCGACTACTCACGGGCTTTCAAGCCCACTTTCAACTCACAAGACCAAGAGCCAATTTTAACTCACTTTTGTTTCTAAGCATGTTTATTTCCTTTCAAATTCTCTTTCATTCTCTAAATTTTACTTTTAACAAAAAATCTAAGGGTAGATAAATTTTCTAGGTGATACCACAATCTTTGCCTTTTACATCATTAATTTTGACTCCGCAATGCTAAATCATATCCTCCACATCTTTCACTTCATCCTATGACTCTGAATCTTCAATCCAATGAGATATGGAGCATATCAAAAGAGGAAGTAGCATGGCAAGGCAAGGCAAGCACAAACAATGTTGTCACCAACAATGAATTTCTTCTCTCAGGTATTATATGAAATTACATTCATCATCATTATGTCATCCTTAAAGCAATGTTTTTTTGGAAATGATTTTGAATCTCACATGACAATCTTACTTGAGAGAAAATGTATGATTGATGATAACTACTTTTTGTTTTATCCAAATGAATTCTTTAACATTGCAAGCCATGTTTACAATTAATTCACCCATGGAATGTGATCTACCTCACAAAAAAATGGAGAGAACAACCAGTATGACTTGAGTCCACATGTCCTAGGTTGTTCTCTTGGATTCGAGGGTAGATACCATACTACACACACAACATATCCTGATCCCAGAATTCAGATGACCTAACACCCGAGAGAGGCTAGGTAAGGCCTAGAGATGGAAGGAAAACCCTCACCCTATTCTCTTCTATTCAGTCCAAGATAGGCTAAGGGGACTAGAGAGGGAGAGTATCGAAAGCATCTGCCGCCCTAGTAGGAGGCCGTCTCATAAGTTCCAACTTCTCAATGAAAGAAAAAGGGTGCCAAAAGATGGGCAATGAACCCCACAGGTTTAAACAAATATGGGCCTATCTGAATGAGTTCACAAAATGTAGGAAATGAAAAAAGGCACCAAAAGATGGGCAATGACCCCACAGATCAAAGCACATGTCCAAATGTGTGCCACAAAAATAGGTTTGTTAATAAAGAAAAAAAGACCTGAAAAGGCCAAACCCCAATGGGCATGGGTGTAGAGAAATCTCTCTTGACATCTCCAAAGCCTATCGAGGACTTCCTATCAAATCTTCATTATTAACCTCCCAGGGTGTGGATGAACCAACTAAATCAAAGCTAAGTTTTGGTTGATCAAAGGTTGAAGGTCAAAAAGATTGTGTAAGGAACCCCATTTTGCACACGGTGTTTACCAACGAACCTAGAAAAACAACCAAGTGATGAGAACTTTTGTCAATACTGAATTTTCTCTCCCCAAAAAAATTTAATATTTTCAAAAACTCCAAAAAAATTGAATATTTTCAAAACTCCCCCAAAAAATCTCCTCTTTAAAACTCCAAAAAAAATTCAATGTTTTGAAAAACTCCAAAAAATGAATATATTAAAAAAATCTCAAAAATGAATCTTTTCTCAAAAAAACTTTTTTTCAAATTCCAACAAAATTTTAAAAAAAAGTTCATCACCATGCTTGGTTTGAATTCTCGTCTTTACATTCATATTTATTCTTAGTCTCTCATGTTTCAAATTTTTCATTACATATTTCTGCTTTATTTGTACACCCTTAAGATGGCTGCTACCCCTTAACAAAGGTCAAGACATATTGCAACTTGCAAGGGGATAAGCCATATTGGCATTTTAATCTCCTTTTTCAAGTGTTTTAGACACGAAGAACAAACAAGGAGAATTGCACAATAACGCGATGCTCGCCACTTCCCTTCCCTGAGGATTCTTAGGAGGAGATGTCACCATAACCTCGGCCTCAACTTTGCCGAAAAACTTTTGTAGGATTTCAAATACGTGATGTTCACCACTTTCCTCCCCTGAGGATTCCTAGGAGGAGGTGTCATCATTACCACGGCCTCAACTTTGTCGAGAAATGTTTGCTCTGTGTCTTCATTAAGGCATATGAACTCTTTTGTGAGAATGCATGTCATCACACTGCAAACTCACCATCATCATTTTCTTTCTTAGCATATATTAGGGGCATTACTACTTATTTTATGCATTGATGTTAACCATGACTATGAAGAAGAATTGACCCGAGATCTCCTTCATCAAAATCTACGACGGTCAGGTCATCTTTCGTACTCGTGGATAAGCCAAGAGTTGTGCTGTGAGGGACGATAATTCTCGAACGGGTATGTTGACCTCATAGACAATTTATATCTTCAACTAATTGTTAACCAAATCTTGTTTTTGTTTTATTGAACCCAGCATGCATCATGTAGTATTAGTTGCATTGCATTTTTCGTTATCATTTCACACATATATTTATCATCTTATACCTCTATCAGGATATCTCTGAACCCTACCAGGGATGTTGTCCCATCGTATACCCTAATTCTGATCTTTCTAATATCCCACCGTGTTCTCTAATCTCAAAGTGTTTGATGATCCCACCATGTCCATTAATCCCATTGTGTTCGGTAATCACCTTGTGCCTCCAAAATTTTCATTTCTATCCCCATTGTGGCCACTACAACACCCTTATTGCCATTCATCCCATCGTGGCAGTCATTTCATCTCACGAAGGGCCTCCAATTTGATCAGAACTTGCATTGCCATTATCTTTACAGTCTAAGCTTCAGCATTTGCCGTTTGGAATTCGAGATCATTCCATTCTGAATTGAATCTTGTTTCTTGGAAGACTTAAATGAAAATGAGAGCATGAATATGCTCGATTGGTATTCTTTTACTTTTCTAAACAAATCTCGTTTAAATTTTAGCCCATCACAGTACAGGAGCACCGTAAAGATCGGGCTACCGACTGATGATGAACTCATGAACCCATGTTTTAGGGAGTCCCCACTGCGTTAGGGGTTGACTATTCTTCTCTCGTGCCCGTGGTGCATCTCTTATCAATCGAACATAGGATGACTTGATGAAACATGGCGGTTATCAAGGACACTCGAGTGTACACACGCCAAATTGGCCTAATTCGGAGCTCCAGACTCTTATTCCATAGGCGAAATCTTTTATTTGACCATTATCTGATCCGGATTATCTCTTGGAGATGAGCTAAGGACGCTGTGGAGCCCCTCGCAAGTTGAGAATGGACCGATGATTTCCGGAACAATGCTGTAACCTTCAAGAGAGAGCCACGCGTGAACCGTGAAATCACGAAGCCTGCTCAATGACCGACCATGAATGGTTCTTAATTGAAGGTCTCGGGAGTCCCGCATGTGTTCCGTAGCATTCAGGGTTTCCGAGAGGTCATTTCGGTAGTCGTTGGTCAATGACGACTTTCGTTGCAATTTTTTTCGATCTGTACCGACACGGCTATACCGGACCACGCGTTAGGCCTTTCCAGTCATCACTGGGTCTTTTCGGGTCATCCGGGTTGATCCTAGCCGAATATTTTCATCAATCATGGCCATACGTCCGGTTCAGTCAATTTTAGGGTTTTACGGCTTTTCCTAGTTTCAGTTCACGTTTATCAGGTTAATGTCAGATTTTTCGATGATTTCGGGTTTTTCGATCGTACCGGACTTGTTCGGTCAATATTTTAAGTCATCCTGAGTTTACCCGAGATTTCTCGACCGGAACCGTGCTCTTCGGATCTTCGCCAGGGGTTTCGGCTTTTTGCGAGAGGGTAAACCGGTAGAAAGCCCCATGCAAACATCTCGAGAATCATGCCGGCTGGTTTACCGACTTGAAGAGGTGCGGCTTAAGGTCCTCTTTCCAACGCAACAAAAGGGAGCGGAATCGGACATCCCGTTTGCAAGATACGGCTCGCGGAACGCGCGCGTAGGAGAGAGAGTCTATCGCGCCCCCACTCCCCTTGAAAGGGGAGGGCGTGCCCTGCGCACCCTCAACCCGGGGGCGCGCCCTACGCGCCCTCAAACCGGGGGCTCGCCCTGCGCGCCCCCGCTTCTTTTGAAATGCGGGGGCGCGGTACATTTTCGGAAACCGAAAATAACCCCGATAAGCACCTTCTAAACCGGATTTTTGGGAGGTTTCCGTCGATAATTTTTGATTATTTGTACTTTGCCCCCGGTTCGGGGGCGCGTTACATATGTCATGTCCATTTTTTAGCAATTTCTGAAAGATTCCGTCGAATTTTAGCAATGAGACGCTTAACGCTCCCCCGGTTTCTTTGAAACTGGGGGGCATGCAGACCGTGCCCCCAAGATGAGGGCGCGCCCTGCGCGCCCTCAGTTGAAAAATAGGGGCGCGGTCGGTCCAGTTTCTATATTTTGCACCGGTTTCCTTCCCCTATAAATTGATGGCCATTCTCAATGACCCAAGGTTAATTCCCCATGCCTAGCTCATCCTGAGGTCGTCCAAGCTCTCTCCCAAGGCTGTCCCAACATTCAAAACCGATCCGACATCGAGAGATCGATCCCCAGGCGAAGGAGAAGCCCGATCCGTACGTTCTGCATCAACTTACTTCATCAGCTTCTGTAGAAAATCCATGGCACCTTCTGCAAAAGTCTTCAACATATTAGTTGTTCCTCTCTTTGTCCTCTTTTATTTGCAACTGACGGCACTCGATTCTGACTTTCCGTTTGTTTGTGGCGATTGCTGCACCAAGAACGCGCATTCAGGTTTTACTTTTCACATCCGTCCACTTTCAAAATTTTTTTAGACTTCTACAGGCGGATTTAGGAGAAGTCATAAACAAAATAACTCTACCTCTCTGAGCCTTCTATCTACTTCAACAAACGGCACTCAATTCTGACATCAGGACTGCCCGTAGCGAGCTCTGTACCGAAGTTGCGCCAGACAGTGCAACACGCCGCCAACCAAGGGCGCGCAAACCGCGCCCTCACACATAGGGCGCGCCCACCGTGCCCTCAAACCCAGGGCACGTTCAGTCTAGTGCGTTGTCCAGCCATATTGGTGATATCTTCTCCGTTTTAGCTCCGATTTGAGTCGTTCAAGTTTCTATGTCTTCATCATTCATCCAGGATCATTTTAGCATCATTTATATTTAATTCTTTGCATAATTTTATATCACAAAAAATACACAAAAAAGGGTTAAGGCTCACCCCGAAGCCGGTGGGTCCGATTCCAATTGCTTCTTTCTCATCTTCTCTATACAGTTGCTACACTTCTCACAAGTCTAATCAAACTCTTCATTTGTTTTATTGTCTTAAGTTGCATAGGTTGATCAAGCTGGTATCGGTTGGACTCTTCTTCATCGGCTGGCCGAAGAAGAAGAAGGTTGAACCTGCACACACTTTCTCCCACGCTAAGGTACACACGGTCAACTCATCTCTTGATTTACATTCCATAAAGCGAAGCCCGCGGCTCCTGGCGACCACCTTTTATTTATGCTTTAAGTTAATTCATTCTTCACTTTCCTCCCACATGACCCGAACCGTCTCCGGTGCTCGAGCGACACCGTAAGATGAAAGTTCGGGGATCAATGTGAATGTGGGACCGAGGTGAGGACTCTTTACAGCTTTCTGAGTGTTTTACAATCCACTCCTCCTTTTTTCCAATTCTATTTTTCACCTTCTCTTGAGGTGCCAATCCAGAACCCATTTTTGGAACAACCAATGTCTTCAACCGTGCTAGCTTGATTGATCCGTGCAACTAGTTGTTTTCCAACTTGGTTCCCGCGTGAACCGTCTTGTCCTTTACCTTTTCCATGTTCATTTACCTTTAAACTTGTTGTTTACTCTTCCTTTAAAGATTGTCCCCCATGTGGACTTGATTTGCTTGTCTTTAATTTCAACCCAGTTTTCGCGTGAACCACTTTTCTTCTTATAAACCGGTTCCCGCGTGAACCACCTTTCTTTTCCAACTCGATTCCCGCATGAACCAACTTATTTTCACATCTGTCCCCGCATGGACCACCTCTTTAAAGCACCTTTAGATTGGCCCCATGTGGCCCTATTTCTATTTTGTCAACTCTTACACTGGTTTCCGTGTGAACCACCCTTTTCTTCAGTAAAACCGGTTCTTGCGTGAACCAACTCCTTTTTCTAAACCGGTTCCCGCGTGAACCAACCCACTTTCAGATCAGTACCCGCGTGGACCACCCTTTTGCACCACTTTATATTGGCCCCAAGTGGCCCTTCTTCATTTTTCCAATCAAACAAACCGCTTCCCGCGTGAACCACCCCTTTTCCTTCAAAAATCGGTTCCCGCGTGAACCACCTACCTTTCCAAAACCCGGCTCCTGCGTGAGCCACTTTATTTTCAATTCAGTCCCCACGTGGACCATCTTTGTACCTATACTTCAGATTTGTCTCTACTTGGACACTCCAACATAAGCTGGTTCCCACGGAACCACCTTTTAGTTGCTAGTTGCTAGTTACTTGTTTACTTTATCATTGCTTGTCTTGCTTGCATTCATTTGTTTGATTTATTTAATAGCTTTCATTCATGTTTGCATAGTGATTGCTTCTTCTCCTCCTACCCTCCATTTTTCATATTTGCATTAGCTTTTGCATCGGGTACCAGACTTGCTCCGATCCATAGGGCATTCGAGGTGGGAGCTCTCTCTCCCAACACACCCTCACCCTCCAATCACTCTCTTGGTGGATTCTAACCTCTCTTATGGGATATTCCTTCCTAGTTAATTTTGTGGTTTCCATCAAGACCTCCGTAAGTCCCCATCCGTGGAGTATTCCTCTTTGCACGATTGGGCCGATTGTACCACTTCCCAAAACCCGAAGAACCCAAGTACCTACTCGTGGTGATTGAGTGACAACCTTAGGTTTTGAAGATTGAAGCAATAGGAACCATACCTACTTGAGTGAACAATTTCTAACAATCTATCTAATTTAAGGTTTCAACTCAAAAATTGTCGAGTAGTCAATTTAAAAACTTGTTTGCACAACTTGCTTGCTCACAAACAATTGAAAACAACCAAAAAACAATTTTATTCTTTCAAAACACCTAAAACAAAACAAAAACCTTTTTAATTTTGTGTTCAAACTTATTTTCCAAATAACCAAATTGAAACAAAAAAATTTCAAACAAAACAAAAACATAACAAAAAATCTTCAATTGTGTGCTTTGCTTGCTCTCTTTTCTAACCATCTTTCAAGAAAAATCGACATGATGCCCATGATGCTAAAGTCCAGAAGCCACGTTGGGAGATCGGACTACTATGAGCAACAAGAGTACGAGCCGAGTTTCTACAAGCTTCAACAACAACCCATAGTCCAACCAGAGGGCCATGTCAATGCCGTCAGAGAACCTGAAGTTCAAAATCCTACTCATCCACCTGCTTTACTTAGTGTGGAACAAATCCTCCAGGGTCTATCCCTTCATTTAAATCCTGAATCCTTTTCACTTTTGTAATCTTTAACAAAGGGCAAGATGCCCTCCAATCAAGATCCAGTCAAGGGAAATCAAGCCCCCTCACCACCCCAATTGACAGTCAGGCCCCTCATCATCAACTCTCCTGCACAATCTTGCCATGCTACCTTGCCTACTCACCCTATTGTGGGTCACCTACCTAATTCCATGCTAGTTCCTACTTCTAACCCGCCTCTTCTAGCCTGTTCATCCAAATACCTTGCACCGGTGGCTCAGAAACCCAGCCTTACTTAAGCATTTATAGACAAACTCAACCAAATGGATGATCACTTTGAAGAGCTGAGGCACCGTTTGGACTCGAAGGCCATCCCTAAAGTATCTGCTCCGTCTTTCCTAGTCCCACATATCCCTCCATCACAAACACCAGTCTACCATCGCTACAATGGCTCAGGTGATCCCTTCACCCATGTTAATGATTTCTTGAGCAAATCGTCTCAATGGCTTAATGATCGAAGAGCTCTTGCTATTCTTTTTAAGCGATCATTGGATGGTGCAACCCTAAAATGGTTCTTTTCGCTAGGGGAAATAGAGATATGGGATTTCGAAATTGTCAATGTCAAATTCTTGAAACGATACGGGCCAGGCTATTAAATAATTGGGGAAGTAAAAAAAGATGTGAAATTAATGCTATGCACTAACCTAGGAGCCCTCCCCAACCCCATCTAGATCATCATCTTCGGCCAACTCCTCGACGTCAGCTGATTAGGCCACCCATGCCCCAATCTCAGCCGGTCATGCAACCCATGTCAATGGCACAATCAATTGTGCACAATCAAGCTCCTCTTGTCAATTGTGCCAATACCTCTTTACCTAAACTGGCTCTCCAACCTTCGACTCCACCAACATTTCTTAAGGTCCATCGGCCAATCATCCGACCATTGGCTTCTCAGCCTATTCCAACAACAACCCCTCAGCTAGCCAAGCAAGCCTTGGCCCCTCAACCCACTTCACCAATGGTCCCTCGGCCAATCATTCATCCTGAGCCGATCGAGCAAACCCCGGCTTCTCAACCAATCCCACCGCATAGGGATCCTCCTCAGTTGGTTGCACAACAACCAATCATTTATTCTATTACTCTTGTCTCAACAAAGGAATCAATCACTCCTACTATTCTTGCTCCTGCTGTAGTAGAAGATTCAGACACTTCGACCCTTCAAGCTCCTGCCATGGTAGAGGAACTAGCCACTCCGATCATTCATGCTCCTGCCATGGTAGATGATTCAGACACTTCAACCCTTCAAGCTCCTGCCCTAGCAGAGGAATTAATAACTCCAACCATTTGTGCTCCTGCCATGGTAGAAGAATCAACTCCTCAACATATCCTTTCTCTCCCTCAAAATCAAAGTCAGTCAGTAGGAGAGGTCGAACCAAACTCTTCTATCATTCTAGAATCCTCTAAACTAGGCATGCCGTCTTCCCCAGAACAACCCGAGGAGAAACCTACTGTAGGGAGCTTAGATGAGGGAATCACAAATTTTGTTGATTGTCAAGGACTAGGCAAGGATTCTCCAGGTATAGATCAAATGTTACCATCATTGGAGTTGATCCCTGAAGCTGGGGAGAAAGAATTGACCCTTGAACTGAAAAATAAAGGAATATAATTGGTCAGTGAAATAGGGAATGGATCGAAAAGCCTCCTGAAGGATGTAGACCTTAGCAAAGGGATACTAGGACCTCCTCCAGCTAGGCAGGCAAAATCCTCAAAATCAGTCTTAGGGCCGCGACCCTTGCCCCATTCTCCTTGTAAAGAACAATCGGGCCCATGGGCCTACAAATCGTCAATCTTAGGGCCACAACACATTCTCTACCCTCCTCCCAATCAAAAATAAGGCCCATTGGCCCACAATTCCTCAATCTTAGGGCCACTACCCTTTCTTTATCCTTTTCACAATCATTAATTGGGCCCATGGGCTCAAAATCTGTCAATCTTAGGGCCACGGCCCACACTTTATCCCACTCAACTGGGCCCTCATGTCCCTCTTCTACAATCGGGCTCTTATGCCCCTTTTCATCAAATGGGCCCATGTTCCCCTTTCATCAACTGGGCCCACGTGCCCCCTTTATCCAACCGGGCCCATGTGCCCCTTTTAATCAACCGGGCTCTTATGCCCCTTTTCTTCAACCGGGCCCACGTGCCCCTTTTAATCAATCGGGCTTGCATGCCCCTTTCCTTCAACTGGGCCCATATACCCCTTTTCCCCAAATGGGCCTACATGCCCCTTTCCTTTCATTAGGCCCACGTGCCCATAAATCTCTCCAATCAGTCCCTTGTGCTCTTAAATTTTCTAAATTGGGCCCACGTGCCCGCAATTCATCTCAACCGGGCTCACATGCCCATGTTTTTCTACAACCAGGCCCATGTGCCCAAATTTCTTCTAAATCGGGCCCACATGCCCACCTTCCATCAACCTCGGGCACAGATGCCCACACTCCTTCAACTTCGGGCTTGTATGCCCCCATTTCTTCACCATTGGGCCCACGTGCCCATACTTCTTCAAAATCGGGCCCCTGTGCCCCCACTTCTCCAACTTTGGGATTTCACACCCATACTCTTCAATGGCGCCAGCGAGCCTACCAGAAATCACAATTGGGTCCAGGTGCCGACTCTTTTCATTGGGTCCCTCGGGCTCAACCTCCAATCGGGCCTTTGAGCCCATCTCCTCCAATCGGGCCCTCATGCCCATCAACAACAAATGGGCCCTCTGGCCCGCATTCAACTCTTGGGCCCACGTGTTTCTTGATTCCAACCATTTCTAGGCCTTCAAACCCACTATCAACTCCCGGGCCCAAGAGCCGATTTTAACTCACTTTTTTTCCAAGCATATTTATTTCCTTTCAAATTCTCTTTCATTCTCTAATTTTTACTTTCAACAAAAAAAAATTAAGGTAGAGAAATTTCCTGGGTGATACCCCAATCTTTGCCTTCTACATCATCAATCCTAGTTCCACCTTGCCAAATTAAATCTACCACATCTTGCACCTCACTATATGACTCTTACTCTTTGATTCAATATGGAGAACATCAAAAGTGGAAGTAGCATGACAAGGCAAGGCAAGCACAAGTAAAGCCATCATCAACAATGAACTTTTTCTTCTCTCAGGTATTACATGAAATTTCATTCATCATCATTATGTCATCCGCAAGGCAATATTATTTTGAAATGATTTTGAATTTCACATGACAATTTTAGTTGAGAGAAATTCATGACTGATGACATTTGTAGCTACCTTCTTCTTATTAAATAAATTCTTTACATTGCAAGGCATATTTTCAATTGATTCACCTATGGAATGTAATCTACCTCAAAAAAATGGAGAGAACTACTAGTATGACTTAAGTCCACATGTTCTAGATTGTTGTCTAGGAGTCGAGGGTCGATACCATTCTACACACACAACATGTCCTGATCCCAGAATCCGGATGACCACAACACCCGAGAGAAGTTAGTCAAGGCTCAGAGGTGGAAGGAAAACCCTCACCCGACTCTCTTCTGTTCGGTCCAAGATAGGCAAAGGGGACTAGAGGGGGAGAGTATCGGAATCCACCGCCTTAGTAGGAGGCCGTCTCGAAAGGTCCAACTTCTCAAAAGAAAAGGGTGCCAAAAGATGGGCAATGAACCCCACAGGTTTAAACAAATATGGGCCTGTCTGAATGAGTACCCAGAAAAGTAGAAAATGAAAAAGGCACCAAAAGATGGGTAATGACCCAATAGGTCAACAAAGACTTGTCTAATGAGTGCCACATGTAGAAAAGACCTGAAGAGGCTGAACCCCAATGGGAAATTAGGTGTGAGTAGAGAAATCTCTCTTGACATCTCCAAAGCCTATCAAGGACTTTCTATTAATTCTTCATTCTTAACCACCCCAGGGTATGGGTGGACCAACCAAATCAAAGCTAAACTCTAGCCAATCAAAGGTTGAAGGTCGGAAAGATTCTGGGTAAGGAACCCCATTTTGCACATGGTATCTACCAGTGAACATAGAAAAACAACCAAGTGATGAGAACTTGTGTCAATATTAAATTTTCTCTCAAAAAAATATATTAAAAAAACTAAAAAAAAAGTTGAATATCTTCAAAACTCCAAAAAAAAATCTCAAAACACCAAAAAAATGAATATTTTCAAAATCTAAAAAAAAAATATTTTGAATCTTTTCACAAAACTTCTTTGTCAAATTCAAACAAAATTTTTAAAAAAAATAAAAAATTCACCATGCTTGGTTTGAATTCTTGTCTTTACATTCATATTTATTTTTAGTCTCATGTTTCAAATTTTTCATTGCGTATTTGCTGCTTTATTTTTGTACACCCTTAAGAAGGCTATTACCCCTTGACAAAGGTCAAGGCATACTGCAACTTGCAAGGGGGATAAGCCACATTGTTGTTCTAATCTCTTTTTTCTAAGTGTTTCAGGCACAAGAAAAATTTTACACCCCTTGACAAAGGTCAAGGCATACTGCAACTTGCAAGGGGGATAAGCCGCATTGTTGTTCTAATCTCTTCCTTCTGAGCGTTTTAGGCACAAGAAAAATTTTACACACCTTGACAAAGGTCAAGACATACTGCAACTTGCAAGGGGGATAAGCCATATTGGCATTCTAATCTTTTTTTTCAAGTGTTTCAGGCACGAAGAACAAACGAGGAGAACTACAAGGCGATACTCGCCACTTCCCTCCCCTGAGGATTCTTAGGAGGAGGTGTCACCATAACCTCGGCCTTAACTTTGCCGAGGAACTTTTTGCAGTGACACTCACCACTTCCCTCTCCTGAAGATTCTCAGGAGGAGGTGTCATCATTATGTCAGCCTCAACTTTGCCGAGAAGCTTTCACTCTGTGTCCTCATTAGGACATATGAACTCTTTTGTGAGAATGCATATCATCACATCGCAAACTCACCGTTATCATTTCCTTTCTTAGCATACATTAGGTGCATTCCTATTTATTTTATGCATTGATGTTGAAGACCGTGAATACATAGAAGACCAGGCCCAAGATCCCCTTCATCAAAATCCACGACGGTTGGGTCATTCTTTATGCTCATGGATAAGCCCAAAGTTGTGCTGTGAGGGACGATGGTTCCCGAATGGGTATCTTGACCTCATAGACAATCTATATCCTCAACTATTTGTTATACAAGTTTTGTTTTGTTTTCTTGAGCCCAGCATGCATCACGTAGCATTTAGTTGCATTACATTTTTGTTTTATCATTGCATACATCCTTTCGTAATCTTCACCTTCTCACCCTAATCTCTAAATCTTGTATCCTAATGCCGATCATTCTAAATCTCACCGTGTTCTCTAATCCCACCGTGTTTGATAATTCCACGGCATTTTCTAGTGCCACCGACCTCTCTAATATCCCACCGTGTCTGTTAATCCCACTGTGTTTGGTAATCACCTCATGCCTCCAACTCCTTCATTTCTATCACCACTATGGCAATTGCAGCACTTCCTTGCTATTTAGCCCACCGTGGCAGTTACTTATCCCGCCAAGGGCCTCCTATTCAATCAGAACTTGAACTGTTACTATCTTCACGGTCTAAGCTTCAACATTTGCCTTTTAGAATTCGAGATCATACCATTCCGAATTGAATCTTGTCTCTTGGAAGACTTAAATGAATCTGAGAGCCTGAATGTGCTTGATTGGTATTCTTATACTTTTTTAAAATAAATCTCCTTTTAAAATTTTTTAGCCCATCACAGTACAGGAACACCGCAAAGATCGAGTTACCGGCTGATAATGAACCTACGAACCCATGTTTTGGGGACTCCCCACCGCGTTGGGGGTTGGGTATTCTTCTCTCGTGCCAATGGCACATCTCTTACCAATCGAACATAAGAAGACTTGATGAAACATGACAGTCAACCAGGAGACTTGAGGAGATTCATCTTGCCAAATCTGATCGTTAAGCGTGTCTATATCTACAACTTGATGCCACCTTCTCAGTCCCTCACCATTTCACTCCACTACATTCCACTATGATCCATCTCGCTTCGCTACGCTTTCTCTACATTTCACTTCGCTCCGCTACATGCCATTCCCTTGCAAAGCCAACATCAAGGCGAGACAAACTGTAGACACGCCAAATTGGCCTGATTCGGAGCCATAGACTCTTATTCCATAGGAGATATCTTTTATTTGACCATTATCTGATCCGGATTATCTTGTGGAGATGAGCTAAGGATGCTGGTGGAGCCCCTCACAAGTTGAGAATGGTCTAATGATTTCCAGAACAATGCCATAACCTTCAAGCGAGAGCCATGCGTGAACTGTGAAATCACAAAGCATGCTCAATGACCGACCATGAATGGTTCTTAATTGAAGGTCTCGGGAGTCCCGCATGTGTTTCGTAGCATTCAGGGTTTTTGAGAGGTCATTTCGGTAGTCGTTGGTCAATGATGACTTTCGTTGCAGTTTTTTTCGATCTGTACCGACATGGCTATCCCGGACCAGGCTTTAGGCTTTTCCGGTCATCACTGCGTCTTTTCGGGTCATCCGGGTCGATCCTAGCCGAAAATTTTCATCAATCATGGCCATACGTCCGGTTCAGTCAATTTTAGGGTTTTACGGCTTTTTCGAGTTTCGGTTTATGTTTACCAGGTTAATCTCAAATTTTTTGATGATTTCGGGTTTTTCGATCGTACCGGACTTGTTCGGTCATCATTTTAAGTCATCCCGAATTTACCCGAGATTTCTCGACTAGAACTGTGCTCTTTCGGATCTTCGCCACGGGTTTCGACTTTCCGTAAGAGGGTAAACCGGTAGAAAGCCCCATGCGAATGTCTCGGGAATCATGCCGGCTGGTTTACCGACTTGAGGAGGTGCAGCTTAAGGTCCTCTTTCCAATGCAACAAAAGGGAGCCGAATCGGACATCCCGTTTGCAAGATACGGCTCATGGAAGGCGCACGCAGGAGAGAGAGTCTACCGCGCTCCCGCTCCCCTTGAAAGGGGAGGGCACGCTGCGCACCCTCAACCCGGGGGCGCGCCCTGCGCGCCCTCAAACTAGGGGCACGCCCTGCGCGCCCCCGCTTCCTTTGAAATGCAGGGGCGCGGTACGTTTTCGGAAACCGGAAATAACCCCGATTAGCACCTTCTAAACTGGATTTTTGGAAGGTTTCCGTCGATAAATTTTTATTACTTGTACCGTGCCCCCAGTTCGGGGGCGCGTTACGTATGTCAAGTCGATTTTTTAGCAATTTTCAGAAGATTCTGTCGATTTTTAGCAGTGAGACGCGTAACGCGCCCCCGGTTTCTTTGAAACAGGGGGCGCGCAGACCACGCCCCCAAGATGAGGCTGCGCCCTACACGCCCTCAGGACAAGGGCGTGCCCTGCGCACCCTCGTCTCCTTTGAAAAGTAGGGGCGCGGTCGGTCCAGTTTTTATATTTTGCACCGGTTTCTTTCCCCTATAAATTGAGGGCCATTCTCAATGACCCATGGTTAATTCCCCATGCCTAGCTCATCCTGAGGTCATCCAAGCTCTCTCCCAAGTTTGTCCCGACGTTCAAAACCGATCCGACGTCGAGAGATCAATCCCGAGGCGAAGGAGAAGCCCGATCCATATGTTCTACATCAACAAACTTCAACAGCTTCTGTAGAAAATCCAGGGCTCCTTATGCAAAAATCTTTAAAATAGGAGTTGTTCCTCTCTTCGTCCTCTTTTATTTTCAACTGACGGCACTCGATTCCGACTTGCCGTTTGTTCGTGGCGATTGCTGCACCAAGGGCTCGCATTCAGGTTTTACTTTTCACATCCGTCCACTTTCAGAATTTTTACAGACTTCTATAGGACTGCAACATAAGAACAATTGCTTCTTTCTCATCTTCTCTCTACAGTTGCTACACTTCTCACAAGTCTAATCAAACTCTTCATTTGTTTTATTGTCTTAAACCCTGTTTGGTAACACTATTAGGTACCTCTATCACTAACAATTTCAAAATTGAATTTGATAGAAACTATTAAAAGGTGTTTGGTTAATTATATCAATTTTAAAATTTATAGTACAAACAAAACATATTATGTAATACAAGTGTCAACTTGTATTACTTTTGATATTGATACTCCAACATTTGAAAATATTAATATCAATATTGATATAGTACCAAAAATGAAATTCTAACCAAACAAGGCATTAAGTTGCACAGGTTGATCAAGCTACTATCGGTTGGACTCTTCTTCATCGGCCGGCCGAAGAAGAAGAAGTTTGAACCCGCACACACTTTCTCCCATGCTAAGGTACACACGGTCAACTCATCTCTTGATTTACATTCCATAAAGAGGAGCCTGCGGCTCCTGGCGACCACCTTTTATTTATGCTTTAAGTTAATTCATTCCTCACTCTCCTCCCACATGACCCGAACCGTCTCCGGTGCTCGAGCGACACCGTGAGTGAGATGAAAGTTCAGGGATCAATGTGAATGTGGGACCGAGGTGAGGACTCTTTATAGCTTTCCGAGTGTTTTCCAATTCACTCCTCCTTTTTTCCAATTCTATCTTTCACCTTCTCTTGAGGTGCCGATCCGGAGCCCGTTTCTGGAGTCGACATTGAGGAGATTCTCTTTGACAAATATGGTCATTGAGCATGTCTATATCTACACCTTGATGCCACCTTTTCAGTCCATCACTATTTCGCTCCACTACAATCTACTATGATCCATCTCGCTTCACTATGTTTTCTATACCTTTCACTTTGCTTCGCTACATGCCATTCCCTTGCAAAGTCAACATCAAGCCAAGGCAAGTTGTAGACACATCAATTTGGCCAAATTCTGAGCCCCAGACTCCTATTTCATGGGCGATATCCTTTATTTGACCATTATCTGATCCGGATCACCTTGTGGAGATGAGCTTAGGGCATTGGTGGAGACCCCTATAAGTTGGGAATGGACCAATGATTTTCGAAGTAATGCCATAACCATCAAGCGAGAGCCACGTGTTAATCGTGAAAACACGAAGCCTGCTCAATGACTGACCTTGAATGGTCCATAATTGAAGGTCTCAGGAGTCCCGCGATTCCGTAACATTCGGGGTTTCCGACAAGTCATTTCATTAGGGCCTTTCCATCCGTGTTGACACGGCTATCTCGGACCACGTGTTAGGCCTCTTTGGTCATCACCTGCCTTTTCGGATCGTCCGGGTCGATCTTAGTCGTACATTGTCGTTCATCTGGGGCCACATGGTAGTTTCGATCAGTTTTAGGGTTTCCTGATTATTCTCAATTTTTTTGAGGATCGTCTCATGTTTACCTGGTTAACCTCGGATTTTTCAATGATTTTAAGTTTTTCGATCATACCGTATTTGATTGTTTATAATTTTAAGTCATCTTGAGTTGTCCCGAGATTTCTCGATCGAAATCGTGCCTTCTCGAATTACCGCCTTGATTTTCGGCTTTCCACGGGAGGGTAAACCGATAGTCGAAGCCTTGTATGAATATCTAGGGAGTCATGTCAGCTGGTTTACTGACTTGAGGAGATGCGGTTGAAGGTCCTCTTTCCAATGCAATAAACGGGAGCCGAATCGAACATCCTGTTTGCAAGTTACTGCTCGTGGAACACGCGCGTAGGAGAGAGAGTGTACCGCACCCTCACCTCCCTTGAAAAGGGTCACCGCACCCTCACTATGAGGGCGCACCCTTTGCACCCTCAGACCGAGGGCATGGTCAACACGCCCCCGGACTGCGGGTGCGGTCAGTTTCGGAAACCAGAAATTGTCCCGGTTTGGACCTTCTAAAGTGGATTTTGGAAGGTTTCCCCCACTTAAAATCTATTATTTTGATAGCATCCTCGAGTTGGGGGCGTGTTCATCTTATCAAATCTATTTTTTAGTAATTTTTTAAAGATTTCGACAGTTTTTAGCAATAAATTGCCGAATGCACCCCCCGAGGCGGGGGCGCACTGACCATGCTCTCAGGGTGAGGGCACGGCCTGCACGCCCTCAACCCGAGGGTGCGGTCTGCCAGTTTCTATAATTTGAACTGATTTTACTTCTCTATAAATACCGGGCTATTCCCAATGACCCGAGGTTACCACCCATGCTCTAGCTCATCCTGGGGTCATCCAAGCTCTCTCCCGAGGCCATCCCGATGCTCAAATCTAAGCCGACATCGAGGGATCGATCTTGGAGTGAAGAAGATGGCCCGATCTGTGCGCTCTACATCACCGAAATTCATTAGCTTATGCAAAAAATTTGGGGCTTCCTTATGCAAAAGTAGTCAATAGAAGAATCGTTTCCCTCTTCGTCATCTTTCATTTGCAATAGGTGGCACTCGATTCCGACTTTCCGCCTATCCGTGGCAATTGCTGCACCGAGGGTGTACATCTAGGTTCTATTTTCGATATCCATTCAATTCCATATTGTCTATAGGCCTGTACGAACGGATTACAAAGAAGTCATAAACATGATATCTCTTTCACTCCAAGTTCTCCATCCATAGAAACAAATAAAACTCATTCTAACATCGGTGTCATCCTTAGAATTTTATGCACCAAAGTCGCGCCAGAAGGGTGCAAGGCTACTCGAACCGGCTAGTTTCATTCATCTCAGCTTCAACTCAAGCTGTTTCATCCCATAAGTTTCTCTTAACTCAGTTCATTTACTTGTTAGAAGATATTTTATTTGCATCATTTTACATAACCAAAAATACAAAAAAGGGGTTAAGTCTCACCCCGAATCCGGTGAGTCCAAATCCGATTGCTTCTTTCTTTTATCTTCCTCTTTCAGTTTCTACACTTCCCATAAGTCTAATCTAACCTTTCATTTGTTTCATTGTTCTAAGTTGTACAGATTAATAAAGCTAGCACCGGTTGGACTCTCCCTCATCGGTCGGCCAACGAGGAAAAAAGTTTAACCCACATATCATCTTCTGCGCTAAGGTACACACGGTCAACTCAATCTTGTTTTTATTTCATAAAACGGAGCCCGCTGCTCCTGGCGACCACTTCTGTTCAACTCATTCTATTCCTCACTCTCCTCCCACATGACCTGAACCGTCTCTGGTGCTCAAGCGACGCCGTGAGATGAAAGTTTGGGGATCAATGTGAGTGTGGGACCGAGGTGAAGATTTTACCGCTTTTCGAGTGTTTTCTAATTCACCCCCTTTCTCCTATTCTATCATCACCTTTTCTAAAGGTGCTGATCCGAAACCCATTTTTAGAGTCGTCAGGTTGCATGGTTGGATTTTTTATCTAAGTCACCAAAGATGTCTTGCCCAGTGTACCATGTACTTTGACTATTGATTTTTGTTAACCTAGGATTCTAGTATTGTAAGTTAATGGATTGGATATATGGGAAACCCGGTGGATGCAATTAAGCGGACAATAGGGAATTGTTCACTTTCGATAGGAGAGAGAGAGAGAGAGAGAGAGAGAGAGAGAGAGAGAGAGAGAGAGAGAATGTCCTAAAGATTGTACTATAAATCCTTGGCCAAGGTAGATACGATAATTGAAAAAGAGTTTTTCAGTTGATCCAGTTACAAGTACAATAATCCATAGTATCAGTATATTTAGGAGTTGACAATCGATGCCATACTTCTATCCGACCTAGACATTTGATGGTCAAAGATTTATATCTGTGTGATATTTCATGATGAAAAGACTCTTTGGAGAGGAGTTCATCACTAAAGTCATTTTGGATCATAGGATGTAGCATGTATCCTTCATGATTGGTAGGTCATTAAATCTATTATGAGATAATAGCTTTAATTTACAAGATGTTGTTCTTTTAATGAGGCCTCAACCAAATGGGCTATTAGGCCTAGTAAGTCACACACATAGGGACTAATCTGTATGTTTGGGGACTTAGGTTAATTTATAGAACAAGGAGGGGTTTCTGTGAAAAACTCTAAGTTCTATAAAATAATAGTGGTGGGAGAGCACAAATCCTATCAAGTCAAGGGAGTACTATGTGCCCTGGCTACCCTCCTTCGTTGTATCCCACTCTAGCAACTGTCACTGGATGGTGGAGCTCTATTCAAGATGAGTGGTTGACGCTGGCATAGAGGAGAATCTGACTTCGGAGGTGGTTCATGTAGATATGACTAGAGGTTGCACGCTTAAGTGGCTTGGAGAGTGTGAGAATGCTTAATCTTCTCTGATCTATAGAGATTATTTGAATCCCACAAAGGTACATGTTCGTAATCATTTAAAATACTAATTTTGGCTACGTTGTTCAGTTCTGATTCAGACCACGACATTGATATATGACGAATCAGTAATCTTCTATTGTGCCAATCTGATTAGATTGATTCCTTACAATTCCTCCCCCTTCTTCGCCAGCTAAAGCATTGTAGAAGGTTATATAGCCACAACTTTAGGGAGACATCTACTTATCTGAGGTTCTAAAAATTTTGTATATATGCGTTGAAATCCACATCTAATGAGGACTTTGAATCAGTCAGCCCCTTATTTCGTGAAAAAATCTCAATCAACGGAAAATTGGGGTAAAATAGGGGCAGTACCATAGGAATAGGAACATGATACCACCAGATCTCTTTACCAATTATGAATGTTCTAGATGTGGTAAAAATACCTAAAAATACTAGTTACAATCCATGTCCAATAACAATTCTAAATATGCCAGCCTTATCCCCTAAATCCTCACCAAATGACAGAAATCACAAGAGGAATATGTCACCATGGCTAGCACCCCTACCACCAAAAAAATTCCAAATCCTCTTACTCATCCGCCATTCAAAGCATGAAATCATGAGAAAAGGTTAGGTAATAGTATTACTTATCATCAAAAGCCTTTACAAGGCTTCAATCCTCTCCATGATAAAGATTTTACAAAATTATTAAATTTAGGGTGACTATTTGGGCATGACAAAATAACCATCTTTCAGACTTTCTGGCAGACTCTCTAGCGATCCAAAATTCAAACAATTTGCAAGTTGGAAAGCCCTTTGTTACAAGATTCTACTAGTGCCAGCCAATCTTAAATCCATATCTCATACAAATTATGGTGGCATAAAAATTTTATATGTTTACATATATTCAAAAAAAATTAAATGTATAAAATAATATCGATTAGAAGTCAATTTTAACTGAGACTTGAACCTAGTTCTAATATCACTAGAAAGAATCAACCTATAAAATTTATCACAACAAAAGCTTGGTGGGACCACAAGTCTTAGGATCATAATTTGGATCTGATACCACTGTAAGGAATCATTTTATAAAAATTAGTGCAATGGAAATTACAATTTCTATGTGTTCCTGTTGATCTTGACTCGATTAGAACTAAACAATGAAAACAAAAAATCAATTGAAATGTATTTTAATATACCTACTAGAGATTCATCTAAATCCCTTGGAGATAAATAAAAAGAACTTATAAAACTCTTTAAATCATTCATGTGTCTAGTCTCTAGTGGTATCCACACAAACTTCATCAAAAGTAGGTTCTTCCTTCACATCAGGCTCGAGAACTCTTCCCAAAGGAAGGTTCATCACCCATGGCCATCTTATAGAGAGAGGAGAGATAGGGAGGAGGTTGAGGACATGGTTCTCACCCTTGTCTTGATACGGGTTGGTTGGAACGATTAGTATTTATAGAGAACTTGAAGTCCTTTTGTGTGTGATACACTAATCTTAATAACCTATTCATTTGAGGCCTAATTAAAATATATTAATTCTATTTAAATATATTAAATTTATTATTTGATATTAGATTCATCGGTCTACTAATCTTGACGAGTATAATCCAAATCATATGATCTCAACTTGCTATGGATAATCTTATCTCTATTGAGCCTTTACATCATTAGTTATTGTACGAATATAATCATTGTTCATTCAATGTCCCAATTGGTAAAGAGTATGGCATCAACTGTCAACTCCTTAGTATACCGACTCTATAAGATCTTGTGCATAGAATCTAATCAAATAGAAAACTTCTTTTATGATTGTCATATTTACCCTAGACAGAGATTTAGAGTACTATCTCATGGGACATTTACTCTCACTTACTAAAAGTTGATGATCCCCTATTGTCTACTCCATTGTCTCAATTGGGTTTTCCTTATACCAAATTCATCATTGAACTATACCATTTATATGGTGATCCATAAGTCAATGGTGAAAGTACAAGTTTTATTCAACAAGACATCTTTGATTACTTAGATCAAAGGTCCAACCATGCAACCATGATGATATAAAACCTGATTGACAGTTCGATATGATACCATTCAAGATTTTTAATTTGAACAGTTTAGTGAACTCATTTCACTAATGAGCACCAATATGTATATCTCAATTCTTCACACTAATGATCAGTTAGATCAGTCATCCTCATTACTCGAGAAGGTATCATACACTGTATGGATCTTTGATATCCCATCTTAAGGAATCTATAAATATGCATATTCAAATCGCATGCCATTAATTGATTCAATCATCATTTCATATGATCAAAGACTTCATTATGATGTATGAAACTAATAAAAATTAATAATGAAGGTTTGTCTACTTAATTAAATGAGATACTTCTAGAAATGTCAAATCATATCATTTGTGATGGGTTGGTAGGACATACATTTCTATCATAGTGAACCATTCATAATTGGTTCTTTGATCAACAATGCATGATTCGTATGGCAAGGAGAGACCCTATGATCTACCTCGTTTCACTTTCTGGGCTCTTATCCAAGTGCTTGTTGATCTTCTTTTATGTGAATGTTACCAATGAGCTATATATTGTGAGAACATATTTACATAACTATGTGTTTACAGGATATGTATTGACAAGCTTCATCAATTGCTCTCTATTCTTCAACTAGTGTTTTATTCACCAATCGTTTCACTACCTAGCCTTTCTTCTTCAATTCAAGAACCACTTGTAGACACGCCAAATTCGCCTAATTCAGAGCATAAAACTCATGTTTTATAGGGTAACATGTGCGATTGACCTTATAATGATGCCGGGTCTTTTTAAGTTGATTTGGAGCTTCGTCGAATGAAATCGGATGTTTTCCGATGATTTTCGCAAAAAGCCGTAATTTCTGAGTGAAAGCCACCCGTAAATCGTGTAAACACGGAAATTGGCTGAATGACCAATGCCTAATGATCATGCATTGAAGGTTATGGTCATATTCACACTCCGGACAAGTTTTGTTGCATTCCGGACAACTTCATGCCATCTCAAAATTTCTGATTTCACCCATCTTTCATCAGATCTGAACTGCCAAGTATGCCATCTAATTTCTGTCATTTTATTTAAACCGGTTCCCACGTGAACCACCCTTTTCCTTTTAAACCGGTTCCCACGTGAACCAATCTCTTTCTTTACTTCGGTTCCCACGTGAACCAAACCCCTTTTTTCAGATCTATCCCAACTTGGATCAGATCTTTGTTCACCTTTAATCGGCCCCACGTGGCCCTCTTTTGACCATTCAAACCGGTTCCCACGTGAACCACCCCTTTTTACCCAAAACCGGTTCCCGCGTGAACCACCTTTACCTTTTACCCCGGTTCCTACGTGAACCAGCTTATTCTTACATCGGTCCCCACGTGGAACACCCTTTTTGCTTGGCTATCAGATCTGAACCCTCTTCTTTCCATCACTTTTCACTATCTCCATTTGGCTCACATATGAAACAAGTCTAGATTCTAGTTTTTAGTTGCTTGTCTAGTTTCTAATTGCTTGTCTGGTGTTGATTGCTTGTTTATTTAAATTTATGTTTTGCTCATTACTTGTTTTATTACTTGATTGAATTCTCTGCTCCTTCTCTCTACCTCCTTATTTTACACTTTTTTGAGGCGGGAGCTCACTCTCCCATTTATCCCTTCCATCCAAAACACCCACTTGGTGGATTCTGACCTCTCTTCTGGGATATTCCTTCCTAGTTGACTTGGTTGGTTTTCATCAAGGCCTCCGTAATTCCTCATACGTGGAGTATTCCTCTTCACGATCGGGTTGGTTGTACCACTCCCCAAAACCCGAAGCATGCTATGTTACCTACACGTGGTGAGATTGTGTGAAACCTAGGTCATTGGAGATTGGAGTTTGGATCCTAACCCATTTGTTGAGAGAACAATTCTTAAAAAAATTCATAAACCTAAGGTTTAATCAAAATCATTGCGTAATCTTGCTTTCAAGTCTTTGCATCACTTGTTTGTCAAACAAAAATTCAAACCTCTAACCTTTTGCAAAATACTAAAAAAACAAAAAAAAAGTTCTTTGTTTACTTTGTCAACTTGTTTGTTTTGTTCTTTGAAGTTCAATGCAACTAAGGTCTGGAAGGCATGTTGGAATGGCGGAACAAGCTGAACATCGAGAGCATGAGATGGGTCATCAACCAAATCCGTCAGGTGGTCGTGTTAATCCATTGTTTGAGTCAGAAGCGCAAGAGGTCCCTCAACCATCTGCTCCTCGTGATGTTGAACAACTCTTTAGGGAGTTGTCTCTCTATACCGACCCAGAAACCTATGCCCGTATACAATGCATGGTGAAGGGCAAAGTTGCTTCAGATCAGGCTGAAACCAATCAAGTTGTCTTATCTCCTCGTCCTCTAGTTTAACCACCACTCATTCAATCACCCTTTGTTCAACCTCCTGTTGTTCAACAATCTGTGATTCAACCATCACTAGCACAACCATCTGTAGTTCAACCCTCTATAGTTCAACCATCTGTGGTCCAACCCTCATTTGTTCAACCATCTTATTTCAACCATGTTACTCCCTTGACACATCAAGTCATGGGACAATCTTCAGTAAATTTGCCAAGTCATGCTCCTCAATTCCAAAATCATGTCTCTAACCACATACCGCCTCCAGTAAACCAAGAACCTGCTCTCACCCAGGCAATCATGGATCAGCTCACCCAGATGAATGAACGTTTTGAAGAGCTGAGATGTCGCTTGGACTCCAAGTCAGTTCCTGAGATTTCCATTCCTTCTCTGCCAGTCTTACACCTGCCACCTTCTGAGCTACCAGTTTATCGCCGCTACAATGGTACTGGCAACCCTTTTCTCCACCTTAAAGATTTTCTCTATGAATCCTCATTCTGGAAAAATGATCGTAGGGTTCTTGCCTTCTTTTACCGTCGATCATTAGAAGGGTCTGCATTGGAATGGTTCTACTCACTCGACTCCTTTGAGGCAGGAGACTTCGATATTGTTAAAACCAAATTCTTGCAAAGATACAGAGACCGGGTGGCACCAGCATGCTCCATTACAGATTTGATTGCTGAGAAGATGAAGCCCGAAGAGGACTTCATAAAGTTTGCTGATCGCTGGAGGGGAATGGCAGAGAAATTGATAGATGTTATTTCTGAAGGGGAACAAGTAAAGATGCTCATTGGAAATACTACACCTGCTCTGAGAAATGTATTGATCATGCACCGTCCTACCACCATGAATGAACTCTATGACAGTGCCCGATACTTGCAAGCCCACTTCAAGGATGCCACCATGATAAACCCTTTTGATCCAAAACCTAGAAACCTCAGGAAAACCCCCTTTGCACCAGTTGGTCCTACAACCGAGGGAGTGGTTAACAACGAAGCAATAAACACTGTGGGGAACCAGGGAGGGAACCGTCAAAACCAATACAGAAACCCACCACAAAACCTTTCCTATTACCCCCTTCAACAACAGGTTAGGCCACAACAACCACGACAACCACAACAACCCCCGCAACCAGTAGCACAACCCCAGCAACCTCGTCAACCTACCTACAATAGGGCACCGCCACCACCCAATCAAGCACCACGAAGGGGAGGTCCTAGGAGAGAGAACTACCAGCAACTCCCTTACTCTTTGACGGACATCTTCAATGTACTCATGGCAAAAAAACAGTTGGAATTGCCCAAGGAAAGAGAGGTTTGGCCAACAAACACAGATATGTCCCGATACTGTGCTTACCACCGGTGTCCTGGTCACACCGTAGAAGTGTGCTTTCAATTCAAGGATTACATCCACTATCTGAATGACCAAGGCAGCATTGATTGGGCTCAAATGGGGGAATGCATACAAGCTATGAAGGCTAGGCAGCAGCAGCGGCAGCGTCCACCGGCTCAACCTCAACAAAAACCTGGCTTGGGGTTTGTTCAGAATCTGCTCCCATTACATGCTCCCGCTCCAGCACCGGCACCAGCACATCCAAACCCAGGAATTGGTCTAGTACACTCCATTGTCAAGGGTGATGCCAGCCGTGCTCAAGGTTGGCAACTAGAAAACCAAAATGCAACCATGCCTGTCAACCCAGCTAGGCCTCCTTCTAGGAACCCTCCTAGATAGATAATCCGTGCAGCTTCTACTCCACAACTACCACAAAGCTCAAGAACCCAACCACTGGCCACCACTTCTTCTCGCCGTCCCATCATTAGGCCATCCCCCTCTCTAACTACACCTCCTTCAACCATTGCTACACACCGGCCCTTGCTCATCCGACCACCACAATCACCACCAAACCTGAACTCCCAGCCTACGAGCTCTACCACTCCAAAACTCCTACCTATCATACAACCAATCCCATAATTTACACCTTCATTAAACTCATCAACCACTTCTGCACCCCGTCCTCTTCTTATTAGGCCACCGGTATCACCATCACTACCACCTCCAAATCCTACCCCTCTACCAACTAACCCCATCATCCCAGAACCATCGATCCCATTACCTATCATACATGCACCTACACCACTTGTTCCACCACAACCCACCCCTGTTAACCCGTCACCTCTACCCGACTGCCAAATAGCCCCGGTGCTTCGGAGTGGGAGGATGTTCCAGCGGCTCTTTCCCCAAGCCAGTACTCAACCACAGGATCCAGTGGAGGAGGAACAAGTAGAAGAACCATTGCCGGGCATGGCGTATGATTTGTTAAAGCATTTGGATAAAACACCGGCCCGTATTTCCATACTTGAGTTGATCAAAAGATCAAAGGTGCACCAGGAGATTCTACAGCAGTACTTGCAAAGAGTCATGGTGAATGAAGATCTCCCACCTGAGAAGATCACTACAGTGTTAGCCCCTAGAAGTGAGCACCCAACACTCACTTTCTCTCAGGAAGAATTAGCAGATCCAGAATTTAGGAGATATGCTTTGCATGTGGCTGTTATCACTGGAGCTTCTATCAACGTTATGCCGCCAGAAACAATGCAGTTGTGTGGTATTTCTGAACAAGAAATCAAGCCATCATGTGCCATGGTGACGGCCTAAGATAACTCAAAGAAGTCTGCACATGGGGTGGTCACACTAGAAGTCAAACTTGGACTATGTACGGCCATAATAGATTTTCATATTCTAGAATTGGATCCAACTTTTCGGGCTATACTTGGGAGGCCATACTTGGAGGCAATAGGAGCTGTGGCTTCAACAAACCACCAGTGCATAAAGTTTCCCTTTAAAGGACAGGTGGTCAAGGTGACTAGCATGCCTATAAGGGACGAGATGAATGATCCTACTTTTACACCCCTAGGTATGTCAATACAATCCCAGATCTCAGTGGGAGAATTGCCAGAAGTCAGATGCATGACCGCCTCTCTACCAGACACACTGGGTTGGCGGATGATGATGAAATTGGGCAATCAGCTTGGAAGAGGTTTAGGCAAGGATCTTCAAGGGATCACTCAGCCAATTGAAACTGTGAAAAGGCCACGCAGGAAGGGGTTGGGATATGAAGAGGGTTCCATCCCAAGGAGGATCTTCCAGCCAAGATATGCCATGGGGCTCCATACATTCTTTATCAAAGGGGAGACCATGATGATGGCTGAAGACAACAAGAGTTCCATGATGACTGTCAAGAGAAGGAAAGCTCCAGATAAAGAAGAAGAAGACTTGGAAGACTTATGCTTATCTTTGACTTGTCTGTTCTCAAGTGGGGAAGAGTACCAGGAACCACTCAAGGGCAGACCAATCTTGGATCATCTAGTTAAGCATGTTACCCAAGTCAAAACCATTCCACGAGGCCCAAATACAACAATCCCATGGTTGAACCTCGTACCATTGTTTCAAGATCTTTTGGATGGGCTTCAGGGCCCACTTACCCACTTTGGGCCCATGTGCCCTCTTCAACCTTCTACTCTTACTGGGCCAGCTTGCCCATTTGCTTCCCTCATCAACTTCAGAACTGAGGACTTTTCCCAACATGGGCTCACATGCCCATTTATTTCTATGATCGGGTCCACGTACCCGTTTACTTTTTCATCAGTTTTGGACCCATGTGTCCACTTTCTATTACCATTGGGCCCACGAGCCCCTTTTTCCCCTTTATTCTTAAGTTTTTCTCTCTATTAATTCAGTCATCTTCTAGCAAGCCTCGAGTCACTCAGGCTCATTCTATCTTTTTACTTGAAATTTCTAAAAAAAAAACGTCTTCTTTGAAACTCACATTTCCATTGAGGAGGAGTCTCTACTCATCCCAGAGGGTACTCCCAATCAGGGATCCCCCTTTTCTTAATCATTGATCGATTTGCTCGATCCTCCCTCCACTATAAATACCACCTTTCCAGCTTTATCTTCAGTAGGTCAAGTTAGGTTAGGAAATAGGAAAGTCAGAGGTAAAGGAGTTCCAAACAGATATCTGCAACAATTGGCACAGAAATGTGTACAGTTTTGACTGATCGGTTAGGGCGATGGCAGAGTTTCTTATCCCAATTTGATATCACTTATGTCCCACAGAAGGCAATTAAGGGTTATGCTATTGCTGAACACCTTGCCCATCATCCCATAGCCGTCTTTGACCCAGTCCGGTCGGAGTTCCCGGATGACGAACTAATGTCAGTCCGATCTTCTAATCTTTGGACAATATATTTTGACGGGGCTCTGAACTCTCATGGTAGAGGGATAGGTATTGTCTTTCTGTCACCTGAAGGTGTCACCATTCTACAGGCTTTTCAACTTAACTTTCCAGCAACCAACAACATAGCTGAGTATGAAGCCTTGCTGGCCGGGCTGGAGGCCGCTCATTTCCATGGTGCCACCGAACTGAGGGTGATAGGTGATATTCAATTGATCCTACGCCAGGTCCTATCCAAGTACCGAACTTATCATCCAAACCTCAAGCCCTACCAGGAGCTCACCACCTGCTACATCAAGCTATTCTTTAAACTCACCTTTGTCCATGTCCCCCGTTCTCAGAATATCCTCGCCGATGCCTTAGCTTCACTAGCTTCATCTCTATCTGTTCCGCTAGGCAGGCAAGTGCGGACTATACACATCTGTAAGAGGACAATTCCAGCAATTGAGGATGGACATTTTCTAAAGGTTAAGGAGAGATTCAACATAAAAGAATACTTATAACATAAAGAAGAAATCTCCATGATTGAGTTAGAAGAATTAGAAGAAGGTGAGAGACCTTGGTATGACGAGATTGCGAGGTATTGTCAAGATCAGTCATACCCACCTGGATCAACCACCAAGGAAAAGAAGGCAATCAGAAGAGTATCCCAGAGGTATACAATCCTAGGAGGAGTGCTCTATAAGAGAAGCCTAAGTGGAATCTTACTCAGATGTCTTGATGAAGAGGAAGCTGAGTTGGTGCTGAAGGAAGCACATTCTGGAGTTTGTGGTGGTCATGTGAATGCCCAAGCCCTTGCTAAGAAAATCATCCGACAAGGGTATTATTGGCCAACTCTAGAAGAAGACTGCTCCATCTTTGTCCGGCATTGTCATTCATGTCAACTCCATGCCGACAAGATTCACTCTCCCGCATCTTCCCTTCATCCAATTCATGCCCCATGGCCTTTCGCCATGTGGGATTTTGATATCATTGGCCCCTTGAGTGACCTCAACTCCGAAATGCGCTCAAAATCATTCATTCTGACGGCAACAGAGTACTTCACAAAGTGGGCTGAAGCGGAAGCATTCGTGGAGATTAAAGCGTCAACAGTCTGCTCCTTCATCAAGCGCAACATCATTGCAAGGTTCGGGATCCCCAGTGACATCGTCACCGATAATGGGCCACAATTTCTTTCTCAAGATCTGCGTGATCTTTGCAACAGGTATCACATTTCATTGCATTATTCATCACCATACTATCCTCAAGGCAATGGTCAAGCAGAAGCCACCAATAAGACCTTAATCAAAATCATCAAGAAATCTTGTAAGTCTAGCAAGTTTGCCGACTGGCCTGATAAGCTTGTAGATGCTCTATGGGCTTATCGTACTTCTGTAAGGACTCCCACTGGACAAACCCCGTATGCTTTGGCATATGGGATGGAAGCAGTGGTCCCTTACAAAGTATTACTTCTATCTCTCCGAGTTTAGCTCGACAGGGATATTCCTGTTGATGAGAGAAGAAATCTCTCCTTGCACAGCTTGAACTCTTGGATGAAAGAAGGCTAGCCACCGCTGAGCATGCCCGTACTTATCAGAACAGACATAAAAGGTTTTATCAAAAGAGGGTGGTCGAGAGAAAATTCGAGATCGGTGAGATTGTAGTCAAACGCATATTCGTTAAGCCAGGGGGTCCCCGCTCCAAGTTGCAACCTAACTGGGAAGGGCCTTTTGTAATCACTGAAAAGTATCCAGGTAATGCATATGAATTGACTAATGCAGATGGAGAAAAATTGAATCATCCTTGGAATGGAGTTTACCTCAAAAAGTACTTTCCATAAAAATGGAGAAACCACTGGTATAATCTTAAATCATTGATCCGAGGTTGTTTGTGAGAAGTCAAGGGTAGGTACCATCCTACACACACAACACTTCCCGATCCTAGAATCCAGACAACCCGACACTTGCGAAAGGCAAGGCAGAAATCTAGAAATGGAAGGAGTACCCTTACCCTATTCTCTTCTACTCGGTCCAAGATAGGGAGAGAAGATTAGAGAGGGGTAGTATCGAAAACACTCCCACCCTAGTAGGAGGCCGTCTCAGAGGGTACAAAAAGGGTGCCAAAAGATGGGCAATGAACCCCTCAGGTTAGAAAAAGAAAAATGATCAACCTGTCTGAATGAGTACCCAGAATGATAGTCAAGGCAAAAGGCACTAAAAGATGGGCAATGTCCCCATGGGTAAAAAAAAAAAACCTGTCCAAATATGTGCCACATAGAAAAGAGCAAAAAAAGAAAAAGCCAAAGAGGCCGAACCCCAATGGGTAATTTGAGTGAGAGTAGAGAAACCCCTCTCAACATCTCCAAACCCTATCAAGGACTTCCTCTATACTCTTCCCCCTTAAACCCCTTGGGTAGGGTAAACCGACCAAATCCAGGTGGAACCCAAGCCGATCAAAGGAAGAATGTTAGAAGGATTCTAGGTAGGGTTATTTTTTGCACGTGGCATCTACCACTTGAGTCTTGATAAACCCCAAAGACCGATGACTTGTCTCAAATACTAGCATTTTCTCCACACAAAAAGAGGAATATTTCAAAAAAACCAAAAAAAGGAATATTTCAAAAACCCAAAAAAATGCATATTTCAAAAAAACCAAAAAAACATGCATATTTCAAAAACCCAAAAAAGTGCATATTTCAAAAACCCAAAAAATTGCATATTTCAAAAACAAAAAAAAATACATATTTCAAAAATCGAAAAAAATTGAATACTTTTGAAAATCCAAATGATTGTTTTCAAGAAAACCCAAAAAAAAAACATTTCTCAGTCATGATCATTGCCTTAGTTGCATCCATGTTTATTTTACTGTCATGCATATTTCCTTTCCTGCATTGCATATCCTTTTACTTTAATTACCTTGTTAAGAAGGCTCTACCCTTTGACCTAAGTCAAAGTTGACCATAATAGGCAAAGGGATGAGTCATAGTGAAGATCTAATCCCCTTTTATCAAGTGTTACAGGCATTTCAATACAGGAGAGGAGAGGATTCACACCATGACAAGTAAGTTCTCTCAACCCTTACATTTCATTTTAGTCATTTGTTTTATTCTACCTTGTTAAGAAGGCTTCTCCCTTTGACTCAAAATCAAGGCAAATGATATATAGGCAAAGGGATGAGTAATGATGAAAATTTAACCATCTTTGTTAAGTGTTTTCAGGAGCTGAAGAAGCAAAAAGAGAAGGGCGAGTAGGCAACCTTTTATGTCATAACAGGTGAATTGGTGAGATCAGTATTCCTCAAGGAACGTCATGCCAACCTTGCGGCGAAAAGAGGGGAAGCGCTACCTATCGTGGTACTGTATTCCGTCAGAAGGCAAGACAAGGATGGACCAGAGATGCTGGTCGATGCACTACGCCTGAAGACTTCACTCAAATCCACATTCTCATCAATCTTACATCATCACCATCATTGCATTTTGCACTTCACATCACCTTTTACCATTTGTCACCTAGTTATGTTAGGTTCATTTATATTATATGCATTAATGTTGAAGACCTTGAGAGTGAAGATGACTGGGCCCGAGATCCCCTTCAACAAAATCTACGACGGTTTGGTCATTTCTTCACACTCACGGATAAGCCAAAATTGAACATTGGAGGGACGATGGTTCCTAATCAGGTGTCTTGACCTCCAATAGACAATCTATATCTTCAACTATTTTTTTACATAATTTTCTATGTTTTCACATCCATCTCCTTTTTTATTCTTATCATTACCAATTTTATCTCTTCATGTTTTATTCCTTTCTTTTTGTTCCACCATATTTTATTCTTTCCTTTCTTTTATCCCACCGTGTCTTTTATTTTACCCACCGTGTCATGGCAATTGTCATGCCATTGTTTCTTCTTTCCCATCATTCTATGTTAGTCCCGATACCCGAGCAATTTTGTTATGCTTAAACGAACCCTTTTAGAATTTGAGATTATTCCATTCAGAATTAAACTGAGTATTTTTGTGAAACTTGAATGAACTTGAGATTCCAAATATGATGGATTGGTATTCTTTTCATTTTAAGATAAATTTCTCTTTTTAAAAAAAACTTTAGCCCATCACAGTACAAGAACACCGCAAAGTTCGGGTTGCTGGCTGATGATGAACCTACGAATTCGAGGACTCCTCACCACGCTGAGGGTTGGATACATCCTTTTATCCTTTATCATTTACTTTTTCATCTCTCGTGCCAAGGGCATGTCTTTTACCAGTCAATTATATGAGGTTTTGATAGAACATTAAAGCGATCTAGAATACTCGACGAGATTCATATTGCTGGATCAGGTAGATAAGCGTGTCTATATCTACACCTTGATGCCACCTTTTCAGTCCATCACCATTCCATTCATCTACACTCACTTGCATTCCATTACAGTTCACTCCGAATCACTCCGCTTCATTACATGCCACTCCCTTACAAAGCCGACATCAAGGCGAGGCAAGCTGTAGACACGCCAAATTCGCCTAATTCAGAGCATAAAACTCATGTTTTATAGGGTAACATGTGCGATTGACCTTATAATGATGCCGGGTCTTTTTAAGTTGATTTGGAGCTTCGTCGAACGAAATTGGATGTTTTTCGATGATTTCCGCAAAAAGCCATAATTTCCGAGTAAAAGCCACCCGTAAATCGTGTAAACATGGAAATTGGCTGAATGACCAATGCCTAATGATCATGCATTGAATGTTATGGTCATATTCACACTCCGGACAAGTTTTGTTGCATTCCGTGCGTTTCTGGTTTGCCGTCGAAGTCATTTTGACCTATATCGGATCTTCTGTTCACTGCCCTAACTTACGGACAAAATTCTAAAGTTTTTGAGGGTGTGATAGCTTATCCGATGCTATAGAAAGCTTCTTCGGCCTGTTATCTGTCCAACGCAACAAACGGCGTCGAATTCCGAGTTCGGGAGTGTTCGCAATGGCTTCCGGAAGAAGGACGCGCAAAAAATAGTCCCATGCGCCCGGGTTCCTAGTCACATGCGCCCGGGACCCAGGTCACGTGCCCATGCGCCCTACCAGTGAGGCACGTGACCTCGTGCCCTCACTTGAGGGCACATGCGCCCTACCCTGGAGGCAGAGGGACCCAATTTTTCATCGGGACTCTACCACTGAACCGACGATCGGATAAGACCAACTTTTTCGGGAATTGTGCCCATGCGCCCTCACTGCGGGGCACATGCACCCCTTAGTGGGGCGCATGCGCCCTGCACCAGTGCGCATGCGCCCAGGGGTAGGGCGCATGGCACCTATTTTTTAGCCCAGATAACACCGTCCATTCTCCTATAAATTAACTCTGATTCCGGTCGTTCCAAGGGCATGAGCATGACCCCCATGGCATCTCAAGACGTCCAACCTCCCTCCTGCATTGATTTTGTGATTTTTAGAGAGAGAATTTCGAGTTTTTAAATAGAGAAAAGTTAGTTCAAGAGAGAGGAAGGCTGTTCTGCAGGTGATCTGCCAAGTCTCTCTTATTCGGCCTCTACAGAAGTGTTTGGACGTCTTATGCTTGAGCTCTCTTCATAAAAGTTCTTCCTCTCCAAGTCTTCTTGAGTTTACAATTGACGGAACTTGATTCTGAGATCGGGGTTTGTCGTGATGAGCGCAGAAGAAAAGTCGCGCCTGGCAGATCCTGGACTGCTGCTCGGCTTTTTCGACAACCCAGATTTGGCTATATCTTTCTCTATTCAACTCAGAATCTTTCAGTTCTTTTTCCTATCTCTTTGTTTAGTGATTATACATCCTATTATCATTTTTTTTCATTACTTTTAGTCTGTTTATCCAAAAATAAAAAAAGGGTTAGAGATAACCCGAATCCGGTCAGTTTCTAGTCAATTGTGTGTTTCATGTTATTCTCTTTACATATACTCCACTTTGTCTAGTTCTAATTGTCTATTTCACTTGTTTGTTTGTCTAGTTGTACAGAATATCAAGCACCCACCGCGTTGAGGACTCTTCTTCATCGGTCGGCCAAAGATGGAGAAGCTTTAACTCACATTCTTCACGCTAAGGTACACACGGTCATTTTAATTCTATAAATAGGAACCCACGGTTCCTGGCGACCACATGTCTTAATTTCTTTCTTCTCACCCTCCTCCCACATGACCCGAACCGTCTCTTTGGTGATCGAGCGACGCCAAGGGATGAAAGTTCGGGGATCAATGTGAGTGTGGGACCGAGGTGAGAGTTGCTTTTCGAGCTTTATTCCTTTCTTTTCTCATCCCCTCTTGAGGTGACGATCTGGGTTCACGGACTTCCCTGAAAAGGAGAGGACCCCGTCGAATTTTCAGAGTCGACACCACTGTTCTCTCAACTATGAACCTTCTTTCAAGTGACATCCAAAAAAAAGATATTTGTTGATGATTTGAACTCCATCGCGTTGTGAAAGATGAAGTAAAGAATGATTAACCGGATATAAATCGTTTAGAACCTTGCCATCGTCACTTTGATTTTTCTCTCTCTCTCTCTCTATTAAGTTTGAATGGTGGAATCTAATAAAATAGCACAACCAAGTATGTACTTAGTGGGGGTCAATCTAAGTTTGATTATGTTTAGAATTCAGCCCAAAATAGGTTCTTGAACCTACTCAGAGTTTAGACCCAATAAACCAAGACCTAATAATTACTTTCTCTCAACTATGAACCTTGTTTCATGTTAGTTCACCTTAGAAGCTCCAATCTCAACTCTAGAGATATTTGGAAAATTATGAATTATGCCCATTGGTGAGTCCCTCATTGGATGAGAAAACTTTTATTTATTTTAATTGTTGAACCATATCAAATTACCTAACCAGCAACTAGAAGATTTATTTCTCAATCATAACCTTTTAGCATAGATATACCTACTAACAATGCATGCTCTTGACAAAAAAATTTAGTTATCGCAATCATATTTCTCTCTTTATGAATGAAGCAGAAGGATCTTGATGTACAAAGAAATTGAAGTGCTAACAATCAACGTCATTTTGATTTTGTTGTCTCCGATACCTTAGCATTTAATAATTTCATCGTCATGAAATATAGTCACTTACATTCTGTTCAACCACAACCAGCTTACTAACCCTTGTAGAATTTAGTACCTAGAAAGTTAGTACATATCGGGTATCGGTATTTATAGTGACTCAATATCCATTTGGTTTCATGTAAAATAAAAACAAAAGAAAATGATTTCCACGGAATACTATTTTCAAGGAAACCTAAAAACATAGTTGGTCCAATGGTTACTTTTCTAAAAAACCTTATCAAACACTCAACAAGAGCATAACAACAATAGCTAATTTTATTAATGTTTATATAATTAACTCATTAAGTAATTTATTTTGATTAATTTACTTTTCATTGAAATTTAAAACAAATTTTATTATTTAGATGTTAGTCAAAAAATTTTGTATGAAAAAAGATCTATTATTTTTTATTTTAAATTATTTTTATAATTTTTTTTAGTTATTTGAATATTTATAAATTAGTAAGTGGGAAAAGAATATAAAACTACCATGAGATAATACAACTTTAACTTCTACAGATAATTATTTTATTATTGATACTATACCGGTCCATGAAAGAGCAAACTATATAATTCAATGGTGTCATAGTTCTCTTTACAATTTCTACACTCAAATTTAACAGTAGCAAATCTAATAGATTTCATAATTAGTAAAATGCGAGATTGTGTTGCGTATGCATTACTGTCACAATTTGAACAAGAAACTTTAAAGAAATAAGAGAAGAATCTTCTTTTGAAAGTGCTTTAATGCAATTACAATTTATTTTGCTACAATCTTTACATTATCTACTAGACCAAATGCTAGAAATATTGATGATATAGAAACAATACTAGGAAAAAAGAGATTATGCAATATCTGCTATATAGTAAAATTTTCTACTAACTACTCTACACAAGTATAGAAATTACCTCCTATCAATGGGAATCATTGAGAACTAGAATATTTTAATAAATTCTCATTCCCTTGAGATATTAAACTAAAAGACTATTATCATATTTTCTTGAAAGAAACAGAAAATAGAAAAACTGATAATTTATCTACTCGAATAAATTGTGCTATAAACCTTTTTAGAGATTACTGTAAAGAATCATCTATCATACAATCATTCAACAAATCTAAACATTTATATCAAAAATACTCAGCTTCACCTAATCCACCAAATTGTTGTGAATCTAAGTAGAGATAACACGAATCCAGTCAATTTCTAGTCAGTTGTGTGTTTTATGTCATTTTCTTTACATATACTCTACTTTATTTAGTTCTAATTGTATTTTTTATTTGTTTGTTTGTCTAGTTGCATAGAAAATCAAGCACCCACGCGTTGAGGACTCTTCTTCACCTGCCGGCCGAAGAAGGAGAAGCTTTGATCCGCACTCTTCACGCTAAGGTACACACGGTCAATCTTATTTCATAAATCAAAACCCGCAGTTCCTGACGACCACATGTCTTAATTTTTCTTCTTCTCATCCTCCTCCCACATGACCCGAACTGTCTCTTTGGTGATCAAGTGATGCCAAGGGATGAAAGTTCGGGGATCAATGTGAGTGTGAGACCGAGGTGAGTGTTGCTTTCAGTGTTTTCTTCCTTTTTTTCTCATCGGATCCCTTTGAGGTGACGATCAGGATTCACAAACTTTCCTGCAAAGGAGAGGCCTGTCGAATTTTCGGAGTCGACAGCTTTGTGGCGACCACGGTGGGACAAGCAATGTCTTCAACCTTGGGTGCTTAGTGTTTTCATGCAACTAGTTCTAGTTCTAGACCGGTTCCCACGTGAGCCTTTCCTTCTTTCCGCCTCTCTTAAACTTCATGCCATCTCAAAATTTATAATTTCACCTATCTTTCATCAGATCTTAAGTGCCAAGTACCTCATTTAATTTCTGTCATTTTATTTTAGCTGGTTCCCGTGTGAACCCACCTTTGCTTTAAAACCGGTTCCCGTGTGAACCAACTCTCTTCTACAAATCAGTTCCCACGTGAACCAACATTTATTTTCAGTCATTCAAATCATATTTTATCTTTTTTCTGCAGGTTATCACCCTCAAATTGGTCACCGCGTGACCCTCTTTTATTTCTTGTTGCCATTTAAACCGGTACCCACGTGAACCACCATTTTTCCTTTTAAACCGGTTCCTGTGTGAACCAGTCTCTTTCTTTACTTCGGTTCCCACGTGAACCAAACCACTTTCCTTCAGATCTATCCCCACTTGGATCAGGTCCTTATTAACCTTTAATTGGCCTCACGTGGCCTTCTTTCAATCATTCAAACTGATTCCCACGTGAACCACCCTTTTACCCAAAACCGGTTCCCGCGTGAACCACCTTCACTTTTTACCCCGGTTCCCACATGAACCAGCTTATTCTTACATTGGTCCCCATGTGGACCATCCTTTTTGCTTGGCTATCAGGTTTGAACCCTCTTTTTTCATCACTTTTCACTATCTTCATTTGGCTGCCATCTGAAACAAGGTCTAGATTCTAGTTTCTAGTTGCTTGTCTAGTTTCTAGTTACTTTCCTTGTGTCATTGCTTGTTTATTTAAGTTTATGTTTTGCATATTACTTGCTTTATTACTTTATTGCATTCTCTGCTCTTTCTCTCTACCTCCTTCTTTTACACTTTTTCTGCTCCTTCTCTCTACCTCCTTCTTCACGCTAAGGTACACATGGTCAATCTTATTTCATAAATCGGAACCCGCAGTTCCTGGAGACCACATGTCTTAATTTTCTACTTCTTATCCTCCTCCCACATGACCTGAACCGTCTCTTTGGTGATCAAGCGACACCAATGGATAAAAGCTCGGGGATTAATGTGAGTGTGAGACCGAGGTGAGAGTTGCTTTCTGTGTTGTCTTCCTTTCTTTCTCATCCCCTCTTGAGGTGATGATATGGATTCATGGAGTTCCCTAAAAAGGAGAGGCCTGTTGAAATTTTGGAGTCGACAGCTTTGTGGCCACCATAGTGGGACAGGCAATGTCTTCAACCGTGGGTGCTTAGTGTTTTCTTGCAACTAGTTCTAGTTCTAGACCGGTTCCCACATGAACCTTCCCTTCTTTCCGCCTCTCTTAAACTTCATGCCATCTCAAAATTTATAATTTCACCTATCTTTCATCAGATCTTAAGTGCCAAGTATCTCATTTAATTTATGTCATTTTATTTTAGCCGATTCCCGCGTGAACCCACCTTTGTTTTAAAACTGGTTCCCGCAAGAACCAGCTCTCTTCTACAAACTAGTTCCCACATGAACCAACATTTATTTCCAATCATTCAAATTATATTTTTCCTCTTTGATACATGTTATCACCTTCAAATTGGTCACCACATGACCCTCTTTTATTTCTTGTTGCCATTTAAATTGGTTCCCGCGTGAACCACCCTTTTTCCTTTTAAACTGGTTCCCACGTGAACCAATCTCTTTCTTTACTTCGGTTCCCACGTGAACCAAACCACTTTCCTTCAGATCTATACTCACTTGGATCAGATCCTTATTCACCTTTAATTGGCCCCATGTGGCCTTCTTTCAATCATTCAAACCGGTTCTCACGTGAACCACCCTTTTACCCAAAACCGATTCCCGCGTGAACCACCTTCACTTTTTACCCCAGTTCCCATGTGAACCCGCTTATTCTTACATCAGTCCCCGCGTGGACCACCCTTTTTGCTTGGCTATCAGGTATGAACCCTCTTCTTTTCATCACTTTAAACTATCTCCATTTGGCTCCCATGTGAAACAAGGTCTAGATTCTAGTTTCTAGTTGCTTGTCTAATTTCTAGTTACTTTCCTTGTGTCATTGCTTGTTTATTTAAGTTTATGTTTTGCTTATTACTTTCTTTATTACTTGATTTCATTCTATGCTCCTTCTCTCTACCTCCTTCTTTTACACTTTTTTCTTTTGAGGCGGGAGCTCACTCTCCCATTTACCCTCATCCAAAACACCCTCTTGGTGGATTATGACCTCTCTTCTGGGATATTCCTTCCTAGTTGACTTGGTTGGCTTTTATCAGGGCCTCCTTTATTCCTCATACGTGGAGTATTCCTCTTCACGATCGGGTTGATTGTACCACTCCCCAAAATCCGAAGTATACTATGTTACCTACACGTGGTGAGATTGTGTGAAACCTAGGTCATTGTAGATTGGAGTTGGGATCCTAACCCATTTGTTGAGAGAATAATTCTTAACAAATCCATAAACCTAAGGCTTAATCAAAATCATTGCGTAATCCTGTTTTCAAGTCTTTACATCACTTGTTTGTTTAACACAAATTCAGAGCTCTAACATTTTTTTGCAAGATACTAAAAACCGAAAAAAAAGTTTTTGTTTGTTTTGCCAACTTGTTTGTTTTACCTTCTCCTTGAAGTTCAAAAGTGACAATGCAATTAAGGTTTGGATGGCATGTTGGAATGGTGGAACACATTGAACAACTCTTTAGAGAGTTGTATCTTTATACTGAACCAGAAACCTATGCCCCTATACAATCCATGGTGCAGGGCAAAATTGCCTCTGATCAGGCTGAAGCCAACCAAGTTGCCTCATTTCCTTGTCCTATGGTTCGACCACCACTCATTCAATCATCCTTTGTTCAACCACCTATTGTTCAGCAATCTGTGATTCAACTATCACTAGCACAACCATCACTAGCACAACCATCTGTAGTCCAACCAACTATAGTTCAACCATCTTTGATTCAACCATTATTTGTCCAGCCACCTTATTTCACCCATGTTGCTCCCTTGGCCCAACAAGTCATGCGACAATCTTCAGAGAATTTGCCGAGTCATGCTCCTCAATTCCAAAATCACGCATCGAACCACATACCCCCACCAGTAAATCAAGAACCTGCTCTCACCTAGGCAATCATGAATCAGCTCACTCAGATGAATGAATGTTATGAAGAGCTGAGATGTCGCTTGGACTCCAAGTCAATTCCTGAGGTCTCTATTCCTTCTTTGCCAGTTCTTCACCTGCCACCTTATGAACTACCAATTTATCGCTGCTACAATGGCACTAGCAGTCCTTTTCTCCACCTAAAAGATTTTCTCTATAAGTCCTCATTCTGGAAAAATGATCGTAGGGTTCTTGATTTCTTGTTCTGCCGATCACTAAAAGGGTCTGCATTGGAATGGTTTTACTCGCTCGACCCCTTTGAGACAGGAGACTTTGATATGGTCAAGACCAAATTTTTGCATAGAAATAGAGACTGGGTGGCACCATCATGCTCCATTACATATTTGATTGCTGAGAAGATGAAGCCCTAGGAGGACTTTATAAAGTTTGCTGATCGCTGGAGGGGAATGGCAGAGAAACTGACATATATTATTTCTGAAGGGGAACAAGTGAAGATGCTTATCAGGAACACCACACCAGCTCTAAGGAATGTATTGATTATGCACCGTCCTACCACCATGAACGAACTTTATGACAGTGCCCGATACTTGCAAGCCCACTTGAAAGATGTCAAAATGATAAATCCATTTGATCCCAAACCTAGGAACATCAGAAAGACCCCCTCTGCACCAGTTGGGCTTACAACTGAGGGAGTTATCAACAATGAAGCTATAAACGTTGTGGGGAACCAAGGAGGGAACCGTCAAAATCAGTTTAGGAACCCACCACAGAACCTTTCTTACCACCCCTCTCAACAACATGTTAGGCCACAACAACCACGACAACCACAACAACCCCTGCAACCAGTAGCACAACCTCAGCAACCTTGTCAACCTACCTACAATAGGGCACCACCACCACCCAATCAGGCACCACGAAGGGGAGATCTTAGGAGAGAGAATTACCAACAACTCTTTTACTCCTTGACCGACATTTTCAATGTACTCATGGCAGAGAAATAGTTGAAATTTCCCAAAGAAAGAGAGGTTTGGCCAGCAAATGCAGATATGTCCCGATACTGTGCTTACCACCGATATCCTGGTCACACCATTGAAGTGTGTTTTTAATTCAAGGATTACATCCACGATCTGAATGACCAAGGCAGCATTGATTGGGCTCAAATGGGAGAATGCATACATGCAATGAAGGCTAGCCAGCAGCAGCAGCAGCGTCCACTGGCTCAACCTCAACAACAACCCAGCTTGGGGATTGTTCAGAATCCGCTCCTATTACATGCTCCCGCTCCAGCACCGGCACCAGCACATCCAAACCCAGTAATTGGTCTAGTACACTCCATTATCCAGGAAGATGACAGCCGTGCTCAAGGTTGGCAACTAGAAAACCACAATGCAACTATGCCAGTCAACCCAACTAGGCCTCCTGCTAGGAACCCTCCTAGACAGATAATCCGTGCACCTTCTACTCCACAACCACCACCAAGTTCAATAACCCAACTACTAGCTGCCACTTCTTCTCGCCGACTCATCATTAGGCCAGCCCCCACCTTGACTACACCTCCCTCAACTTTACACACCGGCCCTTGCTCATCCGACCACCACAATCACCACCAAATCTGAACCCCCAGCCTATGAGCTCTGTCACTCCAAAATCCCAACCTATCATACCACCAACCCCACAACCTACCACCACTCCTGCACCTCGGCCTCTTCTTATCAAGCCACCAATATCACCATCACTACCATCTCCAAATTCTTCCCCTCTACCCACAAACTAAATCATCCCATAACCACCAATCTCATTGCCTACTATACCTGCACCTACACCACCTGTTTCACCATAGCCCACCCTAGTTAACCCATCACCTCTACCCGACTGCCAAATAGCCCCGGTGCTTCGGAGTGGGAGGATGTTCCAGTGGCTCTTTCCCCAAGTCGGGCTCAACCGCAAGATCTCGTGAAAGAAGAACAAGTGGAAGAACCTTTGCCAGGCACGGCCTATGATTTGTTGAAACATTTGGACAAGACACCAGCCCGTTTCTCCATATTTGAGCTGATCAAAAGATCAAAGGTGCACCAGGAGATTTTACAACAGTATTTGCAAAGGGTAATGGTGAATGAAGATCTCCCACCTGAGAAGATCACTGCAGTGTTAGCCCCTAGAAGTGAGCACCTAACACTCACTTTCTCTCAGGAGGAATTAGCAGATCCAGAGGTCAGGAGATATGCTTTGCATGTGACTGTGGTTATTTGTAATATTGAAATGAAATCCTATTTGGTTGACACTGGAGCTTCTATCAACATTATGCCACCAGAAACTTTGCAGTTGTGCGGCATTTCTAAACAAGAAATTAAGCCATCCTATGCCATGGTGACGGCCTACGACAACTCCAAGAAGTCTGCACATGGGGTGGTCATGCTAGAGGTTAAACTTGGACCATGTGTGGTCACAACTGACTTCCATATCCTAGAACTGGATCCAACTTTTCGGGCTATACTTGGGAGGCACTATGTGGAAGCCATTGGAGCTGTGGCTTCAACAAACCATTAGTGCATAAAGTTTCCCTTTAAAGGATAGATGGTCAAGGTGACTAGCATGCCTGTAAGGGACGAGATGAATGTTGCTACTTTTATATCACCCCTAAGTTTATCAATACAACCTCAGATCTCAGTGGGAGAATTGCCAGAAGTCAGATGCATGACCGCCTCTCTACCAGACATAGTGGGATGGCAGATAATGATGAAATTAGGCTATCAGCCTGGAAAAGATTTGGGCAAGGATCTTTAAGGGATCACTCAGCCGATTCAATCTATGAAAAGGCCACACAGACAGGGGTTGAGATACGAAGAGGATTCCAGCATAAGGAGGGTCTTCCAGCCAGGATATGCCATAGGACTCCACACATTCTTTATCAAAGGGGAGACCATGATGATGGCTGAAGATGACTAGAGTTCCATGATAGCTGTCAAGAGAAGGAAGGCTCCAGATGAAGAAGAAGACTTGGAATACCTGTGCTTATCTTTGACTTGTTTGTTCTCAAGTGGAGAAGAGTACCAAGAACCACTCAAGGGTAGACCAATCTTGGATCATCCTTTTGAGCAGGCTACCAACCAAGTCAGGACCATTCCACGAGGCCCAAATACAAAAATCCCATGTTTAAACCTCGTACCATTATTTCTAGATCTTTTGGATGGGCTTCCGAGCCTACTTACTCACTTTGGGCCTATGTGCCCTCTTAAACCTTCTATTCTCACTGGGCCTGCTTGCCCATTTACTTCCCTCATCAACTCCAGGACTGAGGGTTCTTCTCAGCATAGGCTCACATGCCCATCCATTTCTAAAATCGGGTCCACATACCTGTTCACTTTTTTTACTAGTTTTGGGCCCATGTGCTCATTTTCTGTTACCATTGGGCCCACGAGCCCATTTTTTCCCTTTATTCTTAAGTTTTTATCTCTATTAATTTCGTTAGTTTCTAGCAAACCTCCAGTCATTCTGACTCATTCTATCTTTTTACTTGAAAATCCCCAAAGAAAACATCTTCTCTGAACTCACATTTCCATCGAGGAGACGTCTCTCCTCATCTCAGAGGGTGCTCCCAATCAGGGATCTCTCTCTTCTGAATCATTGATCGATTTACTCGATCCTCCCTCCACTGTAAATACTGCCATTCTAGTTTTATCTTCAGTAGGTCAGGTTAGGTTAAGAAATAGGAAAGTCAGAGGTAAACGAGTTCCAAATAGGTATCTGTAACAAATGGCACAGAAATGCGTAGAGTGTGCAAGGCTGCGAAACTTTTTAGAGAATACCATCTAGCTACATGAAATCCGATATGAGGATGAGCATAACATAGATCATACTTTGAGAGTATATGAGGTGGTATCAGAAAAGGATCCTGAATTTGACGATGAAATCGAGGACTTGGCTGATGCGTATGCATCTGGACTTAGAAGATTTAAAGAACCATTAGCCACAGGGAATGAACCAACCAAAGAACTGAATTTAGGAACCCTAGAAGATCCTAAGACTATCCTCATCAGTGCAAACCTCACTCCCTCAGAAGAACAATGTTTGATCAATATTTTGGAAGAAGATAAGGACACGTTCGCATGGACATATGAAGACATGCAGGGATTAGATAATTCATTGGTTGCACATAGATTAACCTTGAAACTTGGAACTACCTCAGTTAAACAAAAGCTCAGGAGATTCCACCCTGATATTGCACTCAAAATGAAAGAAGAGGTCGACAAACTACACCAAGTAAAATATTAAAGTCGTCATATATCAGCAAACGGTGGCTAACATAGTCCCTGTTATGAAGAAGGATGGACGAATTCGGATTTGTATAGATTTCAGGGACTTGAACCGAGCATGTCCTAAGGATGATTTTCCTTTACCTCATATCGATGTTTTGGTTGATAACACAGCTGGATTTGAAATGCTTTCATTCATGGATGGCTATTCTGGATACAATCAGATCCGATTAGCTGAGGAGGATCAAGAGAAGACCTCATTTACTACACCTTGGGGAACATATTGCTATGTTGTCATGCCCTTTGGGTTAAAGAATGCTGGTGCTACATATCAGAGGGCTATGATGGCTATCTTTCACGACATGATGCACACCCTTGCAGAGGTGTATGTGGATGATTTGGTTATCAAGTCCAAGAGTCGGGGAGATCATTCTGAAGTGCTAAATCAAGTTTTACAATGAGCTAGAGAATATAAGCTGAAAATGAACCCTAAGAAATGTACATTTGGAGTTTCATCAGGAAAGCTACTTGGGTTCATAGTAAGCAAAAGGGGCATAGAGATCGACCCAAACAAGGCCAAAGCAATCAATTTGTCCGCCGGTTTATCTCACAACATTCCCAAAAGTGTAAACCTTTCTATGAGTTAACCAAGGTGGGGGCCGAGTTTAAATGGGATTTGAAGTGCCAGGAGGCGTTTGATGGGTTGAAAACATACCTGGTAACTCCCCCTGTACTTATACCACCAATTCTTGACAAGCACTTGGTCCTCTACATTTCGGTTATTGAGAACTCTCTTGGGGTGTGGACACCCCAAATTCGCCTAATTATGAGCATAAAACTCATGTTTTATAGAGTAACATGTGCGATTGACCTTATAATGAAGCCGGGTCTTTAAAAGTTGATTTGGAGCTTCGCCGAATGAAATCGGATGCTTTCCAAAGTTTTCTGCAAAAAGTCGTAATTTCCGAGCGAAAGCCACACGTAAATCGTGTAAACACGGAAATTGGCTGAATGACTAATGCCTAATGATCATGCATTGAAGGTTATGTTCATATTCACACTCCGGACAAGTTTTGTTGCATACCGTGCCTTTCCGGTTTGCCATCGGAGTCATTTTGACCTGTATCGGATCTTCTGTTCACTGCCCTAACTTCAGGAAAAAATTCTGAAGTTTTGGAGGGTTTTATGGCTGAACCGATGCTATATAAAGCTTCTTCGGCCTGTTATCTTTCCAACGCAACAAATGGCGTCGAATTCTGAGTTCGGGAGTGTTCGCAATGGCTTCCGGAAGAAGGACGCGCAAAAATAGTCCCATGCGCCCGGGTTCCTGGTCACATGCGCCCGGGACCCAGGGCACGTGCCCATGTGCCCTACCAGTGAGGCACGTGACCTTGTGCCCTCACTTGAGGGCACATGCGCCCTACCCTGGAGGCACGAGGGACCCAGTTTTTCACCGGGACTCTACCACTGAACCGATCGACCGGATAAGGACAACTTTTTCGGGAATAGTGCCATGCGCCCTCACTGGGGGGCACATGCGCCCCTCACCAGGGTGCATGCGCCCAGGGGTAGGGCGCAAGGTACCCTATTTTTTAGTCTGGATCGCGCCGTCTGTTCTCCTATAAATTAACTCTGATTCTGGTCATTCCAGAGGCATGAGCACGACCCCCCAGGCATCTCAAGACGTCCAACCTCCCTCCTGCATTGATTTTGTGATTTTTAGAGAGAGAAATTCGAGTTTTTAGAGAGAGAAAAGTCGGTTCAAGAGAGAGGAAGTCTGTTCTACAGGTGATCTGCCAGGTCTCTCTTCTTCGGCCTCTACAGTAGTGTGTGGACGTCTTCTGCCTGAGATCTCTTCATCAAAGTTCTTCATATCCTAGTCTTCTTGAGTTTGCAATTGACGGAACTTGATTCTGATGTTGGGGATGGTCGTGACAAGTGCATAAGAAATGTCGCGCCTGTCAGATCCTGGACTGCTGCTCGGCTTTTTCGACAACCCAGATTTGGCTATATCTTTCTCTAGTCAACTCAGAATATTTCTGTTCTTTTTCCTATCTCTTTGTTTCATGATTCTCCATCATTATATAAATTTTTTACAATTTTTTGAATTACTTTTAGTCTGTTATTCCGAAAATAAAAAAAGAGGGGTTAGAGATAACCCGAATCCGGTCAGTTTCTAGTCAGTTGTGTGTTTCATGTCATTTTCTTTACATATACTCCACTTTGTTTAGTTATAATTGTCTATTTCACTTGTTTTTTTGTATAGTTGCACAGAATATCAATAACCCACACGTTGAGGACTCTTCTTCATCGGCCGGCCGAAGAAGGAGAAGCTTTAACCCACACTCTTCATGCTAAGGTACACACGGTGAATTTAATTTCATAAATCGGAACCCGCGGTTCCTGGCGACCACATTTCTTTCTTCTCATACTCCTCCCACATGACCCAAACCGTCTCTTTGGTGATCGAGCGACGCCAAGGGATGAAAGTTCAGGGATCAATGTGAGTGTAGGACCGAGGTGAGAGTTGCTTTTCGAGCTTTATTCCTTTCTTTTATCATCCCCTCTTGAGGTGACGATCTGGATTCACGGACTTCCCTAAAAAGGAGAAGACCCCGTCGAATTTTTAGAGTCGACAGCTTTGTGGCAACCACGGTGGGACCAGCAATGTCTTCAACCGTGGGTGCTAAGTGTTTTGTTTGCAACTAGTTCTAGTTATAGACCGGTTCCCACGTGAGCCTTTCCTTCCTTCCACCTCTCTTAAACTTCATGCCATCTCAAAATTTATGATTTCACCAATCCTTTATCAGATATGAAGTGACAAGTATGCCATTTAATTTCTGTCATTTTATTTAAACTGGTTCCCACGTGAACCACCCTTTTCCTTTTAAACCGGTTCCCGCGTGAACCAATCTTTTTCTTTACTTCGGTTCCCACGTGAACCAAACCACTTTTTTCCCAGATCTATCCCAACTTCGATCAGATATTTATTCACCTTTAATTGGCCCCACGTGGCCCTCTTTTGACCATTCAAACCGGTTCCCACGTGAACCACCCTTTTTTTTTCCCAAAACTGGTTCCCACGTGAACCACCTTTACTTTTTACTACGGTTCCCACGTGAACCAGCTTATTCTTACATCGGTTCCCCACGTGGACCACTTTTTTGCTTGGCTATCAGATCTGAACCCTCTTCTTTCCATCACTTTTCACTATCTCCATTTGGCTCACAAACGAAACAAGTCTAGATTCTAGTTTCTAGTTTCTTGTCTAGTTTCTAATCGCTTGTCTTGTGTGATTACTTGTTTATTTAAGTTTATGTTTTGCTCATTACTTGTTTTATTACTTGATTGCATTCTCCGCTCCTTCTCTCTACCTCCTTCTTTTACACTTTTTTTGAGGCGGGAGCTCACTCTCCCATTTATCCCTCCCATCCAAAACACCCTCTTGGTGGATTATGACCTCTCTTCTGGGATATTCCTTCCTAGTTGACTTGGTTGGCTTTCATCAAGGCCCCCGTAATTCCTCATACGTGGAGTATTCCTCCTCACGATCGGGTTGGTTGTACCACATCCCAAAACTCGAAGCATCCTACGTTACCTACACGTGGTGAGATTGTGTGAAACCTAGGTCATTGGAGATTGGAGTTAGGATCCTAACCCATTTGTTGAGAGGACAATTCTTAACAAAATTCATAAACCTAAGGTTTATTCAAAATCATTGTGTAATCTTTCTTTCAAGTCTTTTCATCACTTGTTTGTCAAAAAAAAATTCAAACCTCTAACCTTTTGCAAAATACTAAAAAAAACAAAAAAAAATTCTTTGTTTACTTTGTCAACTTGTTTGTTTTCTCCTTGAAGTTCAATGCAACTAAGGTCTGGAAGGCACGTTGGAATGGCGGAACAAGCTAAACATCGAGAACACGAGATGGGTCACCAACCAATTCTGTCAGATGGTCTTGGTAATCCATTGTTTGAGTCAGAAGCGCAAGAGGTCTCTCAACCATCTGCTCCTCGTGATGTTGAAAAACTCTTTAGGGAGTTGTCTCTCTATACCGACCCAGAAACCTATGTCCGCATACAATCCATGGTGAAGGGCAAAATGGCCTCAGATCAGGCTGAAGTTAACCAAGTTTCCTCATCTCCTTGTCCTCTGGTTCAACCACCACTCATTCAACCACCTATTGTTCAACAATCTGTGATTCAACCATCATTGGCACTAGCACAACCATCTGTAGTTCAACCATCTATAGTTCAACCGTCTGTGGTCCAACCCTCATTTGTTTAGCCATCTTATTTCAACCATGTTACTCCCTTGACCCATCAAGTCATGGGACAATCTTTAGTAAATTTGCCAAGTCATGCTGCTCAATTCCAAAACCATGTCTCTAACCACATACCCCAACTAGTAAACCAAGAACCTGCTCTCACCCAGGCAATCATGGATCAGCTCACCCAGATGAATGAACATCATGAAGAGCTGAGATGTCGCCTGGACTCCAAGTCAGTTCCTGAGATTTCTATTCCTTCTTTACCAGTTCTCCACTTGTCACCTTCTGAGCTACCAATTTATCGCCGCTACATGGTACTGGCAATCCTTTTCTCCACCTTAAAGATTTTCTCTACGAGTCCTCATTCTGGAAAAATGATCGTAGGGTTCTTGCCTTCTTGTTCCGCCAATCACTAGAAGGGTTTGCATTGGAATGGTTTTACTCACTTGACTCCTTTGAGGCAGGAGACTTCGATATTGTGAAGACCAAATTTTTGCAAAGATACAGAGACCGGGTGGCACCAGCATGCTCCATTACAGACTTGATTGTTGAGAAGATGAAGCCCGAAGAGGACTTCATAAAGTTTGCTGATCGCTGGAGGGGAATGGCAGAGAAATTGACAGATGTTATTTCTGAAGGGGAACAAGTAAAGATGCTCATTGGAAATACTACACCTACTCTGAGAAATGTATTGATCATGCACCGTCCTACCACCATGAATGAACTCTATGACAGTGCCCGATACTTGCAAGCCCACTTCAAGGATGCCACCATGATAAACACTTTTGATCCTAAACCTAGAAACTTCAGGAAAACCCCCTCTGCACCAGTTGAGCCTACAACCGAAGGAGTGGTCAACAACGAAGCTATAAACACTGTGGGGAACCAGGGAGGGAACCGTCAAAACCAGTTCAGAAACCCACCACAAAACCTTTCCTATTACCCCCCTCAACAACAGGTTAGGCCACCACAACCACGACAACCACAACAACCCCCGCAACCAGTAGCACAACCCCAGCAACCTCGTCAACCTACCTACAATAGGGCACCGCCACCACCCAATCAGGCACCACGAAGAGGAGGTCCTAGGAGAGAGAACTACCAACAACTCCCTTACTCCTTAACTGACATCTTCAATGTACTCAAGGCGGAGAAACAGTTGGAATTGCCGAAGGAAAGAGAGGTTTGGCCAGCAAACGCAGATATGTCCCGATACTGTGCTTACCACCGGTGTCCCGGTCACACTGTAGAAGTGTGCTTTCAATTCATGGATTACATCCATGATCTGAATGACCAAGGCAGCATTGATTGGGCTCAAATGGGGAAATGCATACAATCTATGAAGGCTAGGCAGCAGCAGCGGCAGCGTCCACCGGCCCAACCTCAACAACAACCTGGCTTGGGGATTGTCCAAAATCCGCTCCCATTACATGCTCCCGCTCCAGCACCGGCACCAGCACATCCAAACCCAGGAATTGGTCTAGTACACTCCATTGTCCAGGGAGATGCCAGTCATGCTCAAGGTTGGCAACTAGAAAACCAAAATGCAACCATGCCTATCAACCCAGCTAGGTCACCTGCTAGGAACCCTCCTAGACAAATAATTCGTGCACCTTCTACTCCACAACTACCACAAAGCTCAATAACCCAACCATTGGCCGCCACTTCTTCTCACCGACCCATCATTAGGCCAGCCCGTTCTCTAACTACACCTCCTTCAACCATTGCTACACACCGACCCTTGCTCATCTGACCACCACAATCACCACCAAACCTGAACCCCCACCCTATGAGCTCTACCACTCCAAAACTCCAACCTATCTTACAACCAATCCCACAACCTACACCTTCATTAAACTCATCAACCACTTCTGCACCCCGGCCTCCTCTTATTAGGCCACCGGTATCACCATCACTACCACCTCCAAATCCTACCCCTCTACCCATAAACCCAATCATCCTAGAACCATCGATCCCATTACCTATCATACATGCACCTACACCACCTGTTCCACCACTACCCACTCCAGTTAACCCATCATCTCTACCCGACCGCCAAATAGCCCCGGTGCTTCGGAGTGGGAGGATGTTCCAGCGTCTCTTTCCCCAAGCCGGTACTCAACCGCAGGATCCAGTGGAGGAGGAACAAGTAGAAGAACCATTGACGGGCACGGCCTATGATCTGTTGAAATATTTAGATAAGACACCGGCCCGTATTTCCATACTTGAGTTGATCAAAAGATCAAAGTTGCACCAGGAGATTCTACGGAAGTACTTGCAAAGGGTCATGGTGAATGAATATCTCCCACCTGAGAAGATCACTACAGTGTTAGCCCCTAGAAGTGAGCACCCAATACTCACTTTCTCTCAGGAAGAATTAGCAGATCCAGAATTTAGGAGATATGCCTTGCATGTGGCAGTTATCATCTGCAATGTCGAAGTGAAATCATGTTTGGTTGACACTGGAGCTTCTATCAACGTTATGCTGCCAGAAACTTTGCAGTTGTATGGCATATCTGAGCAAGAAATCAAGCCATCCTGTGCCATGGTGACGGCCTACAACAACTCCAAGAAGTCTGCACATGGGGTGATCACTCTAGAAGTTAAACTTGGACCATGTACGGTCACAACGGAATTTCATGTTCTAGAATTAGATCCAACTTTTCGGGCTATACTTGGGAGGCCATACTTGGAGGCAATAGGAGCTGTGGCTTCAACAAACCACCAGTGCATAAAGTTTCTTTTTAAAGGACAAGTGGTCAAAGTGACTAGCATGCCTATAAGGGATGAGATGAATGATGTTTTTACATCACCCCTAGGTCTGTCAATACAGCCCCAGATCACAATGGGAGATTTACCAGAAGTCAGATGTATGACTACCTCTCTACCCGACACATTGGGATGGCGGATGATAATGAAACTAGGCTATCAGCTTGGAAGAGGTTTAGGCAAGGATCTTCAAGGAATCACTCAGCTGATTCAAACTGTGAAATGGCCACGCAGGCAGGGGTTGGGATACAAAGAGGATTCCATCCCAAGGAGGATCTTCCAGCCAGGATATGCCATGAGACTCCACACCTTCTTTATCAAAGGGGAGACCATGATGATGGCTGAAGACAACAAGAGTTCCATGATGACTGTCAAGAGAAGGAAAGCTCCAGATGAAGAAGAAGAAGACTTGGAAGACTTATGCTTGACTCGTCTGTTCTCAAGTAAGGAAGAGTACCAGGAACCGCTCAAGGGCAGACCAATCTTGAATCATCTTGTTAAACATGTTACCCAAGTCAAAACCATTCCACGAGGACCAAATACAACAATGCCATGTTTGAACCTCGTACCATTATTTTTAGATCTTTTGGATGGGCATCAGGGCCCACTTACCCATTTTGGGCCCATATGCCCTCTTCAACCTTCCACTCTTATTGGGCCTGCTTGCCCATTTGCTTCCCTCATCAACTTCAGAACTGAGGGCTTTTCCCAACATGGGCTCACATGCCCATTTATTTCTGAAATCGGGTCCACGTACCCGTTTACTTTTTTCATCAATTTTGGACCCATGTGTCCACTTTCTATTACCATTGGGCCCACGAGCCACTTTTTCCGTTTTATTCTTAAGTTTTTCTCTCTGGTAATTCAATCATCTTCTAGCAAATCCCGAGTCATGCTGACTCATTCTATCTTTTTACTTGAAATTCCAAAAAAAAAATGTCTTCTCTGAAACTCACATTTCCATCGAGGAGACGTCTCTACTCATCCGAGAGGGTGCTCCCAATCAGGGATCCCTCTCTTCTGAATCATTGATCGATTTATTCGATCCTCCCTCCACTATAAATACCACCTTTCCAGTTTTATCTTCAGTAGGTCAGGTTAGATCAGGAAATAGGAAAGTCAGAGGTAAACGAGTTCCAAATAGGTATCTACAACAATTGGCACAGAAATGCGTAGAGTGTGCAAGGCTGCCAAACTTTCTAGAGAATACCATCTAGCTAGATGAAATCCGCTATGCGGATGAGCATAACATAGATCATACTTTGGGAGTATATGAGGTGGTATCAGAGAAGGATCCCGAATCTGAGGATGAAATCGAGGACTTTGAAGATTTGAAGAACCATCAGCCACAGGGAATGAACCGACCAAGGAACTGAATTTAGGAACCCTGAAAGATACTAAGACTATCCTCATTAGTGCAAACCTCACTCCCTCAGAAGAACAACGTTTGATCAAAGTTTTGGAAGAATATAAGGACACGTTCGCATGGACATATGAAGATATGCCGGGATTAGATAATTCATTGGTTGAACATAGATTAACCTTGAAACCTGGAACTACCCCGGTTAAACAAAAGCTCAGGAGGTTCCACCCTGATATTGCACTGAAAATGAAAGAAGAGGTCGACAAACTACATCAAGCAAAATTTATTAAGGTTGTCCTATATCCACAATGGGTGGCTAACATAGTCCCTGTTATGAAGAAGGATGGACGAATTCGGATTTGTATAGATTTCAGGGACTTGAACCGAGCGTGTCCTAAGGATGATTTTCCTTTACCTCATATCGATGTTTTGGTTGATAACACAGCTGGATTTGAAATGCTTTCATTCATGGATGGCTATTCTGGATACAATCAGATCCGATTAGCTGAGGAGGATCAAGAGAAGACCTCATTTACTACACCTTGGGGAACATATTGCTATGTTGTCATGCCCTTTGGGTTAAAGAATGCTGGTGCTACATATCAGAGGGCTATGATGGCTATCTTTCACGACATGATGCACACCCTTGTAGAGGTGTATGTGGATGATTTGGTTATCAAGTCCAAGAGTTGGGGAGATCATTCTGAGGTGCTAAGGAAAGTTTTACAACGAGCTAGAGAATATAAGCTGAAAATGAACCCTAAGAAATGTACATTTGGAGTTTCATCAGGAAAGCTACTTGGGTTCATAGTAAGCAAAAGGGGCATAGAGATCGACCCAAACAAGGCCAAAGCAATCATTGGTATGCCTCCTCCGAAGAATATGAAAGAGCTTCGAGGATTGATTGGGAGGCTACAATTTGTCCACCGGTTTATCTCACAACATTCCCAAAGGTGTAAGCCTTTCTATGAGTTAACCAAGGTGGGGGTCAAGTTTAAATGGGATTCGAAGTGCCAGGAGGCGTTTGATGGGTTGAAAACATACCTGGCAAGTCCCCCTGTACTTAGACCACAAATTCCCGACAAGCCCTTGGTTCTCTACATCTCGGTTCTTGAGAACTCACTTGGGGCAGTCCCTGCAAAAGTTGATGAAGAAGGGAAAGAACGAGCTACTTATTACTTGTCTAAGATGTTTGATGCTTGTGAGCTGAAGTACACTGTGGTAGAAAATCAAACATTATTTCCTTGCTCACCAAGTCAAGCTCATTGCTCGTATCAATCCCATTAAGTTTCTATTTGAGAAGACAGTCTTGACTGATCGGTTAGGGCGATGGCAGAGTTTCTTATCCCAATTTGATATCACTTATGTCCCACAGAAGACAATTAAGGATTATGCTATTGCTGAACACCTTGCCCATCATCCCATACCCGTTTTTGACCCAGTCCGGTCGGAGTTCCCGGATGACGAACTAATGTCAGTCCGATCTTCCAATCTTTGGACATTATATTTTGACAGGGCTCTGAACTCTCATGGTAGAGGGATAGGTATTGTCCTTCTGTCGCCAGAAGGTGCCACCATTCCGCAAGCTTTTCAGCTTAACTTTCCAGCAACCAACAACATAGCTAAGTATGAAGCCTTGCTGGACGGACTGGAGGCCGCTCATTTCCATGGTGCCACCGAACTGAGGGTGATAGGTGATAGTCAATTGATCCTACGCCAGGTCCTATCCAAGTACCGAACTTATCATCCAAACCTCAAACCCTACCAGGAGCTCACCACCTGCTACATCAAGCTATTCTTCAAACTCACCTTTGTTCATGTCCCCCGCTCTCAGAATATCCTCGCCGATGACTTAGCTTCACTAGCTTCATCTCTATCTGTCCTACTAGGGAGGCAAGTGCGGACTATCCACATCTGTAAGAGCACAATTCCAGCAATTGGGGATGGACGTTTTCTAAAGGTTAAGGAGAGGTTCAACAGAAAGGAATACTTAGAACAAAAATAAGAAATCTCCTTGATTGAGTTCGAAGAATTAGAAGAAGGTGAGAGACCTTGGTATGACGAGATTGCGAGGTATTGCCAAGATCAGTCATACCCACCTGGATCAACCACCAAAGAAAAGAAGACAATCAGAAGAGTATCCCAGAGGAATACAATCCTAGGAGGAGTGCTCTATAAGAGAAGCCTAAGTGGAATCTTACTCAGGTGTCATGATGAAGAAGAAGCCGAGTTGGTGCTGAAGGAAGCACATTCTGGAGTATGTGGTGGTCATGTGAATGCCCAAGCCCTTGCTAAGAAAATCGTCCGACAAGGGTATTATTGGCCAACTCTAGAAGAAGACTGCTCCATCTTTGTCCGGCACTGTCATTCATGTCAACTCCATGCCGACAAGATTCACTCTCCCGCATCTTCCCTTCATCCAATTCATGCCCCATGGCCTTTCGCCATGTGGGCTATTGATATCATTGGCCCCTTGAGTGACCTCAACTCCGAAGTGCGCTCAAAATCATTCATTCTGACGGCAACGGAGTACTTCATAAAGTGGGCTGAAGTGGAAGCATTCGTGGAGATTAAAGCGTCAACAGTTTGCTCCTTCATCAAGCGCAACATCCTAGCAAGGTTCGGGATCCCCAGCGACATCGTCACCGATAATGGGCCACAATTTCTTTCTCAAGATCTGCGTGATCTTTGCAACAGGTATTGCATTTCATTGCATCATTCATCACCATACTATCCTCAAGGAAATGGTCAAGCAGAAGCCACCAACAAAACCTTAATCAAAATCATCAAGAAATCTTGTAAGTCTAGCAAGTTTGTCGACTGCCCTGATAAGCTTGTAGATGCTCTATGGGCTTATTGTACTTCTGTAAGGACTCCCACTGTAAAAACCCCGTATGCTTTGGCATATGGGATGGAAGCAGTGGTTCCCTACGAAGTATTACTTCCATCTCTCAGAGTACAGCTCAACAGGGATATTCCTGTTGATGAGAGATGAGAATCTCTCATTGCACAGCTTGAACTCTTGGATGAAAGAAGGCTAGCCCCCGCCGAGCATGCCCGGACTTATCAGAATAGAATCAAAAGGTTTTATCAAAAGAGGGTGGTAGAGAGAAAATTCGAGATCGGTGAGATGGTAGTCAAATGCATATTCGTTAAGCCGGGGGGTCCCTGCTCCAAGTTGCAACCTAACTGGGAAGGGCCTTTTGTAATCACCGAAAAGTATCCAGGCAATGCATATGAATTGACTAATGCAGATGGAGAAAAATTGAATCATCCTTGGAATGGAGTTTACCTCAAAAAGTACTTTCCATAAAAATGGAGAAACCACTGGTATAATCTCAAGTCATCGATCCTAGGTTGTTCATGAGAAGCCAAGGGTAGGTACCATCCTACACACATAACACTTCCCGATCCTAGAATCCAGACAACCTGACACTTGCGAAAGGCAAGGCAGAAATCTAGAAATGGAAGGAATACCCTTACCCTATTCTCTTCTACTCGGTCCAAGATAGGGAGAGAAGATTAGAGAGGGGTAGTATCGAAAACACTCCCACCCTAGTAGGAGGCCGTCTCAGAGGATACAAAAGGGTGCCAAAAGATGGGCAATGAACCCCTCAGGTTAGAAAAAGAAAAATGATCAACCTGTACGAATGAGTACCCAGAATGATAGTCAAGGCAAAAGGCACTAAAAGATGGGCAATGTCCCCACGGGTCAAAAACCTGTCCAAATATGTGCCACAAAGAAAAGAGCAAAAAAAGAAAGAAAAACCCAAAGAGGCCGAACCCCAATGGTAATTTGAGTAAGAATAGAGAAATCTCTCTCAACATCTTCAAACCCTATCAAGGACTTCCTCTATACTCTTGCTCCTTAAACCCCTTGGGTAGGATAAACCAACCAAATCCAGGTGGAACCCAAGCCGATCAAAGGAAGAAGGTTAGAAGGATTCTAGGTAGGGAACTTTATTTTTGCACGTGGCATCTACCATTTGAGTCTTGACAAACCCCAAAGACAGATGACTTGTCTCAAATACTAGCATTTTCTCCAAAAAAAAGTTGAATATTTCAAAAAAAAAAACAAAAAAAAGTGAATATTTCAAAAACCCAAAAAATGCATACTTTTAAAATCCAAAAAAGTTAATATTTCAAAAATCCAAAAAAATTTGCATATTTCAAAAATCCAAAAAAAATTATATTTCAAAAATCCAAAAAAATGCATATTTCAAAAAAAATCTAAAAAAAAATCAATCAAATATTTTTGAAAATCTAAAAAAAAATATTTCTAAGAAAACCCAAAAAAAAATTTTGCTCAGTCATGATCGTTGTCTTAGTTGCATCCATTTTTATTTGACTGTCATGCATATTTCCATTCCTACATTGCATATCCTTTTGATTTAATTACCTTGTTAAGAAGGCTCTTCTCTTTGACCTAAGTCAAAGTTGACAGTAATAGGCAAAGGGGTGAGTTGTGGTGAAGATCTAATCCCCTTTCTATCAAGTGTTTCAGGCATTTCAATACAGGAGAGGGGAGGATTCACACCACGGCAGGTAAGTTCTTTCAACCCTTACCCCATTTCATTTTAGTCATTTGTTTTATTCTACCTTGTTAAGAAGGCTCCTCCCTTTGACTCAAAATCAAGGCAAATGATATACAGGCAAAGGGATGAGTCATGATGAAAAACTAATCATCTTTGCTAAGTGTTTTCAGGAGCTGAAGAAACAAAAGAGAAGGGCCATCAGGCAACCTTTTAAGTCCAACAGGTGAAGTGATGAGACTGGTGTTCCCCAAGGAACGTCATGCCAACCCTGTGGCGAAAAGAGATGAAGCGCTACTTATCGTGGTGCTGTATTCCGTCAGAAGGCAAGACAAGGATGGACCGGAGATGCTGATGAATCAGGTGGATGATGCAAGTTGATCATGCCTGAAAACTTCATTCAAATCCACATTCACATCAATCTCACATCATCACCAGCATTCCATTTTTGCACTTCACATCACTCCTGCTATCTATCACCTAGTTATGTTAGGTCCATTTGATACGTATTATATGCATTAATGTTGAAGACCTTGAGAGTGAAGATGACTGGGCCCGAGGTCCCCTTCAACAAAATCTGCGACGACATGGTCATTTCTTTACACTCACAGATAAGTCAAAATTGAACATTGGAGGGACGATGGTTCCTAATTGGGTGTCTTGACCTCCAATAGACAATCTATATCTTCAACTATTTTCTACATAATTTTCTATGTTTTCACATCCATCTCCTTTTTTTATTCTTATCATTACCAATTTTATCTCTTCATGTTTTATTCCTTTCTTTTTGTTCCACCATGTTTTATTCTTTCCTTTCTTTTATCCCACCATGTCTTTTATTTTACCCACCGTCATGCCATTTTTTCTTCTATTCCTTCATTCTATGTTAGTCCCACCATTATCTTTCAATCTCACTATGGCTTAAGTCTATTTTGTCGTTTTCCGAATACTCGGTTTTCTACCAGAGCCTGATTCATGGTTTTCACAATACCCGAGCAATTTTGTTATGCTTAAAACGAACCCTTTTAAAACTTGAGATTATTCCACTCAGAATTAAACTGAGTATTATAGTGAAACTTGAATAAACTTGAGATTCCAAATATGATGGATTGGTATTCTTTTCATTTTAAGATCAACTTCTCTTTTAAAACTTTAGCCCATCACAGTACAAGAACACCACAAAGTTCGGGTTGCTGGCTGATGATGAACCTACGAATTTGAGGACTCCTCACCACGATGAGGGTTGGCTACATCCTTTTATCCTTTATCCTTTATTTTTCATCTCTCGTGCCAAGGGCATGTCTTTTACCAGTCAATTATGTGAGGTTTTGATAGAACATGAAAGTGATCTATAATACTAAGAAAGATTCATATTGCTGGATCGGGTAGATAAGCGTGTCTATATCTACACCTTGATGCCACCTTTTCAGTCCATCATCATTACATTCCGCTACATTCATCTACGTTCACTTGCATTCCATTACAGTTCACTACGAATCACTCCGCTTCATTACATGGCACACCCTTACAAAGCCGACATCAAGGCGAGGCAACCTGTAGACACGCCAAATTCGCCTAATTCAGAGCATAAAACTCATGTTTTATAGGGTAACATGTGCGATTGACCTTATAATGATGCCGGGTCTTTTTAAGTTGATTTGGAGCTTCGTCGAACGAAATTGGATGTTTTTCGATGATTTCCGCAAAAAGCCATAATTTCCGAGTAAAAGCCACCCGTAAATCGTGTAAACTTGGAAATTGGCTGAATGACCAATGCCTAATGATCATGCATTGAATGTTATGGTCATATTCACACTCCGGACAAGTTTTGTTGCATTCCGTGCGTTTCTGGTTTGCCGTCGAAGTCATTTTGACCTATATCGGATCTTCTGTTCACTGCCCTAACTTACGGACAAAATTCTAAAGTTTTTGAGGGTGTGATAGCTTATCCGATGCTATAGAAAGCTTCTTCGGCCTGTTATCTGTCCAACGCAACAAACGGCGTCGAATTCCGAGTTCGGGAGTGTTCGCAATGGCTTCTGGAAGAAGGACGCGCAAAAATAGTCTCATGCGCCCGGATTCCTGGTCACATGCGCCCAGGACCCAGGGCACGTGCCCATGCGCCCTACTAGTGAGGCACGTGACCTTGTGCCCTCACTTGAGGGCACATGCGCCCTACCCTGGAGGCACGAGGGACCCAGTTTTTCACCGGGACTCTACCACTGAACCGATCGACCGGATAAGGACAACTTTTTCAGGAATCGTGCCATGCGCCCTCATTGGGGGGCACATGCGCCCCTCAGTGGGGTGCATGCGCCCTGCACCTGGGCGCATGCGCCCAGGGGTAGGGCGCAAGGTACCCTATTTTTTAGTCTGGATCGCGCCGTCTGTTCTGCTATAATTTAACTCTGATTCTGGTCATTCCAGAGGCATGAGCACGACCCCCCAGGCATCTCAAGACGTTCAACCTCCCTCCTGCATTGATTTTGTGATTTTTAGAGAGAGAATTTCGAGTTTTTAGAGAGAGAAAAGTGAGTTCAAGAGAGAGGAAGTCTGTTCTACAGGTGATCTGCTAGGTCTCTCTTCTTCGGCCTCTACAGCAGTGTGTGGACTTCTTCTGCCTGAGCTCTCTTCATCAAAGTTCTTCATCTCCTAGTATTCTTGAGTTTACAATCGACAGCACTTGATTCCGAGGTTGGGGCTGGTCGTGAAGAGCGCAGAAGCAAAGTCGCGCCTGGCAGATCCTGGACTGCTGCTCGGCTTTTTCGACAACCCAGATTTGGCTATATCTTTCTCTATTCAACTCAGAATCTTTCTATTTTTTTTCCTATCTCTTTTTTTCGTGATTATACATCATCCTATAATTTTTTTACATTTTTTTTCATTACTTTTAGTCTGTTATTCCGAAAATAAAAAAAGAGGGGTTAGAGAAAACCAGAATCCGGTCAGTTTCTAGTCAGTTGTGTGTTTCATGTCATTTTCTTTACATATACTCCACATTGTTTAGTTTTAATTGTCTATTTCACTTGTTTGTTTGTCTAGTTGCACAGAATATCAACCACCCACACGTTGAGGACTCTTCTTCATCGGCCGGCCGAAGAAGGAGAAGCTTTAACCCACACTCTTCACGCTAGGGTACATACGGTCAATTTAATTTCATAAATCGGAACCCACGGTTCCTGGTGACCACATTTCTTTCTTCTCATACTCCTCCCACATGACCTGAACCATCTCTTTGGTGATCGAGCGACGCCAAGGGATGAAAGTTCGGGGATCAATGTGTGTGTGGGACCGAGGTGAGAGTTGCTTTCCGAGCTTTATTCCTTTCTTTTATCATCCCCTCTTGTGGTGACGATCTAGATTCACGGACTTCCCTGAAAAGGAGAAGACCCCGTCGAATTTTTAGAGTCGACATGGGGCAGTCCTTGAACAAGTTGATGAAGAAGGGATAGAACGAGCTACTTACTACTTGTCTAAGATGTTTGATGCTTGTGAGCTAAAGTACACTGTGGTAGAAAAGACCTATGCTGCTCTTGTTTGGGTAGTTCAGAAACTCAAGAATTATTTTCTTGCTCACCAAGTCAAGCTCTTTGCTCGAATCAATCCCAATAGGTTTATGTTAGAGCAGACAATTTTGACTGATTGGTTAGGGCGATGGTAAAGTTTCTTTCTCAATTCGATATTACCTATGTCCCACAGAAGGCAATCAAGGGCTATGCTATTGCTGAACACCTTGCCCATCATCCCATGCCCATCTTTGACCCAGTCCGGTCGGAGTTCCCGGATGACAAATTAATGTCAGTCCGATCTTTCAATCTTTGGACATTATATTTTGATAGGGCTCTAAACTCTCATAGTAGAGGGATAGGTATTGTCTTTCTATCACTTGAAGGTGTCACCATTCCACAGGCTTTTCAGCTCAACTTTCCATCAACCAACAACATAGCGGAGTATGAAAACCTTGATGGCCGGGCTGGAGGCTGCTCACTTCCATGGTGCCACCGAACTGAGGGTGACAGGTGATTGTCAATTGATCCTACGCCAAGTCCTATCCAAATAACGAACTTCCCATCCAAACCTCAAACCCTACCAAGAGTTCACCACCTGCTACATCAAGCTATTCTTCAAACTCACCTTTGTCCATGTCCCCCGTTCTCAGAATATCCTCACCGATGACTTAGCTTTACGAGCTTCATCTTTATCTGTCCGGTTAGGCAGGCAAGTGCGGACTATCCACATCTGTAAGAGATCAATTTCAGCAATTGAGGATGGACGTTTTCTAAAGGTTAAGAAGAGGTTCAACAGAAAGGAATACTTGGAACACAAAGAAGAAATATCCTTAATTGAGTTGGAAGAATTAGAAGAAGGTGAGAGACCTTGGTATAACGAGATTGCAAGGTATTGCCAAGATCAGTCATATCCGCCTGGATCAACCACCAAGGAAAAGAAGGCAATTAGAAGAGTATCCCAGAGGTGTACAGTCCTAGGAGGAGTGCTCTACAAAATAAGCCTAAGTGGAATCTTACTCAGATGTCTTGATGAAGAAGAAGCCAAGTTGGTGCTGATGGAAGCACATTTTGGAGTTTGTGATGGTCATGTGAATGCCCAAGCCCTTGCTAAGAAAATCATCCGACAAGGGTATTATTGGCCAACTCTAGAAGAAGACTGCTGCATCGTTGTCCGGCACTGTTATTCATGTCAACTCTATGCCGACAAGATTCACTCTCCCGCATCTTCCCTTTATCCAATTCATGCCCCATGGCCTTTCGCCATGAGGGCTTTCGATATCATTGGCTTCTTGAGTGACCTCAACTCTGAAATGTGCTCAAAATCAGCAACAGAGTACTTCACAAAGTGGGCTGAAGTGGAAGCGTTCGTGGAGATTAAAGCATCAACAGTCTGCTCCTTCATCAAACACAACATCATGACAAGGTTCGGGATCCCCAGCGATATTGTCACTGATAATGGGTCACAATTTCTCTCTCAAGATCTTTGTGATCTTTGCAACAGGTATTGCATTTCATTACATCTTTCATCACCATACTATCCTCAAGGCAATGGTCAAGCAGAAGCCACCAACAAAACCTTAATTAAGATCATCAAGAAATCTTGTAAGTCTAGCAAGTTTGTCGATTGGCCTAATAAGCTTGTAGATGCTCTATGGGCTTATTGTAATTCTGTAAGGACTCCCACTAGACAAACCACGTATGCTTTGGCATATGGAATGGAAGCAGTGCTCCCCTACGAAGTATTACTTCCATCTCTTCGAGTTCAGTCCGACAAGGATATTCCTGTTGATGAGAGACGAGAATCTCTCTTTGCACAGCTTGAACTCTTGGATGAAAGAAGGCTATCCGCCGCCGAGCATGCCCAGACTTATCAGAACAGACTTAAAAGGTTTTATCAAAAGAGGGTGATCGAGAGAAAATTCGAAATCGGTGAGATGGTCATTAAAAGAATTTTCGTTAAGCCATGGGGTCCCTGCTCCAAATTGCAACCTAACTGGGAATGGCCTTTTGTAATCACTGAAAAGTATCCAGGCAATGCATATGAATTGACTAATGCAGATGGAGAAAGATTGAATCATCCTTGACTGGAGTTTACCTTAAAAAGTACATTTCTATAAAAATGGAGAAACCACTCGTATAATCTCAAGTCATCGATCCTAGGCTGTTCGTGAGAAGTCAAGGGTAGGTACCATCCTACACACACAACACTTCCCGATCCTAGAATCTAGACAACCTGACACTTGTGAAAGGTAAGGCAGAAATCTAGAAACGGAAGGAGTACCCTTACCCTATTCTCTTCTACTCGGTCCAAGATAGGGAGAGAAGATCTGAGAGAACTAGTATCGAAAACACTCGCCACCCTAGTAGGAGGCTGTCTCGGAGGGTGCAAAAGGGTGCGAAAAGATGGGCAATGAATCCCTAAGGTTAGAAAAGGAAAAATGATCAACCTATCTGAATGAGTACCCAGAATTATAGTCAAGGCAAAATGCACTAAAAGATGGGCAATATTTCCACGGATCAAAAACCTGTCCAAATATGTGTCACATAGAAAAGAGCAAAAAAAATAGGAAAGACCCAAAGGGGCCGAACCCCAATGGGAAATTTGAGTGTGAGTAGAGAAATCCCTCTCAACTTCAAACCCTATCAAGAACTTTCTCTATACTCTTCCTTCTTAAACCCCTTGGGTAAGGTAAACCGACCGAATCCAGGTGGAATCCAAGCTGATCAAAGAAAGAAGGTTAGAAGGATTCTAGGTAGGGAAATTTATTTTGCACATGGTATCTACCACTTAAGTCTTGAAAAACTTCAAAGACCAATGAACTGTCTCAAATACCAGCATTTTCTCCACAAAAAATTGAATATTTCAAAAAAAAATGAATATTTAAAAAAATAAAAAATCAAATATTAAAAAAAAACATCATTAGCTCAGTCATAATCATTGCCTTAGTTGCATCTATGTTTATTTTTCTGTCATGCGTATTTCTATTTCCGCATTGCATGTTCATTTTTGGCTTTAATTACCTTATTAAGAAGGCTCTTCCTTTTGACCTAAGTCAAAGTTGACCATAATAGAGAAAGGGGTGAGTCATGGTGAAGATCTAATCCTCTTTTATCAAGTGTTTCAGGCATTTCAAGGTAAGAGGAGAAGATTCTCACCATGTAGGTAAGTTCTTTCAACCCTTACCCTCTACTTCATTTAAGTCATTTATTTTATTCCACCTTGTTAAGAAGACTCCTCCCTTTGACTCAAAATCAAGGCAAATGATATACAGACAAAGGGATGAGTCATGATGAAAATTTAATCATCTTTCAGAAGCTAAAGAGGCGAAAAGAGAAGGGCCATCAGGTACATTTTTTTGCAAAAAGAAAAAAGGCCCAGGGCACATGTGCTCTCATCAGGGGATGCATGGCTAGGTGCCCTACCCCCGGGCGCATGGGCATGTGCCCCTGATCGGGGGCACATGGCCAAAAAATTTGAAAAATTCAAAAAAATCTCAAAAAATAAAAATTGTTTAAAACGTTGAAAATGACATTTTTGCTAAAGGAACCATCATTAAAAATATTGTTTTGACCTCCAAATGATGGTTCTAATAGTAAAAAACTTCAGTTGATCATTTCAGGAAAAATATGCTTCATATGACAATTTCGTTTGTTAGGTACTAACCAGAAATGTGCAGGCAACCTTTTAAGTCCAATAGGTGAATTGGTGAAATCGGTGTTCCGGAAGAAACGTCATGCCAGCCCTACGACGAAAAGAAAGGGAGTGTCACCCGATCAAGTATTATCATGTTACTGATGAATCAGGCGGTCGATGCAAGTTGATAAACCATGGCTGAAGACTTCACTCAGTTTCACATCAATCTCACATCATCACTATCATTCCATTTTGCACTTCACATCACTCCTACCATTTGTCATTTAGTTATGTTAGGTTTATTTGATATGTTTTATATGCATTGATGTTGAAGACCTTGAGGGTGAAGATGACTGGGCCCGAGATCCCCTTCAACAAAATCTACAATGGCTTGGTCATTTCTTCACACTCATGGATAAGCCAAAATGTAACATTGGAGGGACGATGGTTCCTAATCAGGTGTCTTGACCTCTAATAGACAATCTATATCTTCAACTATTTTCTACATAATTTTCTATGTTTTCACATCCATCTTCTTGTTCATTCTTCATCATTACCAATTTTATCCCACCATGTTTTACTCTTTTATTTTATCCCACCATGTCTTTCCTTTCTTTTATCCAACCATGTTTTACTTTTTTATTTTACCTCACCATGTCTTTTCTTTCTTTTATCCCACCATGCCATTTATTTTATTTCACCGTATCATGGCAATTGTCATGCCATTGTTTCTTTTTTCCCATCATTCTACGTTAGTCCCACCATTATCTTTCAATCCCACTATGGCTTAAGTTTGTCTTGTCATTTTACGAATATTCGGTTTTCTGCTAGAGCATGATTCATGGTTTTCACGATACCCGAGCAATTTTGTTATGCTTAAACGAACCCTATTAGAATTTGAGGTTATTCCACTCAGAATTAAACTGAATATTTTGGTGATACTTAAATGAACTTGAGATCCCAAATATGATAGATTGGTATTCTTTTCATTTTAAAATCAATTTCTCTTTTAAATTTAGCCCATCACAGTACAAGAACACCGCAAAGTTCGGGTTGTTGGCTGATGATGAATCTACGAACTTGAGAACTCCTCACCGCTCCTTTTATTTTTTATCTCTCGTGCCAATGGCATGCCTTTTACTGATCAATTATATGAGGTTTTGATGGAACATGTAAGCAATCTATAATACTCAGCGAGATTCATTTTGTTGGATTGGGTAGATAAGCGTGTCTATATCTACACCTTGATGCCACCTTTTTAGTCCATCACCATTCCATTCCGCTACATTCATCTATGTTCACTTGCACTCCATTACAGTTCACTCCGAATCACTCCGCTTCATTACATGTCATTCCCTTACAAAGCTGACATCAAGGCGAGGCAAGCTGTAGACACGCCAAATTTGCCTAATTCAGAACATAAAACTCATGTTTTATAGGGTAACATGTGTGATTGATCTCCTAATGATGCCGGGTCTTTTAAAGTTCATTTGGAGCTTCACCGAATGAAATTAAATGTTTTCCAAAGTTTTCCGCACAAAGCCGTAATTTATGAGCGAAAGCCACACGTAAATCATGTAAACATGGAAATTGGCTGAATGACCAGTGCCTAATGATCATGCATTGAAGGTTATGGTTAGATTCACACTCCAGACAAGTTTTGATTCATGCCGTGTCTTTCCGGTTGGCCGTCGAAGTCATTCCGACCAGTATTGGATCTTCTAATCACTTGCCTAACTTTGGAATAAATTTATGACGTTTTGGAGGGTGTGATAGATGATCTGTTGCTACAAAAAGCTTTTTTGGCCTATTATCTTTCCAACGCAACAAACGGTGTAGAATTCCAGGTTCGGAAGTGCCCGCAATGGCTTCTGGAAGAAGGACGTACAGAAACAGTCCCATGCGCCCTAGGTCCTGGGCACGTGGCCATGAGCCCTACCCCTAAGACATGTGGCCATGTGCCCCCAATCGAGGGCACGAGGGAACCAGTTTTCAACCAGGACTCTACCTCTGACCGGATCGGATCAATTTTTTCGGCTGGATCAAACCGAGTTTGTAGGGTGGATAGCATGTGCCCTCAGGTGGAGGCACATGCGCCCAACACCAGCGCGCATGCACCCAGGATCAAGGCGCAAGGTGCCCTATTTTTTAGAACAGATCACGATGTTTTTATTCTATAAATAGACTCCGATTCCAATCATTCCAGAGGCTGGTTCATGACCCCCCGGGCATCTCAAGACATCCAAGCTCCCTCTTGCATTGATTTTGTGAATTTTAGAGAGAGAATTTCATGTTTTTAGAGAGATGTAAAGTTGGTTCAGGAGAGAGGAAGGCTAGTCCGCAGGTGATCTACCAGGTCTCTCTTCTTCAGCTTCTACAGCAGCGTGTGGACATCTTTTGCCCAAGCTCTCAACATCAAAGTTCTTCTTCTCCAAGTATTCTTCCATTTTTAATTGACAGAATGTGATTCTAAAATCGGGGCTGGTCGTGGCGAGTGCATAAGAAAAGTCGTGCCTGGCAGATCCTAGATTGCTGCTCGGCTTTTTCAACAACCCAGATTTGGCCATATCTCTCTCTATTCTTATCAGAATATTTCTGTTCTTTTTCCTATCTCTTTGTTTTGTGATTCTCCATCCTTCTATCATTCTTTTATATTTTTTACATTATTTTTAGTCTTTTAATTTGAAAATAAAAAAGAGGGGTTAGATATAACCCAAATCAGATCAGCTTCTAGTCAGTTGTGTGTTTTATGTCATTTTCCTTATATATACTCCACTTTGTTTAGTTCTAATTGTCTTTTTCACTTGTTTGTTTGTCTAGTTGCATAGAAAATCAAGCACTCATGCGTTGAGGACTCTTCTTCATCGGCCGGCCGAAGAAGGAGAAGCTTTGACCCGCACTCTTCATGCTAAGGTACACACGGTCAATATTATTTCATAAATTGGAACCAGCGGTTCTTGGCGACCACATGTCTTAATTTTTCTTCGTCTCATCCTCCTCCCACATGACCCGAACCATCTCTTTGGTGATCGAGTGACGCCAAGGGATGAAAGTTCGAGGATCAATGTGAGTGTGGGACGAAGGTGAGAGTTGCTTTCAGTGTTTTCTTCATTTCTTTCTTATCCCCCTTTGAGGTGACGATCCAGATTCACAAACTTCCCTAAAAAGGAGAGGCCCGTCAAATTTTCGAAGTCGACAAGTAACAGCACTCCCACTTATCTTCTTGAACACACAAGGCTCCTCTTTGTTTTTAACGAAGTCATAAGATTTAATCTCATTAAACCTTATGCCCTGTTTGATTAGAGTTTCATTTTTGATACTATATCAATATTGATATTAATATTTTTAAATGTTGGAGTATCAATGTCAAAAGTAATACAAGTTGACACTTGTATTACATAATATGCTTTGTTTGTACTACAAATTTTAAAATTGATACAATTAACCAAACACCTCTTGATGGTTCTTAGCAATATCAATTTTAAAATTGATAGTGATAAAGGTACCTAATAGTGTTACCAAACAGGGCGTTATATATGATCTATGAGAAGTTTTACTTTAGTACATAAAGGGACCTAATATACTCTATTTGGATGTTATTAGGACTTGATTCCCTATGGTTGTATCATATACACTTGTTTCTCAAAATACCTTAGAGGAACACAATATTAACATCCAATTGGCTTATCTTATAACAAGAGTGTGTAACAATCAAAATTCGAATGGATTAATCCATGAAAAAGGTAAAAGATCTCATCATAGTCAACCATTTGAATTAGATGATATCCTTTTTCAACTATTCTCATCTTGAAGATCTCTACCTACTGGATATATTCTTTAGTGATCTATTTATACCTAATGGATAGTATAACATCAGGTGGATCTATCAAGTTCTAAACTTGATTAGAATAGATAGAATTTATATCGGATTTTATTGTCTCTTATCATTTATGAATCAATATCTCATATTGCTTCTACATAGAACTTAGGATCAATATCTCTTTTATCTTATGCCTCATTTTATCCATCAGAGATATGTCCCACATATCTCTTAGGTTGAATAGACACAAGAAAAGACCTATAAATTGCCAATGTGTATTTATCAACAAGTACCTTAATAGAAGTAGCATTGGGTTGTGGAACTGGAACATCTTCCATATATACCTTGCTCCCAATTTCCTTCTTATGGAGGAACCCTTCCTCAAGAAATATAGTGATTTGAGCAACATATACCCTTATTCATAAGTGTGATATATTTTATATCCCACAAGCCAACACTTCATAACCTTATATTCCAACTAGTTAGGGTTATACTTCTTCACCAGGCTAGATATTCTGAAATCTTAACTTGCTTAAGGTCAAGTTTTAACCTCTTTTCCATATCGTATATTGAATAATTGAAATGGACTTAGAAGGTACCTATTTAAGTTAAAGTGGTTATAATGAGTACTCAGCCAAAAATAGACAAAGAAGAATTTTGCAAAGCTTCTCATTGTTCATATTATGTCCTACGTAATGACTTCTCATTTTCACTACTCAATTAAGCTAAAATGTGTAAAGATATGTCCATTAGATCTATTATCCTTTAATTATTTGTGAATTATGTACTTAAGTATTTCTCTCCTTGATCTCATCAAAGAGTTCTAATACATTTTCCATTAGAATCTCTACTTCATTCTTAATCTCAGATAATTTCTTAAAGGTTTTGGAATTGTATTTCATAAAATACATATGTCCATACCTAAAGATATCATCTTCAAAAATAATGAAGTAGAATTATTCTTTTTAGCCTTACTAGATATATAGACTAACATACATCAAGATGTATGAGTTCTAACAACTCATTAACCCATTCTCTATAAATTACATTAAGCTGAAGTGTAGATTGATCTAAATCAACTCATTTCCTTTTAAAAAGAGTATTCACACACAACATAAGAGCTAACATATCAAATATGATTAAACAATTCATTAAGCTCCCTCTGGCAAACACTTTGCCATTTAATCTTTTAGAACATCTATCAATTCCATAGCTTAGAACAAATCAACATTTATTCAAGCAAGAAATCATATAATTTTCTTGTAGATGGATATAATAACAATCTTAATTATTAAGACATCTTCATAAGCTATTAAAGAATTGTTTCTCTCACTAATAATAATGCAACTTTTGCACCATTTCATATGTAGGTGTACAAATTCTTTATTAAGCCTTCATTAACTTGTCATCATCTACAACTCCATATTGATATAAGATGCATATTTAGTATATCATACCATTATATGCATCCATAGTATCTAATATAATGACATACACATATAGTATCTAATACTATTAAGTGTATATTTAAAACAAGTAAATATAAATGACTTAGATACATGAAGCTTCTCATGATGCACCTTTGCATTATGTACAATACACTTTGCACTTCCTCTTCCACTTATCATCATCATGGTAGTGTAAGAATTCTGTCTTATTTGGGCTTAATTATCTTAACCACCTTTTTTACTTTTAACTATTTCTTAGTTTTTTCTAATGATTTTACTTCTTTCTATTAGTCTCACCAACAAGAAGTAATTAAGATGTAGTGTTGTTCTAATATGCCCTTAGTTAGCTCATCACTATGAGTCATGATGGATCTTATATCCATCTATCCATGTTGTCTCTACAATTTATATATCATAGAGACTAACATCTAGTTTAAGGCAAACAATACATCTTATGAGATAAAATCTTATCTTTTTTTATATATATCATTAGATAATCTAGGAGACACCTACTTCTTAAGTAGGATAGTTAATTGGTTAACTATAAGAACAATTCTCTTAGTTTTAAACCGGTCTAAGAAGTGTGAGCCATTAAGCTACTTGACATCTAATATGCCTTACTAATGATAGTTTATCATCATATTCTACAATTGAGATATAATTTTATTAATATAACATTATTAACATTCATTAAAATTAAGATATGGTCTTTCATCTTTATTTATGCTCCCACTAATTTTTGAAGAATTTGCATCACCATCATTATGCAAAGACTAGATATTACGATGAAATCCTAGTAAGGACTAAGACCCTATTAACTTTATAGTGATGACCTTATGGTAGCACAACAAATCACCCAATACTTAATAGGTAGGCAACTATTGCCAGTTGTAACTCTTGCAACTCTTAGTCATTTAACCTATAAAGTTATGATCTTATGGTAGCACAACAAGCCATATACTCTAGTTAGGTCAAACTCGCTTGTTACGTTATGAGAATGGATTCTTCAAACAGCCCTTGTGATAGCATAACAAAGCCATGCAAATGATCCACCCCAAGGTTCAACAAATGCCTTAGCCATGATCACCAATCCCTTGCTGAATGGGTCTTGTGGTAGCACAACAATCTCATCCAATCTAAGATTGGCTCATCAAGACCATTACAATAGAAGGATACATGAGTCATTCTTAATATCACATGTTTATCGACCTAATTAAAAAAACAAGGAAAGATTTTATTTTAGTCTCATCAATAATATGTGCTAAGTATATATAATACCTTTAGAATATCATATATCTAAGGTATAATCTATAGCACACATCCACATATCAAATATGCATAGAAAATAGGTGATCATGGACTTAACCCTAAGCATCTACCTAAGGCATCCCTATAGGTGCAAATCCTTACTTCAAAACCTTGTGTTGGCATGCTCCCACTTCATAAGGATGCTTCTCCAAGTGGTCTCTCTCTCCAACTTCCACTAACTAGCTTCTAACTATTACAAGTGGCTTAAGGGTACGTAGACCCGCAAATGTACCTAACTTTATAGGAAACCTTGATTTTAACCAAGGGGAGTACATTAATGGAGGGCGGTAGCATGTACAATTAGATTGTATAGAGAAAGAGGAGGCACAAACGGGCCCCATTTAATAACATAACCAACATAATTAAAAAGCAATTACAAGCTAAGTATAATTAAGTCCATGATCACCTCCACACACTAACATAAATCACATGAACATAAAGTCCATATGTGATAATTATATAGATATATCATATATATCAGCATAAAATTATATACTTTATTTTAAAATTTTCAATTTCATGCATCTCGAATTTTAAAGAAATAACTAGCATGAAAATAACATGATAACAACATATAAACAATTTATATGAAATAAACATGTATATCTAAACTATTTAGAACACTTATGCATTTTCAATACTGTGCAAAGTCAAAAATTAATGTCCCAATGGCGATTCTATAAAATCTCATTTTACAGAATTTATGTAAATAGGGCTTAACATCATCTAACATGCCAAATAACATGTAAACTTTAAATCATGTTAAATAAAATTATATAATTTCAAAATTTTTATGGAAGTTTTTGACAATTTTTCAGTTTTTTTTATAATTTTAAACAATTTAAAATCATAAGAAAAAAACAGGTGCACCGCTCCAAGCTAGCCGGCGCACAACACTCATTCAACATGCGCCCACGTGCGCTGTCGGGTGTTCCGGCCATTCACAGGCACTGAGCCACCCCTCGTATGCCTGCCCACGTGCCGCTCTTCGGCTACTGTAGCGACCGGGTCCGAATCATCTTCTTCTCCACCCGATAAGGGCCGAGGTAGGGCACTCTTCATCTGGAAAAGAGTTTCCATAAAATCAGGTCCTTATCTCCTTATCCCGGACTCCAAAAAATCCAAAAAAAATATGCATTGGAATCCTCATCGAATAAGGAATCCAAAACACTCAGCTTAATCTCCAAAAAAATCTCAACGAACCATAAAATGAGAAAGAAGAGGTGGTAGTCATATGGATTCCATAGTAGAAATCACCATATTGCAATGAGGATAACTCTTTATCCCAGAAACCAAAAATTATCCAAAAATATAATATAGAATTCTCATCAAGTAAAGTTTTCAAATATGTTTATATCACTTCATAGAAAAATTCTATGATGATGAAAAATCATGGAGAGACAGGACGGCACCGCCAGACCAGTAGAACCCTAGTTCACCGGAAAATTCTCAAATTTTCTTCCTCCACTGCCTTCAAAGATGGATATCATGAGAAAAGATTAGGTAATCACATTATCCATCTCATAAAACCTTTTTCAAGCCTCAATTTCATCCATGGACAAAGATTTCATAAAATCTCCAAATTCAAGTGACGGTTCGGACATGACAGAAATGCCAAATTTTGGGGCTTCTCTGAAACGCTACAGAAATCCAAATTTCAAAAAATTTGTGGCATTGAAAAGCCCTATATTGCGAGACTCTACATAAGCCAACCAATCTTTTATCTGGATCAAATACAGATTATGGTGTCCTTGACAAAATAGATGTTTGCATAGATTCGGGAACACATAAATTACATGAAATAACGTCGATTTTGATCGAGACCTGATCCGGGCTCTGATACCATTGTAAGGAATCATTCATAAGATATTGGTGTAGTAGAAGCGATGATTCCTATGAGTTATTTTATAATCTGTCTCAATCAGAACCGAACCTTGAAAACAAAAAATCGATCAAATCGGGTTCGAATATACCTGATAGGGACTCATATAATCCCATGGAAAGGAAGGAGATGAGCTTCTAAAGCTCTCTAAACTTTTTAAATGTCCGATCTCAAGCAGTATTCACACTAACTTCATCCACAGTAGGTTCTCCCTTCGCGTCGGCCTCGAGAACTGTTCCTGAATGGAGCTCCGTCTCCCATGGACGTCTTCTTGAGAGAGAAGGAGGTAGGGAAGAGGTTAAGGACGTTATTTTCAGCCTTGGCTTGATCAGGTTTGGTTGAAACCATTAGTATTTATAGAGAATTTTAGAATTTTTCATAAAAACTCAATCTTCATAAATTACATCGTTGTCCTTATACTTGTGAATAAGTCTTTTTGTGTGTGACGCATTGGGCCCAATAGTCTATTCGGTTAAAGCCTAAATAAAATACAATAAATCTATTTAATTTAATTAAATTCGTTATCCGATAACAATTTAATTAGCCTACCGATCATTAGGGTACAAGCCATATCTCATAATCCCAAATGGCTATGGGGATAATCTTATCTCCATTAAGCATTTTTATTATCATTTACAGCATGGATATAAACCCTCGTCCATCCAATCTCCTAGTCAAAAAGGAGTACGGTATCAACTGCCAACTCCTTAGTATACTGACTCTATAGGATCCTACACTCGGAATTGGATCGATTGGAAAACTCCTTTTCCAATCATCATATCTACCCTGGCCAGGAATTTGGAGTACTATCCCATAGGACATTCACTCTTACTTACTGAGAGTGGATGATCCCTTGTTGTCTACTCAATTACCTCCATCAAGTTTTTCTTGTACCCGATCCATTGCTATATACTAGACCATCTAAACGGTGATCCAGAAGTCAATGGTCAAAGCACAAGTTTCACCTAACAAGACATATTTGGCGACTCAGGTCAAAGGTCCAACCATGTAACCGTGATGATAGAAAATCCTGATTGATAGTTCGGTAAGATACCATTCAAGGTTTCTAATTCGGATAGTTCAGTAAACTCATTTAACTAATGAGCACCTGTATGTGTATCTCAATGTCTCCACACTAATGACCAATGAGATCGGTCATCCTCATCACATGAGAAGACATCACAAACACTACTCTATCCAGATCCTTGATGTCTCGTCTCAAGTATCCTATGACATGGAACATTTGGATCAAATACCTCTAGATGATCAATCTCATTATCATGATCTCATTATGATTTAATCATCATTGCATTTGATCAAGGATTTCATTATAATATTTGCATCTAATCAGAGCTTGTAATGAAGATTTGCCTAATTAATTGAATGATATATTTCTAGAAATGTCAAATCATATCATATATGATTGGTTTGTAGGGCATATATTTCTATCATGGGATAGCCATGATAGTAAAGATTGGAAAGCCACGATAAAAGTTGACAAAGACGGTGACTGCCGAAAAGGTTTGTCAGAAACCCATATGTTGTGGAATTCATACGGGACTTCTGAGACCTTAAATTGTAGATCATTAAGGGTTATTCATTGAGTAGGCTTCATGTTTCTACGATTAACACACAACTCTCGCTTGAAGGTTTCATCATTGCTTTGGAAATCTTTGGTGCATTCTCAATTCACACGACTCTCTACTGACAGACATCCTTAGTTCATCTCCACAAGATGATTTTGATCAGATAACAATCAAATATAGAGTATTGCCAATGGAATAAGAGTCTGGAGCCCTAAATCAGTCCAATTTGGCATGTCTATAGCTTGCCTCGCCTTGATGACAGCTTTGCAAAGAAATGGTATGTAATGCAATGGAATGGAATGTAAAGAAATGTAGCGAAGTGAAATGAATTATAGTGTAATGTAGTGGAGTGGAATAGTGATGTACTAGAAAGATGGCATCAAGGTATAGATATAAACATGCTCAACAACTAGATTTGGCAAGGTGAATCTTCTCAAGTTTTCTGGATCACTACTATGTTTCATCAAGCCTTCCTGTGTCTGATTAGTAAGAGAAGTGCCATGGGAATGAGTGAAGAATAGCCAACCCCCAACATAGTGGGGAGTCCCCGAATCATGAATTCATAGGTTCATCAACAGTTAGCAACCTGATCTTTGTAGTGTTCTGGTACTATGATGGGCTAAAATTTAAAAGATATTTGTTTTTTAAAATTAAAGAATACCAATGTAGCATATTCAGGCTCTCAAATTTGTTTAAGTGTTCCAAGAGAGACGATTTGATTTAGAATGGGATGATCTAGAATTTTAAATGACAATTGTTTAAGCTCAATCAATTGACTGTGAGGATAATGGTGACATCAGATGATCAAAATGGGTGCCCATGGTGGGTTAAAGTGATTGCCATGGTGAGATGAATAGCAAGAAAGTATTGTAACGGCCACGGTGGGATAAAAATAAAAGATGTTGGATGACACAAGGTGATTATGATAGATGACGGTCACCATGACCCAAGTAGGAGGGCACGCTGACCATGCCCTCCCATTCCAAGGGGGGCGAGGGCACGGTGACTGTGCTTTGGTATGAGGGCGGGGCCACCACGCCCTGAAGTTGAGGGTGCATTGGGCGTGCACTCACCTTGGGGGTGCATTTAGCACACGAAATTTTTTATTAATTAATTAATTAATTAATTGGCTAATTAATCAATTAATGTATTTATTTATGGGATTATGTGAAGTTAACTTCCCTTTTGATGCAGATGTCGAGATGTGCCTGTCAGCACAACTCCGCGTCTGAGGAGCTTGACCTCCCAGTTTACCACGAGGTACATCTTCTTTTACCCTGCACTCCATGATTAGTTCTTTTGTCTTTCAACAATAGAATGGAATGAACTAATAAAATGAATTTCTTGCAGGCACCGGTGAAATCTCGAATCTTGTGGGACTCGGTGCACACGACTTACCTCGGCTTTCCAGACTTCCAATAGGTTTGGTTGGAGGAGATGAGGTTTGGACCCCTCCTCCAGGTGACCCCTTTCTGGGAGGACCTACCCCTAGTGTAGGTTCTCTGCGAGTCATGGGACCCAAACTCCTTTTTTTTTTCTTTTTCATTGGGTGCACATGGTGCCATCATTGGAGGATGTTGCACACATCACCGGTCTCCGTGTTGACAGTAGGCCAGTGGTGTGTGCCACCTCTTCAGACTATTCATAGGAGTTCCAGGCCCTCTTCGCCTATGAGCCCGAGTTCAACCCCGAGGAGGGTCGACACACCATTGCCATACTAGAGGCTGTCAAGATGGTGGGCTTGGTGGATGCTGAGTGAGTCCGAAGTGAGAGCTAGAACGGCTGCTTTTCCGCATGTTCGGCCAGGCCGCGGTAGCTTTCACCGACTTACCTGGCACCACGGAGGTAGATGTGGACCTGCATCGATTCCTCTCCTTCTTCAGGTGTCTACTACTAGGCTCGAAGATGGGCCACATTCATTTGCGGCTTCTTCCCTTGCTTGCCAATCTAGACCACATTGGCACGTACACATGGGGGGTAGCAATGCTTGCCCACTTGTTTTGTGGCCTCTAGCCTGAGTTGGCTTTTGTTTTGTCACCGACTTCTCTTCCTTTCTTCAGGTGACTTTAGCAGCTTTCTTTTTCTTTACTTGTATGTTTTGCTCTATTCTTGTATATGTTTCCTGACGAGTTGTGCCTTTTGTAGGTCTAGAGCTATCTCTACTTCCCCTTGGGCCATGCAAAGTAGTCCTCCCTAGGCCTCCTCCCACTAATGACTCGTTGGGAGCCTATTTGCCCTTTCGCGTGCCACTTTAGCCAACTAGCATCCATTTGTGCACAGATGTTCTTCTTCCCACACACTATGTTATATTTGAATTACTAATCATGCTTCTTCCTCCTACATGTGTGTTGGCGGCCATATCTCATGCTTGATGACCATCTTCAGCTTTGGATTGTTGATTCAGGTTGGGTCTTTAGTCGATATCTTCATCTTCTTTGCGTCAATGAGCTGGCACCCTTGTGGCTTCGTGTCTCAACATGCTCCCTTGGCGAGGAGTAGGACTGGTTGGAGCCTTCTCCCCATCTACTACTAGTCAGGGTTGACCCCAAACATCTAATCCTCCAGGTGGACTAGGTGGCAAACTACCAGGCCTCCATTGCACTATGGTATGAGGGCGGTGAGGTAGTCATTAGTTGGGTGAAGGATAGTTTAGACTACCTTTGCCGCTGTGAGGAGGCATATGGACACTTGTTCATTCCCGAAGGTTAGGTAACAATTTTCTTGTTTCTAACCAAACTTTGCATTGTTACTGTTTTTAACCTTTGCGACATTTCAGGAAGCTCGGGCTTTTTTGCTATGCCAAAGGCTGGAGATCGTTGATTTACGGCAAGATGTGGCTTCTCTTCATACTACTTTGGAGACCGAGGTAAAGATTAACCTTGACTGCCTTTTCTATTTTGTTGTACTACTTGCCTTGTTTTGACATGTTCTCTTTTCTGCTTGTAGTGCAAAGCCCATGCTGAGGGTTCTCCTCCTTCTTTGTTGAGGAAAGAAGTAGATGAGGTTTGTTAGCATTTGAATGAGGCCAAGGAGGCCCTAGCCGCCAAGGAGACAGAAGTATTCTTGATTGAACTTTTTTTTAATTGTTGATCTTCTTGGTTCATGTTGTTCCCTCTTCTTCCATGTTGCTAAGCTTTAGGACGCTATTGCTTCCTCGTCCACCTGCATCTAGTCTTGGGAGACCGAGGTGGAGACATGGCGGTGTACCTTGGCTGACCTTCGATCATAGATGGTTGTCTCGAACCTCCATCTTTAGCATGAGAGAGCCATGCACGAGATGGAGTACCAGCACAGTTAGGCCATCCAATCCCTAGAGTAGATGCACCTACAGTTGCAGGTTCATTTGGCGATGATAGAGGTGACAATGTAGGTTTATCGCCAAGGCATTCCTACTTAGCCGAGCTAGAGTCATACACATCAAAGCAGCTCCCACTGGAGCAGTACACATAGGGGCGGTGGTACCCATCGTAGCCTCAAAGCCACATGAATGGTGCCATTGCGTACTTGGCCACTTCTTCTAAGTGTCACCAGAACAAGGCGGCTGCAACAGTGTTAGCAGACACCATCTCTTCTCCACGCGGTCATTCCCTTGGAGAGGGCAGCAATGGGCATTGATATTTGTAGCAGGCTTAGCTCTTCCTTTGTTGTAGCTGCTCTGTTTCTTCCTTGTTGTATCACTTGATGATGTATTTAGACCTTTGTTTGCTTTAGAGTTATTTGAACTACTTTTTCCTGCCCGACATCACTCAAAAGGGTAGTTAGCATCGCATTCCGGCTTGGCCCCTTGCAAGTTTGTCAAGAGGTGGAAGCCTCTTAAAGAATGGTAAACAACAATAATAAAATAAAATAGCAGATGTAAGGGTAAGAAACATACCTATTGGCGAGACTTCCTCCCTCCTTGACTTGTGTTTTATTTCTGAAATGTTTAATAAAGGGGTTAGATCTACGCCATGGCTTACCCCCTTGCAGATTCTCATCTTGCTTTGCTTATATGTCAAGGGGGCTAGCCTAATTAACAAGGTGAGATAAATAAATGACTAAAAGAAATGAGATGTAATAAAAGTTGAGAGGACTGGTATCATGGCAAGAATTGCTCCCCTTTTGTTCTTAATTTCCTGAAATACTTGATAAAAAAGATTAAATCTTCACCATGACTGGCCTTTGCCTAGTGTCATCTGCCTTGACTTAAGTCAAAGGGAAGAGCCCTCTTACACGATAACAAAGACAAATATGCAATGTGGGAATGGAAACATGCAAGACAAAAAATAAACATGGATGCAAGTAAAGGCAAAAAAAATCAAGGTTGAGCCAAGTTAAATGATGCATTTTTCAGATTTTTGAAAATATTCAATTTTTTTATTTTTTTAAAATATTTATTTTTTATTTTTTAAAGATATTCAATTTTTTGGAGTTTTGAAAATATTATTTTTTTTCAATTTTTAAAAATATCCATTTTTTTAGATTTTTAAAGTATTTATTTTTTTGGATTTTTTTGTGAAGAATGTGCTAGTATTGAGACAATTCATCTGTCCTTAAATGTTAATCAATATTCAAGCGGTAAACACCACGTGAAAATGAGGTTCCCTACCTAGAACCATTCTTGCCTTCTTACCTTAATTAGCTTAGGTTTCCCATTAATTTGTATAGTTTACCCTACCCTAGGGGTTTAAGAAGGAAGGATAATAGAGGAAGTCCTTGATAAGATTTGGAGATGTTGAGGAGGGTTTCTTTACTCATGCCCAAGTTGCCCATTAGGGTTCGACCTCTTTGGGTCTTTTCCATTTTCAACATGTGGAACTCATTTAGACAAGTCTTTGACCTATGAGTCAATGCCCATCTTTTGGTGCTTTTTTCATTTTCTACCTTTTTGGGTACTCATTCAGACAAACCCATATTTGTTTAAACCTATGGAATTCATTGCCCATATTTTGGCACCCTTTTGCACCCTCTGAGACAGCCTCCTACTAAGGTGGCTAGCATTTTCGATACTACCCTCCTATAATCTTCTTCACTTATCTTGGACCGAACAGAAGAAAATAGGGTAAGGGTCCTTTTCCAGCTTCAAGGTTCTACCTTGCCTTTCTTAAGTGTCGAGTTAGTTGGATTCTAGGATCGGGAGGTGTTGTGTGTGCCAAATGATGTCTACCCTTGTCCTCTAGTGAACACTTCAGGATCGATGACTTGATATCATACCAAAGATTATCTATTTTATCTTTTTCAAGAAAAATATTTTTTGCGGTAAATGTTGTTCCAAGGATGACTTAACTTCTCCCCATCAGCATTTGTTAGCTCGTATGTGTTTCCTGGATACTTTTCAGTGATAACAAAAGGCCCTTCCTAGTTAGGTTGCAACTTAGAGCGGGGACCACTCAGCTTAACGAAAATATGTTTGACTACCATCTCACCGATTTCAAATTTTCTCTCTACCACCCTCTTTTGGTAAAACTTTTTGAGTCTGCTCTGATAAGTCTAGGCATGCTCAGAAATAGCTAACCTTCTTTCATCCAAGAGTTCAAACTGTGCAAGGAGAGATTCTCATCTCTCATCAACGGGGATGTCCCTGTCGAGTTGAACCCGGAGCGATGGAAGGAGTTCTTTGTATGGGGACACTACTTCCATGCAGTATGTGAGGGCATATGGGGTTTGACCAGTGGGGGTTAACACAAAAGTACGATAAGCTCATAGGGCATTTTTGAGCCTATCTAGCCAGTCCGCAAACTTGTTAGACTTACAGGTTTTCTTGATAATCTTGATTAAGATTTTATTGTGGTTTCTGCTTGATCATTGCCTTGCGTATATAGTACAATGATGAATAATGCAATGCAATGCAGTACCTATTGCAAAGATTATACAGATCTTGAGAGAGAAATTGTGGTCCATTGTCGGTGATGATGTCACTCGAAATCTCAAACCTGACGATGATGTTACACTTAATGAAGGAGTACAGTGTTGTTGCTTTGATCTCCACGAAGGCTTCTGCTTTTGCCCACTTGGTGAAATACTTTGTAGCCATCAAGATGAATGATTTGGAGCGCACTTCAGAGTTGAGATCACTTAGAGGGCCAATAATAACAAAAGCTCACATGTTGAAGGGTCATGGGGCATGAAATGGATGAAGGGAACATGCAGGAGAATGGATCTTGTCGGCATGGAGTTGGCGCCAGACAAAGATAGAGTAGTCTTCTTCTTGGGTTGGCCAATGATACCCTTGTTGGATGATCTTCTTAGCAAGAGCCTTAGCATTGACATGGTCCCTACAGATCCTAGAATGTGCTTCCATAAGCACCAACTATGCTTCTTCTTCATCAATGCATCTGAGTAAGATCCCACTCAGGCTCCTCTTGTAGAGCACTTCTCCAAGGATTGTGTACCTTTGGGATACTCTTTAGATGGCGTTCTTCTCTTTTACATTGGATCCAAGTGGATACGCCTAATCATGATAGTAGCTAGTAATCTCATCATACCAAGGTTTCTCAACCTCATCTAATTCTTTCAACTCAACCAAAGAAATCTCCTCTTTCTTCATTAAGTATTCCTTCTTACCAAATCTCTCTTTGACCTTCAGAAAATGTTCATCCTTAGTCACCGGTATTGACTTCCTATGGACATGGATAGTACGTACCTATCTGCCTAGCAGAACTGATAGAGAAGCAAAGGAGACTAAGGCATCAGCAAGAATATTCTGAGCTCGAGAAACATGGACAAAAGTGAGTTTGGAAAACAACTTGATGTATCAAGAGGTGAGTTCTTGGTAGGGTTTGAGGTTCGGATGAGAAGTTTGGTATTTGGTTAGGACTTGGCATAGAATCAGTTGGCTATCACTTATCACCTTCAGTTAAGTGGCACCATAGAAGTGGGTGACCTCCAGCCTGGCCAGCAAGGCTTCATATTCAACTATATTGTTGGTTGTTGGAAAGTGAAGCTGAAATGTTTGTGGAATGGTGATACCTTCAGGTGACAAAAAGATGATTCTTATTCCTCTACAATGTGAATTTAGAGCCCTGTCAAAATATAATGTCTAAAGATTGGAAGATCGGATTGACATTAGTTAATCATTTAGGAGCTGCGTTTGGAACAGGTCAAAGATGGGTATAGGGTGGTGGCCAAGAGATATTCAGCAATGACATAGCCTTTAATCACGCTCTGGGGAACAAAGGTGATATCAAACTGTGAAAGAAAGTTCTACCAACGACCTAACTTATTAATTAGAATAGTCTTCTCAAGAAGGAACTTAATGGGATTGATGCAAGCAATAAGGTTGACCTCATGAGCAAGAAACTAGTGTTTAAGCTTCTGAACTACCAAGACTAGTGCATCACATGTCTTCTCCAGTACAATATACTTCTGCTCACATGGATCAAAAATCTTAGACAAATAATAGGTTGCCCGCTCTTTCCCTTCTTCATTTCACTTGTGCAAGGACTGCCCCAAGAGAATTCTCCAAAACCAAGATATATAGAACTAAGGGCTTGCTAGGGACTAGTGGTCTAAGCATAGGGAACTAGCAGGTACCTTTTAAAACCATTGAATGTTTCCTGGTACTTTGAATTCCATTTAAACTTGGTACCCACCTTGGTTAACTCATAGAAAGGTTTACACCTTTAGGAATATTGTGAGATAAACCGGTGGACAAACTGTAGCCTTCTGATTAATCCTCAAAGTTCTTTCATATTGTTTGAAGGAGGCATACCAATGATTACTTTGACCTTGTTTGGGTCAATCTCTATATCTCTTTTGCTCACTATGAACCCCAAAAACTTTCCTTAGGATACTTCAAATGTGCATTTCTTTGTGTTCATATTCAATTTATATTCTCTAGCCCTTTGTAAGATCTTTCTTAACACTTCATGGTGATCTTCTCGGCTTATGGACTTAGTGACCAGATTGTCCATGTACACCTCTACAAGGGTATGCATCATGCCATGGAAAATAGCTATCATAGCCCTCTGATACGTAACACCAACATTCTTTAGTCTAAAGGGCATGACGACATAGCAATATTTTTTTAAGGTGTAGTGAACGAGATCTTCTCTTGGTCTTCTTCGGCCAACCAGATTTGATTATACCCAGAATAGTCATCCATGAATGAAAGCATTTCAAATCCAGCAATATTGTCAACTAATACATCAATATGATGTAGAGAAAAGTTATCTTTAGGACATGCTCGATTCAAGTCTTTGATGTCTATACAGATCTGAACTCGTCCATCCTTTTTACATTATAGGGACTTTGTTTGCCACCCATTGTGGATAAAGGACGACCTTAATAAATTTTACTTGGTGTAACTTGTCGACCTCTTCCTTCATTTTAAATGCAACATTGGGGGTGAAATCTCTTTAATTTTTGTTTGACTGGGGTATCTCTAGGTTTCAAAGTTAAATGATATTCAACCAATGAGTTGTCTAACCCCGACATATCTTCGTATGTCTATGTGAATGTGTCCACATTCTTCCAAGATTTTAATTAAGCTTTGTTCCTCAGTGGAAGTGAGGTTTGCACTCACGAGGATAGTCTTGGGATCTTCCGGTGATCTAATTCTTTTGTTGGCTCATCCATCGTGGATGATAGTTCCTCAAACCTTTTAAATCTAAATGCATACGCATCAACCAAGTCCTCAATTCCTTCCTTAAAATCAGGATCCTTCTCTGATACAACCTCATAGACTCCTAGTGTATGATCTACATTATGTTCATACTCATTTTGGATTTCATTAAGCTGGATAGCAATTTCCAAGAAATTTGGCAGCCTTGCACATTCTTTGCATTTTTGAGCTAACTGTTGGAGATATCTTTCCGAAACTCATTTACCTCGAATTTTATTTTTTCCTATCCTAAGTACTCCTACATAAGAGGGATTTGAAAAGGTGGTATCTATAGTGGGTGAAGGATTGAGAAGATCGATCAGTGATTCAGAGAAGAGCAGTCTCTGGTTGGGAGATAAGTAGAGAAGTCTCCTTAACAGAAAAGTGAGTTTGCAAGAGGATGTTTTTTTTGGTGTTTTCAATAAGAAAAAGAGAACGAGCCAGGGGGGCTCGAACGAAAAGCTTAATGAGAAAGAAGAAAAATGGGCTCATAAGCCCCACATTGACAAGAAATAGGCATATGGGCCCAAAGCTAAGGAAAATTTCTAAGGGGCACATGGACCCAATTAGTGGGAATATAGGCCCAATGTTAGGCCAGTGGGGTAAGAATATTTAAATGAGCTCTCAGGCCTAGTCATCAATTTGGGTTGCCATACTGACCTAGAGGTGAGAATTGGGCTAGAAAGCCCATCAAGTGAATACAAGAGGAGAGATGTGAGGACCTTGAAATACATGATCATAGGATATGGGATGTTGATTGGAGGTTTGCTTGCGTAGATTAGCTATTTAGAAATAGGTTCACCCTTGAACGGTTCTTTTGATTTTTCCTCTTCCATTGACAACTAGGCCAACGATGAGCTTAGGTTATCCATTTTTTCTTCATGTTCTGGGGCCCTCGTCCTCTTGGTTACAGCGTCTAGTTCTTCTTCATCTCCGACCATCATCATGGTCTCCCCTTTGATGAAAAATATTTGGAGCCCCATGGCATGTTTTGGCCGGTAGGCTATCCTTGTAACAAAACTTGGCTCATAGTCGAGCCCTTGACTTCTTGGTCTCTGAACAATTTTGATGGGGTGTACAATCCCTTGTAACTCCTTACCCAACCCTTTTCCTGGTTGATATCCCATCCTTCTTATCATCCGCCAAACAACTGTATTTGGGGTGAGGTCATCAATGTCATGACCTTGGGCAGCTCTGTAGTTGAGAACAATGGCTTAACATATTCCGATAGTGGTAATGTAGAAGAGAGATTACTTACGTTGATTAGAATAGGGACATTGGTTACTTTAAAGACCTACTCTTTGTATGGGAATTTTCACACACTGATGTTTAGTTGAGGTGACAACTCCTATTGCCTCGAGATATGGGTGTCCCAATATAGCTTTAAATGTGGGGTCTAATTCTAGAACATGGAACTCGATGGTGAAAGTACACGGTCTAAGCCCAACTTCTAACGTGACGTGACCAACCCTCATGCCTATTTTCGAGAATTGTCATAAGTAGTCATCGTAATGGCATAAGGCTCGATTTCTTCATCAAAGATGCCGCATAGCTATAATGTTTCTAGCGGCATGACATTAATTAAGGCTCCAGTGTGAATCAAGAAGGATTTAATCTCAATGCTTCTAATGACAACTGCAACATGCAAGGTGTACTTCTTGATCTCTGGCCATGCCAACTCTTCGTGTGAATGTGAGTGATGGGTGCTCACTCCTAGGGGTTAAGACAGTGATGATCTTTTCGGTTGACCATGACAAATTGCAAGTACTACTACAAAATTTCTTAGTAAGTCTTCGACTTTTTTATGAGTTCCAGAATTAAAATCTATGTTGGCATTTTGTCCAAATGCTTTAATAAGTCATATGTCGTGTCGGGCAATAGTTTCTCTATTACCTCCTCTTCTGTCTACTCCTGCGACTACATCCTGTAGACACGCAATTTTGGTCCAGTTGAAGAGCTTAAATTCTTGATTTCATGAAGTATATGAGGTTAACCTTTCAAGGGAACCGAGTTATTCATAAAAATCAAGTTTTTTGGCACATTTCGAAAAAGATCGATAGGGCGTTGACCAAGGTCAAAGCACCCTATATACAGGGCACCAGGCGCCCTGTATATAGGGCACCTGGCGCCCAACTTATAGGGCACCAGGCGCCCTATAAATGGGGTGCCTGACCCCTGGTCAAATCGATTTGATCAACCGATTTGACCACTCATGGGGACTCGTCTTATCGATTTGACATGGCTCATAATGCTAGCGCCCCATATATAGGGCACTTTGCTGCTTGGAATTGGTTTTCAGATTTGACCAATGTGCCCTCTTTTTGGCTATAAATAGGCACCCATTTGGAGCTTTGAAGAGATTCCAACTCTGTCCAACCACCTAACTCATCCAATACCACGAATCCAAGCCCTCAGCACACTCCCTAAACCCTTAAATCACCTTAAAACTCTCTTCCAAAAATCCCAAAAACCTGCAGTTTCAGCCACCTGGAAATATAGTTTTCTTTCGAATTTGAAAGCCTCTACTCACCATTCCTCTTACATCCAATGACCAAACACCCTACCATTTGCATCATTTACATATTGGCTATAAGGAGGAGCTCCCATTTCGTCTTGGAGGTCTTCCTACACTCTGGGGCGACGCCACAAAGAAGAGAAGAAAATCTGCTGAAACCAGTCCCTGGTGCCCCATAAATAGGTCACTTTGACTTTGGTCAACGTGCCCGATAAAGGGGACACCTGCAGCTAGCGCCCCATATATGGGGCACTAGCAGGGGCAAACTCCGTTTTACATTTTTATGAGTTTATTTACCTTTTCGGCCGATCTTTTACTCTCCCTTTTCATTTTAACTTTCATTAACATGTTATTTAGCATGCATTAAGCCACACATTTGCATCTTCATACCTCTTTAAAAACCTATCAAAAATAGGGGTTGGGATTTAGTCCCAATCCGGTCAGTTCCTTCCCTTTTGCATGTTTAAGTTCGAATTTAAGCATGATTCTACACTTTCACTAGAACTAATAATCTTTCACTTGTTTCTATGTTTTCATATGGACATTTGTAGGTAAATCCGGCCGAGGCGGAGCTTCAACTGGATCAAAGACGAAGGACTCACTAAGCTCTCTTCTTTCGGCCAGCCGAGAGAGGAGAAGTTGGAACCCAACAATCTCCCCACTTCCATAGGTATGACGGTCATTTTTATTATTTATTTTTATTTCTTTCTATTATATTTTGGAGCCTTTGGCTCCTGGCGACCACAACCACTAACATCCCATCCACCAAGTTCCCAAAGTAAGCATAGGGGTCGGAAAAGGGAGATCTACGGATCTCGTTTCAGGTGCTTACACCTTTTGGCGACCACAGTGGAACCGACTTTGCTTTTATGAGTTCTTCTCTTCTTTCCTAAGAATGTCCACTTGAAAACATGCTTATTTTCACTCTAGTTCTCATTTAAGCCATTTCCATTTTCTTACATTTCTATTTGCTTGCTTACATGCTTGTTTATTTTCTTGAAGCATCATCTTGGTCCTTTTAAAAGCATAACGATCTGATTTCTAGCTTTGATTACCAACTTACTTCACCTTAGCATCTTAGATATCATCTTCTTTCATCCCTTGTTAAGTATACTTGTCTATTTCCTTCAAAGCCTAGTTTTCCTTTAGCAAATCTTTCAAAGCATGCTTAGTTAAATTAATGCTTTCTTCCATTTTAGTTTAATTTTATATCATTGTCTTGTTCACTTGCTTCCTACAACATCTTATTAATCATTATATGCTTTTATTTTCTTCTTGCTTGCTCCTTAATTTCTTGACATTTCACCCGTATTTAGCTTGCATTGGACTTTCGCCTCCTTAGGTCATCCGAGAAGGGAGGCTCTCTCCTCCGAAAGCCCCACACATCCAAACACCCCTCTTGGTGGTTGCCAACTCCTCCTCCGGGGATTCCCTCTCGGAAGGATTGGGTAGCTTCTGTCAAGGCCTCCGTAAGTCCCCAGACGTGAAGGATTCTCTCTTCACTGATCGGCCAGGTTGTACCTTTTCACCTTAAAACCCGAAGTACCTATTACCTATCATTGTGAAAAAAGTGACAACCTTAGATTGCTCGGCATTGTGAGAGCATAGGGTCCTACCCATTTATTTGAGTGGACAATATTTCTCTTAACAAGACATTAATTCGAGGTTGAAACAACAACAAAAATTTGCGTTAATCATTCCAAGTCTTTGCTATTACTTGTTTGCAAACAAAAACTAAAAATTAAACAAAAATATCAAAATCACCTAAAAGAACCAAAACAAAAAAAAATTGCTTGAGGTTAATTTGCTTGATAACTTGCTTGTCCGACAAAAGAAAAAGAAAAAAAAAGGAGTCAAAAATCAAAACCAAAAAAATCCTTGAGCTTTTATTTGTCAACCTTCTTTTTTTGCTATGTTTATGAATTTAAGGTTAGGACGAGTTATCGGAATGGCGGATCAAAGATACAAGCAACTGCAGTTGGAGTATGACCAATCTTATTTCTACCCTGATGCCGTATGTGCCGTCAATGAACCGGAAATTCTCTCCAAACCTAGTCAAATTTCTCCTCAACCCAATCCAAATTCACTTTGGGAGGCATTATCTCATGCCGACCCCACTGAACTTCAGGCTATTGAAGCCATTCTCAAAGGCAAGTCGCCCGCCGAACACATCCCTCCCGAAGGCGGTGTTCACATCTCTACCCCTCGGTCGGCAGCACATCAACCCAATGTGCCCACTCATGGCCATTCTTATACCGGGCTCGTAGCCCCAATTTCTCCTCATCCTGTAGCTAATCTAGATCACACCGATCCGAATGTTGTTGTTCTTTCTAGGCCACTAGTTTATTCTTCTAATCATCTTAACCCTACTCACCCTTTGGTGAATCCCCCAATGTACCCTTCTTATCAAGCCACTTCGGCCCATCCAATCCCAATTCCAGTGCATCAAGCACCCACTCCTCCTCCTCCTCTTGGGGAACCTTCTATCGATCTGGCCATGATTAACAAGGTCAATCGCATGGATGAGTAGTATAGAGAGCTTAGACGTTTGATCGACACCAAGGCAGTCCCCAAAAATTCTCTTCCTTCCCTCCCTACTTTTCATCTACCTCCCTCTGAGATGCCAGCATACCACCGTTACAGCGAAACCGGTAATCCATTCATTCATATCAAGGACTTTCTTTATGAGTCGGTAATGTGGCAAAATGATCCAAGGGCCCTTGCTTTTCTTTTCAGAAGATCATTAGAGGGTTCAGCTTTAGAGTAGTTCTACTCCCTTGACTCTTTAGTGGCGAGTAATTTTGAAATTGTTAAAGCTAAATTTTTGCAGAGATATCTAGACAGGGTTGGACCAACATATTTCATCACTGACCTCATGACCGAAAGAATGAGAAATGAGGAATATTTTACCAGGTATGCTAATAGGTGGAGGTCTATGGCAAAAAAGCTTAATGATTCTATTTCAGAACCAGAGCAAATGAAGATGATCATCACCAATGCCACTCCAGCTTTAAAAAATATGCTGGCTTTGCATCACCCCACCTCCATGAGTGAACTCTATGAAAAGAAATGGTACATTCAGACATAGCTTAGGGACTCACCTATCATGAACTTGTTTGATCCTAGACCCCGAGCTATCAAGAAAACCACTTTTACCACGACCGGCCCAGTGACTGAGGGCGTAGTGACAAACGAGAACCTCAATGTTGTAGGGAACCTACCTAGCAATTATCAACACCAGTTTAGGAACCCTCAACAAAATCAACTATTTAGAAACCCTCGTCAACCTCAACATCAACCTCAGTTCCAGCCTCGTCAACAACAAGCTTCGATCCCTCAGCGACAGCAAGCCCCAGTTCCCCAACCACCACGGCAACAACTGGCCAACTACAACCAAGCACCCCCTCCCATGACCTACGAACCCCGAAAAGTTGGACCCAAGAGGAACCATTACCCACCATTGTCGTACTCTCTCATGGACATCTTTAATGCACTCATGGCAGCAGGGCAAATTGCATTGCTAAGGGAGAAGTTGGAGTGGCCTCAAAATGTCAACACAGAGCGATACTACCTGTTTCACAGATATCCTGGGCACACCGTAGAAAATTGTTTTCAGTTCAAAGACTATATCCACGACCTTAATGAGCAAGACAGTATGGACTGGGACCAGATGGGCGAAAACATCAAAACAATGAAAAACCAACGGCAGCATGCACCAGCTCGGCAACAACAACAATAGAACCCTGGCCTGGGGATCATTCAAAATCCTTTACCTCCACATGCACCCACACTTGGAAACCAGTACGTTAATCCCATCTTGATCTCTTCTGAGGAGTATCATCATCGGGGCCAGAATTGGCAAGTTGAGGGAGCCACCTCCGCTATGCATGTCAACCGAACCGTCCATTCTATATCCCGAACTACATCAACCAACCCCATTACTCTCAACCGGCCACCCATCATCCGAGCACCATCACGACCTATTGTAAGACAACCAGCCATACAACTCCAACCAGGACAGACCCTAATCCGCCAGGTTGATCCACCACAAACATCACCACCACTAGGACCCATCATCATCCCGCCCCGAGCAATTGTACCTTCATAACATACCTACCCTACTATGCCTCAAACCACCATCATTACACCTGTTGCAAGAGCTCCCATCATTCGACCTAACCCACCACCCACCACTACCACCCCAACTGTAGCTCCTCAACTTGCCACAGTACTCAGGAGTGGGCGCATGTTCCAAAGGGTCTTTCCCCAGGCCGGTCAATCAGGGTTAGTACCAGAAGAAGAAGAAGAACACATCGAAGAACCATTGCCTGGGACATCCTATGACTTGCTGAAACATCTTGATAAAACCCCGACACGGATCTCTGTCTTAGAGTTGATCAAAAGATCCAAAGTTCATCAAGAGGTTCTCCAACAATACTTACATCGGGTAATGGTGAACGAGAGCCTCCCCCCAGAAAATATCTCATCAGTTATGGTCCCGAGAAGTGAGTACCCGGCCCTTACATTCACAAAGGAAGAGTTGGTTGACCCGGAAATAAGGAAATGTGCCTTATGCATTACAGTCCACATCAATGGAGTAGGCATTAAGTCATGTTTAGTCTATACCAGAGCCTCCATTAACGTTTTGCCACCAGAAACATTATGTCTTTGTGAAATTTCTGAAGGGGATGTCTGGCCATCTCAAATAACAGTGACCACATATGACAATTCAAAAAACCCTGCCGATGGCATGATTACATTAAATGTGAAACTTGGACCCCGAACAGTCACTGTTGACTTCCATATACTTGAGATGGATCTGACATATAAAGCTATTCTGGAATGGCCCTATTTGGAAGCACTAGAGGCAGTCACCTCCACCAATCACCAGTATCTCAAATTCCCTTACAAGGGACAAGTGATTAAGGTGACTAGCATGCCCCTAGATCATCCATCTTCTCCACCACCACCCCTCGGGTTGCCAAACAAGCCGATTTTGACAATCTTAGATCTTCCAAAAATAAGTAGGCAGCCAAGACAAGTGTGGAGAAGGAAAAGAGAGAACAACGAAACTATTGGTTGGCACATAATGAAGAGTTTGGGATACCAGGAGGGCCGAGGACTAGGCAAATAACTGCAAGGCATAGCTGAGTCAATCAATTTAATGAGGTTACAACCAAAAAGCATGGTTGTGTATGATGGAACGACTGCGAATGATCAGAATCTCAAAAGCAGATACTTTTCTGGATGCTTACAAAAGTTTTTCATCAAGAAAGAAACCATTCAACTGGCTAAGAACAAGGAAGAACAAGAGATGGAGCAAGAGAAGAGAAGAAGAACCAACGACCTTGAAGATGACTTGTATCCTGAAATATCTCTTTTGTTTTCCACTGATGAAGAAGGGTCAAGCAATGAACCACGCCAGACTGAACCACCTATTGACACACCCGAAGGTCATATTGCCAAACCATCTCGAGAAAATGTCCAACCAACTCCACGAGGGCCTTCCCTAATTATGTCATCTTTTGTGGCTAACGCCCCAACTCACTTTGATGCTCTCCCCGGGCTTCTTGGCCCGATCCCTATTTTTAGGCCCGCAGGCCCAACTTATGGTCCGCGTACCCACTTGTTACTCTTGGGCCACCGAGTCCCTCTACTAAATCTGGGCCTTTGTGCCCATTTTCTCCAAATCTTGGGCCCTCAAGCCCATCTCCTAAACCTAGGCCCTCGAGCCCACATCCTCCTCTTATTGGGTCCATGAACCCACCTTCTTCCATGGTCATCCAGCCTACTGACCCATCACCTCTTTCTGTCAACATTGGGCCCGAAGGCCCCCTCTATCAAACATTGCTCGAAGTCTTCCCCTCTTTATCAATAGCTCCGCCTACTTTGGCTCCTGTAGTTGATCTCACCACAAATCGGGCACCTGAAGCCCATTCTATCTTTATCCCAAAAAAAAATGTCCTCCTCGAAACTCAAATTTCGATCGAGGAAATATCTCAACTTGCCCCGGAAGGGCATTCGACCCAAGGAGCCACCAGATCCTTGATTGACCTCCTTTGCCCCCTCCACTCTCTCCAACAAATTCTACTCCCTCCACCTCCTCTTCCTTCCCTTATTTACCTTCTGCTTCTTTAGGTTTAGTTTTTAATAAAAATAGAACAAAAATCGGAGGTAGGAGAGTTCCATAAAGATACCTGCATCAGTTAGCTAAAAAAAGCTTAGAATGTGCCAAGCTACCGGAGTATCTAGGAAATGCAATCCAGTTGAATGAAAATGAAAACTGGTATGAAAAAAAAGACAACATTGATCCAACTTTAGAGCTCTATGAGGTTGTGTCGGAAAAGGATTCTGACACTGAGGATGAAGTGGAGGATTTGGCTGATGCTTATACATCCGGTTTAAGAAGATTCGAAGAACCATCAACCACGATGGATGAACCAAGTAAGGAACTCAATCTTGGAACACTGGAAGATCCTAAGAATATCTTCATCAGTGCCAACCTCACCCCTTTAGAAGAGAAAAATCTAATGGGGGTGCTACAAAAGTATAAAGACATGTTCGCTTGGACATACGAAGATATGCCGGGGTTAGACAAGTCATTGGTAGAGCATCGATTAACATTAAAACCCGTAGCTACCCCGGTCAAGCAAAAGTTAAGGAGATTCCACCCAGACATAGCATTGAAGATGAAGGAAGAGGTCGATAAGCTACATCAAGCAAAATTCATTAGAGTCATCGTTTATCCACAATGGGTGGCAAATATAGTCCCAGTCATGAAGAAGAATGGAAAGGTTCGAATTTGCATTGATTTCTGGGAGTTAAATCGAGCGTGTCCAAAAGATGATTTTCCCCTTCCTCATATCAATGTTCTTGTTGATAACACAGCGAGATATGAAATCCTATCATTCATGGATGGATATTCAGGGTATAATCAAATCCGGTTAGCAGAAGAGGATCAAGAGAAGACCTCATTCACTACACCTTGGGAAACCTATTGCTACGTTGTCATGCCCTTTGGATTAAAGAATACCGGAGAAACTTATCAAAAGGACATGGTGGCGATATTTCATGATATAATGCATAAATTTGTAGAGGTGTATGTGGATGATCTAGTGGTTAAATCTCGAACTCGAGATGAGTATGATGAGGTTTTAAAAAGAGTTTTGTAGCGAGCCAGGGAATATAAGCTTAAAATGAACCCCAAAAAGTGTGTTTGGAGAGTCATCCGGAAAGCTACTTGGGTTCATCGTCAGCAAAAGAGGCATTGAAATCGATCCCAACAAGGCCAAGGTCATCATTGATATGCCTCCACCAAGGAACTTAAAAGAGCTGAGAGGGTTGATTGGTAGGCTACAATTTGTTCGCCGATTTATCTCACAACACTTCTAAAGGTGCAAACCTTTCTATGAGTTAACTAAGGTGAAGGCCGAGTTCATATGGGATTCAAGATGTCAGGAGGCATTCGACGGTTTAAAGAAGTACTTGTCGAGCCCGCCTGTGCTCAAGCCTCCAGTTCCCGGCAGACCCTTAATCTTATACATCTCAGTTTTGGAAGGATCCCTTGGAGCAGTATTGGCACAATTAGATGATGAAGGGAAGGAGTGAGCAGCATACTATTTGTCCAAGATCTTCGATCCTTGTGAGCAAAAGTATACAACCAAGGAAAAAACCTGTGCTGCCCTGATTTGGGTGATTTAGAAGCTTAAACACTACTTTCTGGCTCACGAGGTTAATCTCATTGCTCGCATGAATCCCATCAAGTTTCTTCTTGAAAAATATGTCCTAACTGACCGTTTAGCATGCTGGCAGAGCTTTCTCTCTCAATTTGACATCACCTACATCCAACAGAAGGCGATCAAGGGATATGCGATTGCTGAGCACCTCGCCCATCATCTTATCCCAATCTTTGACCCTATCCAAACAGAATTCCCTGATGAAGAATTGATAACCATTTGATCTTCCAATCTATGGACTTTATATTTTGACGGGGCATTAAACTCCCAAGGTAGAGGGATAGGGATTGTTCTTCTGTCACCCGAAGGTGTCACCATTCCACAGGCTTTTCAGCTCCATTTTCCAGCAACAAACAATATAGCTGAGTATGAAGCCTTACTAGCCGGACTAGAGGCCGCTCACTTCTATGGTACCACCGAACTAAGGGTTATCGGCGATAGTCAGTTGATTCTCTGCCAAGTGCTTGCCCAATACCACACATCTTATCCCAGGCTTAGACCATACCAAGAACTCACCGCCTGCAACATCAAGCTATTCTCCAAACTCGAATTCATTCATGTTCCTCGTGCTCAAAATATTCTTGCCGATGCTCTTGCTTCTCTGGTATCTTCACTATCTGTCACACTAGGCAGACAAGTTAGGACGATCTATGTCCGCCGACTTACCATTATGGCAGTAGAAGATTCACAATTCTTGAAGGTTAAAGAAGAGTTTGAAAGGAAAGAGTACATTGAGCAAAAGGAAGAAGTATCTTTGGTCGAGTTGGAGGAATTAGAAGAGGGTGAGAAACCATGGTATCATGAGATTGCGAATTATTATCAGGATCAGACATATCCACCAGGATCAACTACCAAAGAGAAAAAAGCCATTAGAAGAATCTCCAAGAGATACACCATCTTAGGTGGAGTGCTTTACAAAAGGAGCCTGGCCGGCATTCTATTAAGATGCGTAGATGAAGGAGAGGCTGAATTGGTGCTCAAAGAAGCACATTCCGGAGTATGTGGAGGCCATGTAAATGCTCAAGCCCTCGCCAAGAAGATCATCAGCAAGAGTATTATTGGCCTACTCTGGAAGAAGATTGCTCGATCTTTGTCTGGCACTGTCATCAATGTCAACTTCACGCCGACAAGATACACTCTCCCGCATCTACCCTACACCCGATTCACGTCCCATGGCCTTTCGCTATGTGGGCTTTTGATGTTATCGTACCCCTTGGCGACCCAAACTCCGCAAACAAAACCAAATCTTTCATCCTAACGACAACGGAGTACTTCACCAAGTGGGCAGAAGCAGAAGCATACGTGGAAATCAAGGCATCAACGGTCTGCACCTTCATCAAACGCAACATCCTTGCCAAGTTCGGGATCCCAGGCGACATCATCACCGACAACGAACAACAATTCATCTCTCAGGAGCTGCGCGACCTTTGCAATAGGTATTGCATCAAATTGCATCATTCCTCTCCATATTATCCTCAAGGAAATGGTCAAGCAGAAGCCATAAATAAAACTCTGATAAAAATCATTAAGAAAACTTGTAAGTCTAGCAAGTTCACAGACTGGATGGATAAGTTAGTTGATGCTCTATGGGCCTACCGCACTTCTATCCGAACCCCAAAGGGTCAAACACCCTATGCCTTGGCATTTGGGATGGAGGCGATAGTACCATACGAATTACTCATCTTTTCCCTCCAAGTCCAGATCGATCGAGACATCCCGATAGGTGAACGCTGAGATTCCCTTCTCGCGCAACTCAAACTCTTGAACAAAAGGTGGCTGGCCACAGCTGAACATGCTAGATCTTATCAGAATAGACTTAAAAGATTTTATCAGAAGAGGGTGGTGGAGAGAAAATTTGAAATCGGTGAGGTTGTGCGTAAAAAAATATTCATTAAGCCGGGCAGTCCCCACTCCAAACTTCAACCTAATTGGGAGGGTCCGTATGTAATCTCAGCAATTTATCCTAGTAATTCATACAAGCTAACTAATGCAAAAGGAGAAGAACTAGCTCATCCCTGGAATGGTGTATACCTCAAAAAATATTTTCCTTAAAACAAAAAAATCTATAAAATCCAAAGGTGTGAAGAATGATGGTTACATCTAACGCCTGCTTGTATGGTGCACCAACTTGTCACTTAGATAAATAAGGATAGGCATCATACTGCACACACTACACACCTAGGTTTCGGAATCTGATGATTAGAAGTCAGAGAGAAAGCTAGGCAACACTTGGTAAAAGAAGGTCAAGCCTATCCTATTCTCTTCTTATTTTGATCCAGAATGGATGAAAGGGTTTAGAATAAGGAGTATCGAAATTACCCATTGCCTTAGTAGGAGGATGCCTCTGAAGGTCAGACTTCTTAAAAGAAAAGGTGCTAAAAGATGGACAATGATCCCTCAGGTCGGCAAAAGAATAGACCTGTCTGAATGTGTACCAACAAAAGTCCAAAAAAGAAAAAGGCTCCAAGAGATGGGCAATGAACCCCTCAGGTCAAAATCAAGCAAAAGAAAAAAAAGACATGTCTGAATGTGGGCCATCAAAGTAAAGGGCTAGAAAGAAGGACCCAAGGATGTCAAATCCCAAACGGGCAACGCAAGCACTAGTAGAGAAACAAATTCGACACCCCTAAATTCTATTAAGAACCTACCATAAATCCTCTTCCCTCTTTAACCTTGTGGGCAGGGTTGATCGACTAGATCTAGGAAAAGCCATAGCCTATCAAAGGCGGAAGGTCAGAAGATTCCGGACTAAGCACTTTCTTACACGTGATGCTTACTCTTAACCCTTAGGTAACATTGAAGGACACCTATGACAAGCAAGACAAATGATGAGATGATCATTTCCTTTACATCGAACAAAAAATCTAATACTTCAAAAATACCAAAAAAAATCATAAAATAAAAACTCTTAAAAATTAAATATTCAAAAACACTAAAAAATCATAAAAATGCCAAAATACCAAAAACATTATTAAAAATTTCTGAAAGCACATAAAAACTTGCTTTCTAAATTGACTAGTTGCCTTTGCATTCATTTCAGTCTTGCATATTTCCTTTTCTGCATACTTATGTTTTTCTATTATCTTTATCTTGATAAGGCCTATGTCCCTTGACAAAAGATCAAGGCAAGGGACTAAGCCAAAATAAAGTTCTAAAATCTTCTCTCAAGTGGATGCAGGAACTGGAGAAGGCATGCCAGCTTCATATCCCCAGACACTTATAAGAAGCAAAAACAACAAAAAAAATCAAAAATTGAAAAACAAAAGCGGATTACCCCGACCCCTATTAGGACTTGTATTTAGTATTGTATCTATCAAAATAAATAATTTTTGAGATGTTGAAGACCTCAAGTCTAGAGGGGGCTGAGCCTGAGAACCCCTTCAACAAAATCAGTGAGGTCTCAGTCATTCCCTAGGCTTGCGGATAGGCCAAAGTTGAATATGCGGGGACGATGGTTTCTTCGTGGATGTCCTGACCCATTTTGTTCATCCTATATCTTCAACTATTTTCTTATACTTAATTTTATTTCTTTAAACCCAGCATGCATCATTTCATACACCATCATGCATTATCCCACCACAACCATTTCCTGCTTCCTAATCCTGCCATAACCTCCTTCCAATCACATCATGAACCCTTTTAAAGATGGTCTTTTATAGCCCCTAGAAGAGGTCTTAATTTTTTGCAAAATCGATTTCCACCATGTTTTAACAATGATTTCATCAAAACAAGAAGATATTCCATTTCGAACTGAACCGGTATTTCTTAGTAAACCTTATGAATTTAAGAACCCAACCTTGGTTGTATGGTTGTCTCCTCTTTACTTTTCACAATTTACATTTCAATGCATTTCTATCGAGTCCAGCACACCTGCAGTTCGGGTCCTGGCCGGTAACAATTCTCCCCCACGTGGGATTTTAGTTATTTACTTTAAGTACTGTTCTTCTCTTTAGCCAATCAACTAGAGGGAAGGTTTCGATAAGACAAAGGGTTATCTCGAAGTTCGATAAAGTTTTATTCCACTCAACTAGGACGATGAAGGCGTGTCTAAATCTACACCTTGGCGTCACCTTTTCAGTCCATTACCATTTCATTCCGCTACGCCTCACTACACTTCACTACATTCGTCTGCACTGCATTCGTGTCATTCCCCTACAAAGCCGATGCCAATGCGAGGCAAGCTGTAGACACGCAATTTTGGTCCAGTTGAAGAGCTTAAATTCTTGTTTTCATGAAGTATATGAGGTTAATCTTTCAAGGGAACCGAGTTTTCTGGAAAAATCAAGTTTTTTGGCTCATTTCGAAGAAGATAGATAGGGCGTTGACCAAGGTCAAAGCACCCTATATACAGGGCACCAGGCGCCCTACTTATAGGGCACCAGGCGCCCTATACATGGGGCACCAGGCACCTGGTCAAATCGATTTGATCGATCGATTTGACCACTCACGAGGACTCATCTTATCGATTTGACATGGCTCATGATGCTAGCGCCCCATATATAGGGCACTTCGCCGTGTGGAACTGGTTTTCAGATTTTACCAAAGTACCCTCTTTTTGGCTATAAATAGGCACACAATTGAAGCTTTGAAGAGATTCCAGCTCCGTCCAACTACCCAACTCATCCAATACCATGAATCCAAGCCCTCAGCACACGCCCTAAACCCTCAAATCACCTCAAAACACTCTTCCAAAAATCCCAAAAACCTGCAGTTTCAGCCACCTGGAAATATAGTTTTCTTCCTACTTTGAAAGCCTCTACTCACCATTCCTCTTACATACAATGACCAAACACCCTACCATTTGCATCATTTACATATTGGCTATAAGGAGTAGCTCCCATTTTGTCTTGGAGGTCTTCCTACACACTGGGACGACGCCACGAAGAAGAGAAGAAAATCTGCTGAAACCAGTCCCTTGTGCCCCATAAATAGGGCGCTTTGACTTTGGTCAATGCGCCCCATAAAGGGGACACCTGCAGCTAGCGCCCCATATATGGGGCACTAGCAGGGGCAGACCCCATTTTGCATTTTTTGAGTTTATTTACCTTTTGGGCCGATCTTTTACTCTCCCCTTTCATTTTAACTTTCATTAACATGTTATTTAGCATGCATTAAGCCACACATTTGCATCTTCATACCTCTTTAAACACCTATCAAAAATAGGGGTTGGGATTTAGTCCCAATCCGGTCAGTTCCTTCTCTTTTGCATGTTTAAGTTCGAATTTAAGAATGATTCTACACTTTCATTAGAACTAATGATCTTTCACTTGTTTCTATGTTTTCATATGGACATTTGTAGGTAAATCCGGCCGAGGTGGAGCTTCAACTGGATCAAAGACGAAGGACTCACTAAGCTCTCTTTTTTCGGCCGGCCGAGAGAGGAGAAGTCGGAACCCAACAATCTCCTCACTTCCAAGGGTACGACAATCATTTTTATTCTTTATTTTTATTTCTTTCTATTATATTTTGGAGCCTTTGGCTCCTGACGACCACAACCACTAACATCCTATCCACCAAGTTCCTAAAGCAAGCATAGGGGCCAGAAAAGGGAGATCTACCGATCCCGTTTCAGGTGCTTGCACATCTCAGATTGGGAGAAGACCCATTGGAACATCCTCCCGCTCCCAAGTACCGACGCCCACGTGGTAAGGGGGAGTAACGAAGGTGGTGATGGTATGGCTAGTTGGGGTGGTGAGGGGCCTGAGGCAAGTAGTGAGGGTCAAATTATAAGGGTGCGTGGAATGGTGGTGGCCAGTAGGTTAGGCGATGGTTTAAGTGTTGGTGGTGATGGTCAGATGATGAAAGTGTAAGGAATTAATACATGATAGCGAAAAATATTTGATTCCTTGAAACCATGATCTTTGCCTTGGTCGATGCCGAACGAGTAAAACTGGGAACTGAATATGAAGTAGAAAGAGAGTACCTCATGGGATTTCAAAAATCTATCACCATGGATGAAGAGAGGACATTCCTCCTTGCTGAAAACCTTTCAAGTGTCCGGTCTGTAGCGATATCCAAATGATCTGCTTCAATAGACGAGTTCTCCCTTCCTTCGAGCCTCTAGAAACCTTCCAGATCCTAGCTTGACTATGAGAGATCACCTTATAGAGGAGAGAGGAGGAAGAGAGGATACTTAGGTTGTGCTCCAGCTCTATGGCTTGTTAGCATTTGGCTTCATAAGCCATTTATATATAGAAGACTGAATTTTTCACAAAAACCCAAAACTTCTATAAAATTACGTCCATGTCCTCATCTTGTTGACCAGATCTAATGTGTGTGATCTACTAGGCCCAATAGTCAATTTGTTTGAAGCCTTAATTAATATGAAAGAATAATTCCTTTAAATTAAATCAAAACCGTTATCTGATAACACTTTTTACGACTTTCTGATCATAAAGGGTATTGTCACATTCTATGATCCCTAATGACTTTGGAGAGTTAAATAACATCCATTGAGCCTTTCCATCATCAATTACCGCATAGATTTAAATCCTCGTCCATACAATATCCCGGTCGGTTAGGGGTTCGACACTGATTGTCAACCCTAAATATTCCAACTCTATGGGATCCTGTACTCATATTTGGATCAATTGAAAAACTCTTTTCCCAATTATCCTAAGTACCTTGGCCAAGAATTTATAGTACTATCCCATAGGACATTCTCTCTCTCCTACCGAGAGTGAACGATCCCTTGTTGTCCACTCAATTGTCTCCGCCGGGTTTCTCTTGCACCCAATACATCAACTATACTGGACCATCAAGATGGTGATCCATAAGTCAATAATCAAAGTACAAGATACATCTGATAAGACATCTTTCGTGACTCAGGTCAAAGATCCAATCGTGCTATTGAGATGTAAGAATAACCTGATAGATAGTTCGGTAAGATACCGATTAGGTTTTCCTAAATTGGTCAATTCAGTGAACTCATTTCACTAATGAGCACCTGTATGTGTATCTCAGTGTCCCCACACTGATGACCAATGAGATCAGTCATTCTCATCACATGAGAGGACATCACACACACTAGTCTATCCAGATTCTTGATGTCCCTGTAGACACGCCAATTTGGCCTTATTTATAGCTTAAACCATTATTCAATTGGCAACATCTCTTTTAGACCATAAAAATTATGATGAATCACCCTTTTGGATGAGCTTAGGTGCTTATTGTAAATATGAGGATGATTTTCTAATTTCTAATCAAATCCGTGTTTGCCGAACAAGAGACTCTTGGTGGTGTGCCAGATTATGCTTTTCCTAGCATATCCTCTACTTGAAAATTTTTCACAGTATCTGTGGACTTTTAATGAAGAATTATTAAACATGAATAATCTTCCTCTCCGAGTCCTCTTTTCAATGCAACAAACGGCATTCAATTCTGATCTCCCATTTGTCCGCAGTGCCCTTTGGAAGTCAGATGCGCAGTTCTGTCCGCGCGCAGCACCGATCAAGCCCAATTGCATGCAAGCCCAGCCCATTGGGCACATATCTGACCAATTCACGACCTTACCTTACTTTTTACTCCTCCATATCACTTTTTATATTATATGGAAGCTTCATGGTCGAAATTAGCATCATCTAATGATGGCAATCCAACTTGTTGTCTTGTATATCAAGACTTGCCATTTTTAAACTAGATTTGTTTCCTATTCAAGTGGAGACATATTTTGATCATGGGAAAGGTGATCCACGGTTTAAAATATCTCTAAATCATTTAGGTAAGTTTCTAGATGCCTCAGTATGAAAATAAGCAACATTAAATGGAGGAAATCCAACCTATGGTCGGATGTATCAAAACATGCTATTTTTTGACCTGGTTCTCATCCCCTATAAAGGGAGACTCATATGAACGACCTAAGGAGGGAATCCCCATCCTCCAGCACTTCTATCTTCGTCCTCCAGACACCCTAGGCTCTTCCCAATCTCCCCAAATAGTTCTATCTTCGTCCCGGTGCCCGGAGATCATGCCAAAGTGAAGAAGAAGCCGGTCTATGCTCCAACGTTTGCACTGCTGATCATTGGCTTCTAAAAATATTTGTAGTCATTTTATGGCCTGACTTCCTTCATACGAAGTGTTCTTAATCAAGATATATTTCATCTCCAACAAACATAGATCAATTCTGACATTTCATCTACTTGTTATGGCTTCAACACCGGCGCTGCACAGACAGATCCGAAGTCTTCTTTTCTAAGTCATCATCTTCTCAGTCAATTTCAGTACATTTAATGGTGGATTAAACCTATGCATACTTCATAGAAATTGTTACCCGGTGAGTTATCTTTTATCTACAACAATAATCATTCAATTTAGATATCTGTGGTGCCCATAGCATGTCCTACATCGACATTGTGCTGGGAGTTTCCAGAACTTCACTGCCCAAGATCCGGCTTATCAGGTAAATTTAGATTACTTATCATAATATTCAGGAAAACTTGTCTTCATAGAAAACCACCCTAGGTGAGTTATATTTATTTTGAATTAAATTTCACTTGATTCTTACATTGGTGCTGTCCTCTACGGTCTCTGCATCAGAGCCGTGCAGTTTACATTAAATCTGTTCAACCCGGTTGCCACTTTGCCTGGGTTGTGTTGTCTTTAACCATTTATATTCTTTTTTATTCATTCAAATCATTTAGTTAATATTTAAGCATAATTTTTATTCAATCTTGCATCATTTCATACATCATAAAAAAAACAAAAAAAATGGGGTTAGGGCTAACCCCGAATCCGGTGAGTTTGTTTCCAATTGTCGTTTTATGTTATTACTGTTACAAGTTACTACACTTCACTCAGTTCTAATCCTTCTTCACTTGTTTTCTTGTCTTATTGTCTTCTAGTTGCACAAATACATCAAGCTAGCATTGGTTGGACTCTCCCTCATTGGCCGGCCGAAGAGGAAGAAGGTTGAACTCACACACTCTCTCCCACGCTAAGGTACACACGGTCAAATCAACTTCTTTTTATTTTCATTACATAAAGCGGAGCACGCGGCTCCTGGCGACCACCTTTAATTTATGCTTTAAGTTCATATCCTCTTCACTCTCCTCCCACATCACCCGAACCATCTCCGGTGCTCGAGCGACGCCATGAGATGAAAGTTCGGGGATCAATGTGAGTGTGGGACCGAGGTGAGGATCTTTTACAACTTTCCGAGTGTTTTCGATTCACTCTCTTTTCCCCAATTCTATCTTTCACCTTATCTTGAGGTGCCGATCCGGGACCCATTTTATGGAGTCGGCAGCTTTTTGGCGACCACGGTGGGACAACCAATGTCTTTAACCGTGCTAGCTTGATTTGTTTGTGCAACTAGTTTCATTCTAATTCAATTCTAGTCACTAGATTGTTTGTTTTGTTGCATGATTGCTTGTCTTGTTTGCATATTGCATGCTCTATTTACTTCATTTAATTTCTTGTTTTTGCACATTGATTGCTTCTTCTCCTCTTACCCTCCATTTTTACTTTTGCATTAGCTTTTTGCATCGGGTACCGGACTTGCTCCGATCCGTAGGGCATTCGAGGCGGGGGCTCTCTCTCCCAACACACCCTCACCCTCCAAACACCTTCTTGGTGGATTCTTACCTCTCTTCTGGGATATTCCTTCCTAGTTGATTTGGTGGTTTCCCTCAAGACCTCCATAAGTCCCCATCTGTGGAGTATTCCTCTCCGCACGATTGGGCCGGTTGTACCACTTTCCCAAAACCCAAAGAACCTAAGTACCTACTCGTGGTGATTGAGTGACAACCTTAGGTCTTGAAGATTGAAGCAATAGGAACCATATCCATTTGAGTGAACAATTGCTAACAATCTATCTAATCTAAGGTTTCAACCCAAAAATTGTCGAGTAGTCATTTTAAGAACTTGTTTGCATAACTTGCTTGCTCTCAACAATTGAAAACAACCAAAAAATTCTTCTTTCAAAACACCTAAAAAAAACAAAACAAAAACCTCTTTAATTTTGTGTTCAACTTTTTTTCCAAAACAACCAAATTGAAACAAAAAAATCAAACAAAACAAAACATAACAAAAAAATCTTCATTTGTGTGCTTGACTTGCCCTTCCTTTTTTAACCATCTTTGAAGAAAGATCGACAGGATGCCCATGATGCTAAGGTCCGAAAGACACGTTGGGATGCTGGACTACTATAAGACGGGTCACTACAAGCTACAACAACCCATGGTCCAACCAGAGGGCCATGTCAATGCCGTTAGAGAAGCTGAAGTTCAAAATCCTACTCATCCACCTGCTTCACTTAGTGTGGAACAAATCCTCCAGGGTCTATCTCTCCATTTAGATCCTGAATCCTTTTCACTTGTGCAATCTTTAACAAAGGGCAAGATGCCCGCCAATCAAGATCCGGTCGAGGGAAATCAAGTCCCCTCACCACCCGAATTGACAGTTAGGCCCCTCATCATCTCCTCTCCTAGGCAACCACATCGTGCCTCTACTCACCCCGTTGTGGCGCATTCATATAATTCTCTGCCAGTTCCTACTTTGAAGCCACCACTTCCAACCCATTCATCTAAATACCTTGCACCGGTGGCTCAGGAACCCAACCTCACTCAAGCATTCATGGACAAACTCAACCAAATGGATGAGCACTTTGAAGAGCTAAGGCACCGTTTGGACTCGAAGGCCATCCCTGAAATATCTGCTCCATCTTTCCCAGTCCCACATATCCCTCCATCACAAACACCAGCTTACCATCGCTACAATGGCTCAGGTGATCCCTTCACCAATGTCAATGATTTCTTGAGCAAATCATCTCGATGGCTAAATGATCGAAGAGCTCTTGCTATTCTTTTTAGCGATCATTGGATGGTGCATCCCTAGAATGGTTCTTTTCACTTAGGGAAATAGAGATATGGGATTTCGAAATTGTCAAGGCCAAATTCTTGAAACGATATGGGCCGGGCTATTCAATAATTGGTGAAGCAAAAGAATATGTGGAATTAATGCAATATTCGATGAATTGAGGCCCGAGGCTTGAGAGGAGCATTGATGATATGCATAAACCTAGGAGTCCTCACCAATCCCATCATAATCATCTTCATCGGCCGATTCCTCGACGCCGATTGATTAGGCCACCCATGCCACAACCTCGGCCGGTCATGCAACCCGTGCTAATGGTGAAACCAATGTGCACAATCAAGTTCCTCTTGTTGCTTGTGCAAATACTTTGTTACCTAAGCGGTTCCCCCCTTTGACTCCACCAACATTTCCAAAGGCCCCTCGCCCAATCATTCGGCCCTTAGCTTCTCGGTCTACTTCACCAACGGTCTTCTCGGCCAACCACACAAGCCTTGGCCCCTCAACCAATTTCAACAATAGCTCCCCGGCTGCACGAGCTGACTTCTATGCGGAACCACTTCAATCAATCCCTCGACATAGGGTTCCCCCTCGGTCGGTCAAACCGGTTGTTTCTTGTTGCTCTGCCATGGCGAGAGGAACTAGTCACTCCTATCATTCATGCTCCTGCCTTGGCGAGAGGAACTAATCATCTGCTCCTACTATGGTAGATGATTTAGTCACTTCAACCATTCATGCTCCTGCCTTGGTAGAGGATCCGGTCAATCCGATCATCCATGCTACTACCATGGTAGATGATTTAGTCACTTTGACCCTTCGTTCTCACGCATACACAGCGGAAGGAATCAATCACTCCAATCATTTGTGCTCCTGCCATGGCAGAAGAATCAGCTTCTCATCATGTCATTGCTATATCACAAGATCAAAGTCAGCCAGTAGGGGAGGTCGAACCAAACCCTTCTACCTTTTTGGAATCCCCTAAACTAGGCATGCCCTCTTCCCCAGAACAACCTGAGGAGAAGCCTACTGAAGGGAGCTTAGATGAGGGGATCACAAATTCAGTTGATTGTCAAGGACTAGGCAAGGATTCACCAGGGTATAGATCAACCATTACAATCATCGAAATTAATCCACGATGTTGGTCGGATTGAATTGACCCACGAGCGAGAAGTAAGGAGACCAAAATTGGTGAATGAAAGGGAGAAGGAATCAACAAGCCTCAGAAGGGCATAGACCTTAGCAAGGGGATACTAGGACCTCCTCAAGTAAACGGACAAATCCTTTAGCATCAATCTTAGGTCCACGACCCTTACCCCATTCTTCTCCAAAGCAACAATCTGGCCCATGGGCCCACGATCAATCAATCTTAGGGCCACGACCTTTTATTTATTCTTCTCAAAATCAACGATTGGGCCCATGGGTCCACAATTCCTCAATCTTAGGGCCACTGCCCTTTCTTTATCCTACTTACAACCATCAATCAGGCCCATGGGCCCAAAATCGTCAATCTTAGGGGCCACGGCCCACACTTTATCCCCACTCGGCGGGCCCCTTATGCCCCTTTCTCGGGCTCTTACGCCCCCTTTTCATCAGCGGGCCCCATGTTCCCCTTTCCATCATCCAGGAGCCCACGTGCCCCCTTTATCCAACCGGGCCCATGTGCCCTTTTAATCGGCGGGCTCTTATGCCCCTTTTCTTCAGCGGGCCCACGTGCCTCTTTTAATCAATCGAGTTGCATGGCCCTTTCCTTCAGCCGGGCCCATATGTCCCTTTTCCCCAGCGGGCCTACGTGCCCCTTTCCTTCCATCGGGCCCACGTGCCCATAATTCTCCCAGTCGGGCCCATGTGCCCTTAATTTTCTAAATCGGGCCCACGTGCCCACAATTCACCTCAATCGGGCCCACGTGCCCGCAATTCACCTCAACCGGGACTCACATGCCCATGTTTTCTGCAACCGCGTGTGCCCAGAATTTCTTCTAAATCGGGCCCACGTGCCCACCTTCCATTAACTTTGGGCATACATGCCCACACTCCTTCAACTTCGGGTCCGTATGCCCCCATTCCTCACCATCGGGCCCACGTGCCCATACTTCTTCAAAAATCGGGCCCCCGTGCCCCACTTCTTCAACTTTGGGATTACGCACTCATACTCTTCAATGGCACCAGCGAGCCCATCACAAATCACAATCTTGCTCCCAACTATCTAAATTGGGCCCGTGTGCCCGCTCTTTTCGTTGGGTCCCTCGCGCTCAACCTCCAACCGGGTCTTTGAGCCCATCACCTCCAATCGAGCCCTCATGTACCCATCCAACATCAACCGGCCTCTCTAGCCCACATTTAAATCTTGGGCTCACGTGCCTCTTGATTCCGACTACTCACAGGGCCTTCAAGCCCACTTTCAATTCACGGGCCCAGAGCCCATTTTAACTTACTTTTGTTTCCAAGCATGTTTATTTCCTTTTGAATTATCTTTCTTTTCTCAAGTTCTACTTTCAACAAAAAATTCAAGGTAGAGAAATTTTCTGGGTGATACCATAAACTTTGCCTTTTACATCATTAATGTTGACTCCGCCATGCTAAATTAGATCCTCCACATTTTCACTTCATACTATGACTATGAATCATCAATCCAATGCAATATGGTGCATATCAACAATGGAAGCAGTTGGGCAAGGCAAGGCAAGGCATGGCAGACAAGGCAAGGCAAGCACAAGCAAAGCCGTCATCAGCAATGAACTTCTTCTTCTCTCAGGTATTACATGAAATTGCATTCATTATCATTATGTCATCTGCAAAGCAATATTTTTTTTAAAAAATTATTTTGAATTTCACATCACAATTTTAATTGAGAGAAATTCATGACTGACGATATTTGTAGCTACCTTGTTCTTATTAAACAAATTATTTACGTTGCAAGGCATGTTTTTAATTGATTCACCTATGGAATGTAATCTACCTCAAAAATGGAGAGAACTACCAGTATGACTTGAGTCCACATGTCCTAGGTTGTTGTCTAGGAGTCGAGGGTAGATACCATTCTACACACACAATATGTCCCGATCCCATAATCTGGATGACTTGACACCCGAGAGAAGCTAGGCAAAGCTTAGAGATGGAAGGAAAACCCTTACCCTACTCTCTTCTATTCAGTCCAAGATAGGTGAAAGGGATCAGAGGGGGAGAGTATCGAAAGCACCCGCCTCCCTAGTAGGAGGCCATCTCAGAAGGTCCAACTTCTCAAATATAAAAAAAAGGTGCCAAAAGATGGGCAATGAACCCCACATGTTTAAACAAATATGGGCATGTCTGAATGAGTACCCAAAAATGCAGAAAATGAAAAAAGGCACCAAAAGATGGGCAATGACCCCACAGGTCAAAGCACCTGTCCGAATGTGTGCCACAAAAATAGGTTTGTCAATAAAGAAGAAAAGACCCGAAGAGGCCGAACCCCAACGGGTAATTGGGTGTGAGTAGAGAAATCCCTCTTGACATCTCCAAAGTCTATCAAGGACTTTCCCTAAATTCTTCATTCTTACCCGCAAGGTGTGGGTGAACCAACCAAATCAAAGCTAAACTCTAGCCGATCAAAGGTTGAAGGTCGGAAAGATTCTGGGCAAGGAACCCCATTTTGCACATGGTGTCTACCAATGAACCTAGAAAAAACAACCAAGTTATGAGAAATTGTGTCAATATTGATTTTTCTCTCCCAAAAAAAATAAATATTTTCAAAAGAACTCAAAAAAAGTTGAATATTTTCAAAAAAAAAACTCCAAAAAAATTTAAATATTTTCAAAAACTAAAAAAAGAATATTTTCAAAAATCCCAAAAATTGAATCTTTGCAAAAAAAAAGAAAACTTCATTTTAAAATTCAAACAAAAATTTCAAAAAAAATTTCATCACCATGCTTGATTTTAATTCTTATCTTTACATTCATTGTATATTTGCTGCTTTATTTTTACACCCTTAAGAAGGCTATTACCCCTTGACAAAGGTCAAGGCATACTGCAACTTGCAAGGGGGATAAGCCGCATTGTTGTTCTAATCTCTTCCTTCTAAGTGTTTCAGGCACAAGAAAAACTTTACACCCCTTGACAAAGGTCAACGCAGATTGCAACTTGCAAGGGGGATAAGCCATCTTGTCATTCTAATCTCCTTTTCTGAGTGTTTCAGGCATAAAGAACAAACGAGGAGAGCGCAAGGCGATGCTCGCCACTTCGCTCCCCCAAGGATTCTTAGCCGAGGAGGTGTCACCATGACCTCGGCCCCAACTTTGCTTGAGAGCCTTTTTATAAAATTTTAATAAGTCAATGCTCACCACTTCCCTCCCCACGAGGATTCTCGGGGAGGAGGTGTCATCATAACCTCGGCCTCAACTTTGCCGAGAAACTTTCACTGTGTCCTCATTAGGACACATGAACTCTTTGTGAGAATGCATGTCATAACATTGCAAACTAACTGTTATCATTTCCTTTCTAAGCATATGTTAGGTGCATTACTATTTATTTTATGCATTGATGTTGAAGACCGTGAATGCAAAGAAGACCAGGCCCGAGATCCCCTACATCAAAATCCACAACGGTCGGGTCATTCTTTGTGCTCACGGATAAGCCCAAAGTTGTGCTATGAAGGACGATGGTTCCCGAATGGGTATCTTGACCTCATAGGCAATCTATATCTTCAACTATTTGTTATACAATTTTTGTTTTGTTTTCTTGAGCCCGGTATGCATCATGTAGCGATAGTTGCATTACATTTTGTGTTGTCATTGCATACATCATTTCATAATCTTTACCTTCTCACCCTCTTGTATCTTAATTCTCGATCATTACGAATCCCATCATGTTTTCTAATCCCACTTGTGTTCTAATCCCACGAGTGTTTTCTAGTCCCACCAACCTTTCTAATATCCCGCCGTGTACGGTAATCCCACCATGTTCGGTAATCACCTTGTGCTTTCAAATCTTTTATTCCTATCCCCACCGTAGCCCTTTGCAACTCTTTTGCTATTCATCCCACCATGGCAGTCACTTCCTCCCGCCAAGGGCCTTCTATTTGGTCAGAACTTGCACCGTCAATATCTTCACGGTTTATGCTTAAACATTTGCCTTTCGGAATCTGAGATCATTCCATTCCGAATTGAATCTTGTCACTTGAAAGACTTAAATGAATCAGAGAGCCCGAATGTGCTCGATTGGTATTCTTTTACTTTTTAAAACAAATCTCTTTAAATTTTAGCCCGTCACAGTACAGGAACACCGCAAAGATCGGGTTACCGGCTGATGATGAACCTACGAACCCATGTTTCGGGGACTCCCCACCGCGTTGGGGGTTGGCTATTCTTCTCTCGTGCCAATGGCACATCTCTTACCGATCGAACATAGGGAAGACTTGATGAAACATGGTGGTTAACTAGGAGACTTGAGGAGATTCGTCTTGCCGAATCTGGTCGTTGAGCGTGTCTATATCTACACCTTGATGCCACATTTTCAGTCCATCGCCATTTTTATCCACTACATTCCACTACGATCCATCTCGCTTCTCTACGCTTTCTCTACATTTCACTCTGCTACGCTACATGCCATTCCCTTGCAAAGCCGACATCAAGGCGAGGCAAGCTGTAGACACGCCAATTTGGCCTTATTTATAGCTTAAACCATTATTCCATTGGCAACATCTCTTTTAGACCATAAAAATTATGATGAATCACCCTTTTGGATGAGCTGAGGTTATTATTGTAAATATGAGGATGATTTTCTAATTTCTAATCAAATCCGTGTTTGCCGAACAAGAGACTCTTGGTGGTGTGCCAGATTATGCTTTTCCTAGCATATCCTCTACTTGAAAATTTTTCACAGGATCTGTGTACTTTTAATGAAGAATTATTAAACATGAATAATCTTCCACTCTGAGTCCTATTTTCAATGCAACAAACGGCATTCAATTCTGATCTCCCATTTGTCCGCAGTGCCCTTTGGAAGTCAGATGCGCAGTTCTGTCCGCGCGCAGCACCGATCAAGCCCAATTGCATGCAAGCCCAGCCCATTGGGCACATATCTGACCAATTCACGACCTTACCTTCCTTTTTCCTCCTCCATATCACTTTTTATAGTATATGGAATCTTCATGGTCGAAATTAGCATCATCTAATGATGGCAATCCAACTTGTTGTCTTGTATATCAAGACTTGCCATTTTTAAACTAGATTTGTTTCCTATTCAAGTGGAGACATATTTTGAACATGGGAAAGGTGATCCACGGTTTAAAATATCTCTAAATCATTTAGGTAAGTTTCTAGATGCCTCAGTATGAAAATCAGCAACATTAAATGGAGGAAATCCAACCTATGGTCGGATGTATCAAAACATGCTATTTTTTGACCTGGTTCTCATCCCCTATAAAGGGAGACTCATATGAACGACCTAAGGAGGGCATCCCCATACTCCATCACTTCTATCTTCGTCCCCCAGCCACCCTAGGCTCTTCCCAATCTCCCAAATAGTTCTATCTTCGTCCCGGTGCCCGGAGATCATCCCAAAGTGAAGAAGAAGCCGGTCTATGCTCCAACGTGCTGCACTGATGATCATCGGCTTCTACAAATATTTGTAGTCATTTTATGGCCTGAATTCCTTCATACGAAGTGTTATTAATCAAGATATATTTCATCTCCAACAAACATAGATCAATTCTGACATTTCCTCTGCTTGTTATGGCTTCAACACCGGCGCTGCACGAACGGATCCGAAGTCTTCTTTTCTAAGTCATCATCTTCTCGGTCAATTTCAGTACATTTAATGGTGGATTCAACATATGCATACTTCATAGAAATTGTTACCCGGTGAGTTATCTTTTATCTACAACAAGAATCATTCAATTTGGATATCTTTGGTGCCCATAGCATGTCCTACATCGACATTGTGCTGGGAGTTTCCAGAACTTCACTGCCCAAGATCCGGCTTATCAGGTAAATTCATATTACTTATCATAATATTCAGGCAAACTTGTCTTCATATCAAACCACCCTAGGTGAGTTATATTTATTTTGAATTAAATTTCACTTGATTCTTACATTGGTGCTGTCCTCTACGGTCTACCGCATCGAGCCCGCGCGATTTAAATGCGTTCAACCCGGTTGCCACTTTGCACAGGTTGTGTTGTCTTTAACCATTTATATTCTTTTTTTATTCATTCAAATCATTTAGTTAATATTTAAGCATAATTTTTATTCAATCTTTCATCATTTCATACATCATAAAAAAAATAAAAAAAGGGGGTTAGGGCTAACCCCGAATCCGGTGAGTTTGTTTCCAATTGTCGTTTTATGTTATTACCTTTACAAGTTACTACACTTCACTCAGTTCTAATCCTTCTTCACTTGTTTTCTTGTCTTATTGTCTTCTAGTTGCACAAATACATCAAGCTAGCATTGGTTGGACTCTCCCTCATTGGCCGGCCGAAGAGGAAGAAGGTTGAACTCACACACTCTCTCCCACGCTAAGGTACACACGGTCCAAATCAACTTCTTTCTATTTTCATTACATAAAGCGGAGCCCGCGGCTCCTGGCGACCACCTTTAATTTATGCTTTAAGTTCATCTCCTCCTCACTCTCCTCCCACATCACCCGAACCATCTCCGGTGCTCGAGCGACGCCATGTGATGAAAGTTCGGGGATCAATGTGAGTGTGGGACCGAGGTGAGGATCTTTTACAACTTTCCGAGTGTTTTCGATTCACTCTCTTTTCCCCAATTCTATCTTTCACCTTATCTTGAGATGCCGATCCGGGACCCGTTTTATGGAGTCGGCAGGTCCGTCTCAAGGATCCTATGACTAGGAACATTTAGATCACATACCTCTAGATGATCGATCTCATTATCATGATCTCATCATGATTCAATCATCATTGCATGTGATCAAAGACTTCATTATGATATACACTTCTAATAAAAACTAGTAACGAAATTTTGCCTATTTAATTGAATGAGATATTCCTAGAAATGTTGAATCATATCATATATGATTGGCTTGTAGAGCATACATTTCTATCAAAAAGGTCATGGAGTGGTGGTGGTTGGTAGGTTAGGTGATAGTCGGATGATGAGAGGCCTTGGAGTGGTGGTGGTTGGTTAAGGGCTAGTTGGCATGTCGGGGGTTGTCTAATTATTAGGCTCGGGGAGGATTAATGACTAGTGATTATAGTGTTGGTAAGGTTGGGCTTTAGGGTGCTTGGATAAGTTGTCGGCTGGGGGTGGCTCTTGGTATGGAGAGTATGGTAAGGGTTGTGGGCAGAGTTGGTCTTGCAGGCATGGTGGCAGTTTGATCCTCCACCTGCCAACCTGGTAATCGTTGGTTGACTCCTCGGTGACAGAGTGGACAAGACCAATCCATGGGTT
>CM069928.1:17136568-17416865 GCA_036172225.1 Cryptocoryne crispatula var. balansae | reverse complement strand
TCCATGGGTTTGGTGGGGCTGGTGCTGGTCGCTTGAGCGGGTGTATGTACCGAGAGTGGGTCTTAAACTACGCCCATGCCGGGCGGCTGTTGTGCTTACCGATGTTGGCATCGTGGTTGAATTTTCCATGCTTTCATTACCGTATGGACTCCCCATATGCGCCCGGTCGATGTTCCCTTGATCTTTGATATCGTAAATGTATTCTTTGAATCAAAAGAAAACCTCTACAATGTGCCCCGGGTGCGATGGTAGGCACAGTGCTTTGATATGTCTACATTTGCCAACCATACCTCCCTCTCTTTCAGGAGCTCCAACTGCTGTTCAGCCATTAGTGCATTGAAAATATCTATGAGGGGGAAGAGCAGCTGAGGGTAGTATTATCTCTTTAGTCCTCCATCCTAGGTCGGTTGGCTGGTAGGGGCACTTGGTTGTAGGCAAGTTGCTGCTGCGGTGCTCAGTTGTAGGTAGGTTGCTGTGGCGGGACTCAGTTATAGGGAGGTTGCTGCTGAGATTGTTGTTGGGCTGGGTGAGGAGCTAGTCAGTAATTCTGGTCTAGTGGGGAGTTACAGTCCTGGTTTTGGTGATTCCCATCCTCTTTTCCTATGGCATTGACACTCTCATTGTTTACAACCCCCTCAGAGGTAGGCCCTACAGGTGTGGGTTTTCTAGTGTTACGGATTTAGGGTCAAAAGGATTGATCATGGAGGCATCCCTAAAATGGGCTTGAAGGTAATGGGCACTATCGTAGTGCTCACTCATAGTGGTTGGGTGGTGCATGACTAAGAGGTTGCGAAGGGTTGGTGTGGTATTCTTGATGAGCATCCTCACTTGTTCCCCCTTTGAAATGGTTCAACCAATTTTTTCTCGCCATTCCTCTTCAACGATTAGCAAATTTGGTGAAGTCTTCATCCGGCTTCATCTTCTTAGCAATTAATGTTTGTTATCGAGTAGGTTGGCCTTACCCAATCCCTATATCTTTGAAAAAACTTCGCTTTTACCACATCGAAGTCCGCTGTCTCAAAAGAATCAATGGAATAGAACCATTTAAGTGCGGATCCTTCAAATGATCGACGAAAGAGAAAAGTGAGGGCATTGTGGTTATTTTTCCAGAAGGCAGAGATATACATGAAGCTCTTTAGGTGTGTGAAAGGATTACTAGTCCCATTGTAATGTTGGAAGACTAGTATCTCTGAAGGAGGAAGGTGTATAATAGGGAAGGATAGAACAAATATCTCTGGAGTGACTTTAAAATCCAACTAGTGCCTGAGTTCTTCAAAGCATACATCCATTGGATTGAGTTTATCTAAGAATGCTTGGGTGAGGTTAGGTTCTTGAGCTACCAGTGCTGGCACATGATTTGCAAGATGATTAGAGAAATGGACCAGAAGTGGTGGGTTGGAAGCAAGAATCTGCATAGAATTTGATGGGCACCCCACGACTGGGTAAGTGGGTAAGGAGACGTGGAAGGGTTGCCCAGGAGAGGAGATGATAAGAGGCCTAGTTGTCAATTGGGGTGGTGAAAGGGCTTGGTTGCCCTTGATTGGACCTTGGTTGGCGGGCATCTTGCCCCTTTGCCGTGGGACTACACAATCACCAAGGATTCGGGATCAAGATGGAAAGACCGATCTTTAAGAAATTTCTCCACACTACGTGGAGTGGATTGATGGATGGGATCTTGAAGGGTTCCATAACGACGTTAACATGGCCCTCTGGTTGGACCATGGGTTGCTAAAGCTCGTAGTGACCCATCTCACATTCTTCTTCTTTCCTATAGTAGTTCGACATCCTGACGTGTCTTCCAGACCTTAGCATCATGGCCATCCTATCAATCTTTCCAAAAAGATGGTTGAAAGAGAGCAAGTGGAATGTACAATTGAAAAAAAAAATGTTATGTTTTGTTTTGATTGATTGATTGTTTTGGTTTCAGTTTTGTTGTTGGCAAACAAGTTGTACATAAAATTAAAGAGATTTTTTCTTTGTTTAGGTGTTTTGAGAGAAAGAATTTTGCTGTTTTCAATTTTGGTGAGCAAGCAAGTTGTGCAAACAAGTTTTTAGAATGACTACTCGACAATTTTTGATAAATTATTAGCAATTGTCCACTCAAGTGGGTATCATCCCTATTGCTCCAATCTTCAAGACCTAACGTTGTCACACAATCACCACGAGTAGGTACTTAGGTCCTTCGGCATTTTGGGGACAATGGTACAACCAGCCCAATCGTGCGAAGAGGAATACTCCACGGATGGGGTCTTACGGAGGTTTTGATAGAAACTGATAGAAATGTATGCCCTACAAGCCAATCATATATGATATGATTCAACATTTCTAGGAATATCTCATTCAATTAAATAGGCAAAACTCTGTTACTAGCTTTTATTAGAAGTGTATATCGTAACGAAGTCCTTGATCACATGTAATGATGATTGAATCATGATAATGAGATCGATTATCTAGAGGTATGTGATATAAATGTTCCTAGTCATAGGATCCTTAAGACGTGATATCAAGAATTTGGATAGACTAGTGTGTGTGATGTCTTCTCATGTGATGAGAATGACCAATCTCATTGGTCATTAGTGTGGGGACACTGAGATACACACATAGGTGCTCATTAGGGGAATGAGTTCAATGAATCGACCAATTTAGGAAAAACCTGATTGGTATCTTACCAAACTCGTTTATCGAAGTTATTCTTACATCTCGATAGCACGATTGGATCTTTAACTTTGAGTCGCCAAAGATGTCTTACCGGATATATCTTATACTTTGATCATTGACTTATGGATCACCATCTTGATGGTTCGTAATAATTGATGTATTGGGAGCAAGAGAAACTCGGTGGAGGCAATTGAGCGGACAATAAGGGATCATTCACTCTCGGTAGGAGAGAGAAAATGTTCTATGGGATAGTACTCTAAATCCTTGTCCAAGGTACTTAGGATAATTGGAAAAGGAGTTTTTCAATTGATCTAAACCCGAGTATAGGATCCCATAGGGTTGGAATATTTAGAGGTTGACAGTCAGTGCCGAACCCTTGACCAACTAGGACATTGTATGAACGAAGATTTAAATCCATCTGGTAATTGATGATGGAAAGGCTCAATGAATGTTATTTAATTCTCCAAAGTCATTTGGGATCATAGGATGTGGCTTGTATCCTTTATGATCAGAAAGTAGTAAAAACTGTTATCGAATAACAGTTTTGAATTAGTTCAAAGGAATTGTTCTTTTAATTTAATTAAGGCTTCAACCAAATTGACTATTGGGCCTAGTGGGTCACACATATTTTATCTGGTCAATAAGATGAGGACATGGATGTAATTTTATAGAAGTTTTGGGTTTTTGTGAAAAATTCCATCTTTTATATATAAATGACTTATGAAGCCAAACCCTAACAAGCCATAGGGTTGGACCACGTCCCAAGAATCCTTTCTTTGTTCTCTCTCCTCTAGAAGGTGATCTTCTATGGTCAAGCTTGGATCTGGAAGGTTTCTGGAGGCCCAAAGGAAGGGAGAACTCATCTATTGAAGCAGATCATGTGGATACCGCTAGAGACCGGACACTTGAAAAATTTTCAGCAAGGAGGAATGTCCTCTCTTCATCCATGGTGATGGATTTTGAAAATCCCATGAGGTACTCTCGTTCTACTTCAAATTCGGTTCTCGGTTTTACTTGTTCGGCATCGACCAAGGCAAAGATCATAGTGTTTAAGAATCAAATTTTTTCATTGTCATGTAAAGATTCATTACAGTGGTATCAAAGCCAGGTTGAAGTTGAATTGAAATTGACATGATTTCATGTGATTTCTTACTTTCCAAAACTGTTTACAGAGCAGTTTTGATTTAATCACCGCAATTTGTATGAGATACAAGTAGTTAGTTTCAATTTATTCTCATGGATGAGGTATTTCCAATTGCCGCAAATCTCATAAATTTTGGTCTTCCGGAGAGTTCGGAAGGAGTTTGAAAAGTTGCTAAGATCATCATCTCTAAAAATCCACCTGAAATTAGGGGAGTTGATGAACTTACCTATTTGGATTTAAATACCTTTGTATAATGATGTGAGAAGGTAGGAAATTAAGTTTCCTAGAGTTTCCATAAGTTATTAGACACTTAACAGCCCTTGGAGGTGCCGGATTTGTGAGGTGTTTGCGGTTAGGGTTAATTGCGGCCGTGGCAAATTCCTCTGTGAACTGCATATTGTATAGAATTTTTCATGAGATGAAACTTCTTTCAGTAAAGTCCTTATTATTTAAGGATTCCAATGCATATTTTTACAGATTTTTTGGACTCCGTTTGGCCCCCCAAAAATGACCCCAAATTCGGGCATTTTATAGGGTTTCTGCCGTGCTATTGTACTCCGCCCGATAGGGGCGGAGGAGACGAGTCCGGATCCTATCCGAACTCGGCAGCCGGCGGGGGTACGCGACGGAAGGGCAGCCGCGCCGGGATGGGGTACGAGAGCCGATTGGTCGGCGCTATGCGCCACCAGTTAATATGTTTCAAAAATAATTTTAAATTGTTTAAAAAAAAATTTTGAGCCGGAAAATTACCAGAAAATTTCTATAATTTTTTAAAATTTATTTAATGAGTTATTAAAGAGTTTAATAACTTATTATATAGAGTTTTACTATTTTGTCATTGAATTCTATTATTTTGATTTTAAAATTATTTTAAGATCAAAATTAATGAAATTAATGATTATATTAGTTCTAGTAAATTATTTAATAGGTTTATGAAATGTTTATGAACCTTTTATATAGTTTGTACTACTGTTTACCATAGAATCATTTTATAAATCATTTCAACGTTGTTTTTAAAATATTTATTGATTAAATTAGTCTTCAAATAAATTCTGTAAAAATGTGATTTTGAAGAATTATGATTTGGACATTAATTTAATGCTCTAAGAAATTTTTTAAAAGCATGAATCATCTAAATTAGTTTATATTGCTTGTCTTATGCATGTAAGTTGTTTATAAGTACATTTTATGTTATTTATTTTATGAAAATTTGAAAAGCATAAAATTTAAAATTTCAAAATTAAAGTATATAATTTTATGATGGTATATATGATATATCTCATATAATTATCACATATGCGCTCTATGTTCATGTGATGGATATTGGTGTGTGTATGGTGGTGATCATGGACTTAATATGCTTTGCTTATGATTGCTTAGTTAATTAAGTTGGTTATGTTATTAAATGGGGCATACATATGCCTCCTCTTTCTATATACAATCTGATTGTACATTCTACCTCCCCCCCATTTGTGTACTCCCCTTGGTTAAAACCAAGGTTTCTTAGTATGAGTTGTAGATTTGTGGGTGTACCCTTTAGCCGCTTGTAATGGTTAGAAGCCGGCTCGTGGAAGAATGGAGAGTGGGACCACTTGGAGAAGCACTCTTTTGAAGTGGGAGCATGCCCACTCAAGCTTCTAAAGTAACGGTTTGCACCTATAAGGGTGCCTTAGGTGTTTGCTTAGAGTTAAGTCCATGATCACCTATATTTTAATACATATTTGATATGTGGTTGTGTAATACATATTATATCTTAAATATATGATATTCCAAAAGGTAAATTAATATTTATATGTAGCACCTATGTTGACGAGACTAAAATAAAAATCCCTCCTTGTTCTAATTAGGTCGATAAACGTGAGACATTAAGAATGACTCATGTAGCCTTCCATTGTTATGGTCTTAAAGAGCCAATCTTAGATTGGATAGATTTGTTGTGCTACCACAAGGCTCATTCACAAGGGATTGGAGATCATGGCCAAGGCATTAGCCAAACTTTGGGACGGACCATTTGCATGGCTTTGTTGTGTTACTACAAGGGCCGTGTAAAGAAACCTTTAAGAATGAAGGCCAAGGCATTAGCTCAAACCTTTAAGAAATTATTTGAGATTAAGAATGAAGTAGAAATATTAATGGAAAGAGTATTAGAACTTTTTGATGAGATCAATGAGGAGAATACTTAAGTAATATTTCACACATAAAAAAAGGATAGTAGGATCTAATTTTGATGGACACCTCTTATAATTTTAGCTTAATTGAGCAGCTAAATGAGAAGCCATATTGTGTAGGACATAATATGGATAATGACAACCTTTGCAAAATTCTTCTATGTCTATTTAGGGTTTGCACTCAATATAGGCACTTGATCTTAAATTGGTACCTTTCAAGTCTATTCCAATTATTCCATATCGGATATATAAAGGGGTTAAAGCTTGACCTTAAGCAAGTTAAGGTTTCGTAATGTACGATCTCGTGAAGAAATATAACCCTATCCGTTGGAATATAAGACTATAAAGTGTTTACTAGTGGGATATCTCAAGGAAACTTAAGGATAAAAATGCCACCCTTAAGGAGAGGGTATATAAGCTGCTCATCTCACCAAATTTCTAGAGGAAGAGTCCCTCCTTCGTAAAGATAGTGGGAGCAAGGTATAAATGGAAAGTGTTTCAGTCCCACAATCCAATGACACTTTTATTAAGATACTAGCTTATATTTACACAAGGGCAAATCACGGATCTTTTATTGTGTCCAATCAACCTAAGAGATATGTGAAACATATCTTTGATGGAAGAAATGAAACATACAATAAAAGGATAATTATCCTTGGATCTATATTGAAGCAATATGAGATATTGATTCAAAATGAGAAGAAACAAAAAAATCCGATATAAACTCTATCTATTCTAATCAAGTTCAGAACTTGATTGATCCACCTAAGGATTTAGTATCTATATGGTATAAATAGATCACTAAAGAATAGATTGGTAGATTAGAAGGTAGAGAGACCTTCAAAGTAAGGATAGTTAAAATAAATATCATTTAAGTCAAATAGTTGACTATGATAAGACATTTTACCTATGCCATGGAATTAATCCATTCAAATTTTGATTGTTACACACTATGACTATAGAAAATGTCAAATGGATGTTAAGATAGTGTTTCTCTATGTTATTTTGAGAAATAGGTGTATATGATACAACATTTGGGAATCAAGTTCTAAAACATCCAAATAATGTGTGTATAAGGTCCATTTATGGACTAAAGTAAAACTTCTCATAGATAGTAGATAAGGTTAAATGAGATTAAATGCTATGACTTCATTGGAAACGAAGATGTGCCTTGTGTATTCATATAAAGTGGGAGTGTTATTATCTTCTTGACATGATATATGCATGACATACTACTCATTAAGAATGAAGTATGTTATCATAAGTGAGTATAGTTATCAAATTAATCCTCCAAATTGAATAAGGATTTTAAGATATATGGAGATAGATCTAAAAGGTTGCTTGATCTTACTTAGTTTATGTATGTAGTTACTATTTTCAAAGGGTTTAACATTATAAACTCCAAGATCGGTTTCTTACCTATGTAGTGTGGAGTTGATCTCTTTAAAGAGATGTCTTTGCAAACTTCCCGAGAGATAAAGAGATCACATTAGTATAGCCCTTATGCTTTTGCAATAGGGCCTATCACATTTGTAATGCTAAGTACATGACTTCATTAATGCTCTAAGTGTTATGAGCATTCATCAAGTAAATTTATGTGAGTCATAGGATAATTAAGAGATGTGTCCTTGAGTACTTGAGAAGCACTAAAGAATGTATCTTTAATGTATGGAGGATAAGACTTGAAGTCTTGTAGTTTTATGAACACAAGCTTCAAATTAGATAAGTCTGATAATAAGATAAAATAATGATGGTGCGATTGTGGAAGAGTTCCATACAAGAGAACACTGCTATTTTTACAACTAATCTAAAGTAGATTGCATAATGATTGTATATTGCTTGAGAAGCTAACAAGATAAAGATGTTCATTTGGCTTATGAGATTGTCCCAACCTTCTATGAAAGTGTATCATTGTTTTGAAAAAAACAATGGGGTAGAGCCAAAGTCTCATTAAGTTTCAAACTTCTATGGCAATACCATAAAATTAGAGAGAATGCAGTAGATAGAGATAAAATTAAAAATAGAGTATCTTCCGCTAATAACATTACAGATCCACTAATTGAAGCAGTTACTCAAAGAGTGTTTGAGCTTCACCTTAAGCTAATAGAGGTCAGCTAGATGGGTGATTGGCTTTAGTTCAAGTGAGAGATTGATAGAAATGTATGCCCTACAAGACAATCATATATGATATGATTCAACATTTCTAGGAATATCTTATTCAATTAAATAGGCAAAACTTCTTTACTAGCTTGTATTAAAAGCATTTATCACAATGAAGTCCTTGATCACATGCAATGATGAGATCATGATAATGAGATCGATCATCTAGAGGTATGTGATCTATTCCTAGTCATAGAATCCTTGAGACATGATATCAAGAATCCGGATAGACTAGTGTGTGATGCCTTCTCATGTGATGAGAATGACCGATCTCATTGGTCATCAGTGTGGGGACACTAAGATACACACATAGGTGCTCATTAGTGAAATGAGTTCACTGGACTGACCAATTTAGGAAAACCTGATCGGTATCTTATCGAACTATTTATTAGGCTATTCTTACATCTCGATAACACGATTGGATCTTTGACCTGAGTCATCAAAGATGTCTTACCGGATATATCTTGTACTTTGATTATTGACTTATAGATCACCATCTAGATGGTTCAATATAATTGATGTATTAGGTGCAAGAGAAACTCGGTGGAGTCAATTGAGCAGACAACAAGGGATCATTCAGTCTCGGTAGAAGAGAGAAAATGTCATATGGGTTAGTACTATAAATCTTTAGCCAAGGTACTTAGGATAATTGGAAAAGAAGTTTTTCAATTGATCCAAACCAGAGTACAGGATCCAATAGAGTTGGAATATTTAAGGGTTGACAGTCAGTGTCGAACCCCTGACCGACCGAGACATTGTATGAACGAGGATTTAAATCCGTGTGATAACTGATGATGGAAAGGCTCAATAGATATTATTTAAATTTCCAAAGTCATTTGAGATCATAAGATGTGGCTTGTATCCTTTATAATCAGAAAGTCATAAAAACTGTTATTGGGTAACGGTTTTAATTTAATTTAAAGGAATTATTCTTTTAAATTAATTAAGGCTTCAACCAAATTGACTATTGGGCCTAGTGGGTCACACACATTTGATATGGTCAATAAGATGAGGGCATGAATGTAATTTTATAGAAGTTTGAGTTTTTGTGAAAAATTTCATCTTCTATATATAAATGGCTTATGAAGCCAAACCCTAACAAGTCATAGGGTTGGAGCACATCCCAAGCATCATCTCTTCCTCCTCTCTTCTCTAGAAGGTGATCTCCCATGATCAAGCTTGGATCTTGAAGTTTCTAAAGGCCCAAAGGAAGGGAAAACTCGTCTATTGAAGCAGATCGTGTGGATACCGCTAGAGACCGGACACTTGAACTGTTTTTAGCAAGGAGGAATGTCCTCTCTTCATCCATAGTGAGAAATTTTGAAAATCCCATGAGGTACTCTAGTTCTACTTCATATTCAGTTCTCGGTTTTACTCGTTCGGCATCGACCAAGGCAAAGATCATGGTGTTAAGGAATCAAATTTTTTTTGCTGTCTTGTAATGATTCCTTACAGAAACAACCAAATCAACTAGGAAGGAATATCCCAAAAGAGAGAGCTCCCACCTCAAATGTCCTATAGATCGGAACAAGTTTCGTACCCAATGTAAAAAGTTAATGCAAAAATAAAAATGGTGGGTAATAGGAGAAGAAGCAATCAATATGTGCAAACATGAAATGAAATTATGCTATCAAATAAAAGGTGGTTCGCATGGGAACCGGTTTGTGAATGAGTGTCCACATGGGGACAGATCTGAAGTGAAAGGAAAAGAGGTGGTCCATGTGGGGACCAATATGAAAGTAGAGTGGCTCACGCGGGAGCCGAGTTTTGAAAAGGTGGGTGGTTCATGTGGGAACCAGCTTTTCGAAGGAAAGGGGTGGTTCACACAAGAACCAATTTGTTTGGTTGGAAAAGGGAAGAAAGGCCACATGGGGCCAATCTAAAGGTAGTGCAAAGGGGTGGTCCATGCGGGGACCGATCTAAAAATGGGTTGGTTCATGCGAGAACTAGTTTAGAAAAGGGGATTGGTTCATGCGGGAACTAATTTTTTAAGAAGAAAAGGGTGGTTCACGCGGGAACCAAGTGTAAAAGAAGGACAAAAAGGAAAGAGGTCCACGTGGGGCCAACATCAAGGTACTACAATGGGGTGGTCCATGTGGGGACCAATCTAAAAGTGTGTTGGTTAACGCAGGAATCGGGTTGAAAAAGAGGGTTGGTTCACGTGGGAACCAGCTTTCAAGAAGAAAAAGGTAGTTCACGCAAGACCTAGTTTTGAAATTAAAAGAGAGCAAATCAAATCCACATGAGGTCAATCTTAAAAGGAAAAGTAAACAAAAAGCTTTTAAGGTAAATGAGCATGGGAAAGGTGAAAGATGAGTCGGTTTGCGTTGGAACCAAATCAGAGCACAACTAGTTGCACGGATGAATCAAGCTAGCACGCTTGAAGACATTGGTTGCCCCACCGTGGCCGCCACAAAATTGTCGACTCTGAAAATTAGTTTGTCGTTATATGGATCACCACCTCAAAAGCGGATGAGAAAAATAGGAAGGAAATGTGGAAAACTCTCACCTCAATCCCACGATCACATTGATCCCTGAACTTTCATCTCTCGGCATCGCTCGAGCACCGAAGAGATGGTTTGGGTGGTGTGGAAGGAGAGTGAGGACAAAGAATCTTAATACATGAAAGAATAAAAATAGGTGGTTGCCAGGAGCTATGAGCTTCACTTTGAATTAAACAAAATATAGATTAAGGAAATATGACCGTGTGTACCTTAGTGCGGGAAACAAGTGCTCATCTACAACCTTCTCCTTCTTCGGCCAACTGATGAAAAAGAGTCCTCAACCACTTCTAGCATGATAAAACTATGCAACTAGAACAATGAACCAAGTGAAAGAAGTTGATTAGAACTATGTAAAAAAAGATAAGCAAAATGAGCAATTGGATTTGAACTCACCGTGTTGGGGCGAGCCCTAACCCCATTTTTTGTATTTTTTATGATAAAAATGATGCAAAACTAAATTAAAATAATATATAATGCTTTAAATGAAAGAGGGGAGATTAGGAAGTGGGATGGCTCGGATTGGAGCCGGAACGAGCAAAAGAAACAAGTTCGGATGGCCTACACTCGGGTGAGTATACCTCAATGCGTGACTTCGGTGCGAGAAGGCTGCTACGGACAACCCCAATGTTTCTATGGATAGAGAACTTGAAGAAAAAGAGATATCTTGTTCATGATATTTCCGTAATATGCCCGTGCAGACCTGTAGAATTTGGAAGAGGATAGATGTAAAAACAGAATCTGATTGCGCGCCCTCGATGCAGAAATCTCCACAGACAAACATATTGGAATTGAGTGCCGTTAGTTGAAAATGAAATAGAACACAGAGAGGAAGCTTTCTTATGTTGACCACTTTCACTGAACACATCCAGATAATTTTTTAGAGGCCAATAAAGAATATCAATGTTGAGAGCACGAATCGGGCCTCCTTTCTCACGTCGGGGTCGATCTCTCACCAATGGGACAAAGTAGAACATGAAAGAGAGCTTTGGAGAGAGCTTGGATGACCTCTGGACATGCTAGAGCATGCGTGGTAACCCCTAGTCATTGAGAATGGCCTTCAATTTATAGGGGAAGTAGAACCAACACAAAATATAGAAGGAAACCAAACGTGGTTGGGGACATGGTGGCCGCTAGGGCTGTTCATGGTTTGGTTTGGTTTGGTTTTTCTATATTTTTTTCAACCCAAACCAAACCAAACGTAGAACACAAACCAAACCAAACCAAACCAAAAATTTTTCAAACCAAACCAAACCGAACCAAGTTAATTCGGTTTGGTTCAGTTTGGTCTTCGGTTTGGACCATTCTTTTCTAAAACACTTGTAAACCTGTTCAACATTTAGAGCCAAACTATAGAAGAGAGCCAAGATCAAAATCAAGTCATTCATATCTATGAAAAACTAATGACGTACATAATATTTAATTATCCATAATAACAAACAATACAAATTAAACTATAAGTTTAGAACAAATGTTTTACAAATATCCTTCATAAAAAAACAACACATCCATGCCAATCACACTAGTCTTCATGTTTCTCCATTGCATGCCAATCACACTAGTCTTTCACAAAAGACTTCATAACCATGCCATGTCATATATCACCAACCAAAATCAAAAAACCTATTCATTGTAAAAAAATAAAATAAGATATTATCTTTACCAATATGTAGAAATAAAATCAATATATAGGACAAACCTTAATCCATGCACCCTTCAACATATCAAATATCAATCACATTTGGGGCCAACGTGAAACCTGTTAATTCTATATTAAAAATTAGTAATCAAGTTATTTAAAAATTTTATTATCTAAAAAATAAAAAACATAAAATATTTTACCTTTGTCTAGTTGCTCAATCTCATCTAAATACTCTTCAACACGTAATGACTCTTTTGATGCTCTAAACCAATCTTTAGTGCAAATAAGTGTCTCCACAATTCTAGGAGATAATAAACTCCTAAATGGATCAAGCACACGTCCTCCGGTGCTAAATGCCGACTCCGATGCAACGGTAGAAATAGGAATGGCCAAAACATCACGTGCTACTAGTGAAAGAATAGGAAACCTTGAGCAATTAATTTTTCACCAGCATAAAATATCAAATGATTCATCATCTTCTTCCATATCTTCATCTAAAAATTTATCCAACTCTGATTTTGAATCTCCACTTTCCCTTTCCACACGTTGTAGCTTGAATCTACACTTCATAAGAGTTTTCATCTTTTGTGCCGATTGTTTGGAATCTTGAACATTTGGACTTGAAGTAGAACCTCCAACTTGTAAAGCCTTACGTGATCTCACTTGGCCACTTAATCTTAGGTTTGCAATTTTGTATTCATCAAACAAAACATTGAAAGTTGTTTTCAATCTATTTTTCATAAGCAATGCTTTATCACATTCATACATTTGTGAAAGGCTAAACTGTATAAACTCAAATTTATACCGAGGATCAAGTACAACTGCAAGAAATATCATCACATTCAACTTTTCAGGATTGCCTCAATATTTGTAACATTTTTGCTTCATTTTAATAGCCATGTCACAAAACACAACATTGTCACTTGCACACCATTCTTTTAAAAAACAATCAACACCACTTATTTCATGAAAATATGAGTTAGAAGTTACATAAAGTAAGCCTGAAACTCTCAGAGTCGGATCATAAAAGCTCCCTAACAATCTTGTTAAACTTCTCACATTGGTCCAATCTGCATCTCGAGGTATTCCCAACGCATCTCCTTCGGAAGCTCATTGTAGAAAAAAGGATCTTGATCCTTGAATCTCTCAAAGTCTCCTTGAAATTTTTGTGCTACGTCAAGCATAAGATAAGAAGAGTTCCATCTAGTTGGAACATCTAAACATAACAAACTTTTACATTGTATTTTTTCTTCATCAACACATGCTTTAAATTTTTGTAAACGAGCTGGAGATTGTCTCACACATCTTATTGCATTACACACACGAGCAATTGAGTCATTAGCAAGTTTTAAACCATCATTCACAACCAAATTCATAATATGTGCAACACATCTAACATGAAGATAATCACCTTTCAAAACACATCCTTCCCAATTGTTGATTCTTCTTTTCGTATATGCAATTGCGGTGTCATTTGAAGATGCATTATCAACAGTTATTGTCATAACCTTCTCAATTTCCCAAGAATTCAAACACTTTTCAATAGCTTTTCCAATTGCTTCACCTTTATGACTAGAAATTGGACAAAAATTAAGAATTCTTTTGTTCAATTTCCAACCATCATCAATGAAATGAGCAATCAAACACATGTAGTTAATTCTTTGCAAAGAAGTCCAAGTATCAGTAGTAAGACAAACTCTCTTACAACTTGAAGCTAAGAAATTCTTTACTCTTTGTCTCTCTTTCACAAACAGTGAATGCCAATCTCTAGCCATTGTGATCCTTGAAGGAATAAGAAATCAAGGTTGGGCAACATTAACAAATTTCTCGAACCCTTCAACTTAAACATATCTAAAAGGAAGCTCATTAATGATAATCATCTTAGCTAAAGCTTTTCTAATAAGGTCTCGATTGAATTTCCATTGTGTAATAGTTGTTGTTGCATTTTCATTCCTCTCAATATCATTTGTTGATGAAGGAAAAAGAAGTTGAGATTGACCATGAACATGTGAATTTGCCTAACTAAGTGCATACTTCTTACATCTCAACGTTAAGTGTGTTCTAAGAGTGCTAGTGCCACATACCCGAGTATCACAATTGTAAATGAATCCACAATAGTTACATTTACATTTCCCTTGACCACTTTCATCTTTCTCAAGTAAGGAGAAATGTTCCCAAACATCAGCTCCCTTCTTTACAATTTTTCGTTTTAAACTCATCCTTGATGTTCCAACATTTGCTTGACTTGAATTATTAGGATCAGAATTTGTAGAGTCCATAGCTATTGGAATCGGATTATCATTTGAATGAGACATCTATAAAATGATAAACACATCAAAGAAGTCATATATGCTATCTATAAATCAGAAGTGTAAATAAATACACTGACAAATCGATAAATGATATAAGATATGTGTTGCTTACATTTACCGATACAATACTTGATGCCGTGTTTACACCTACACAAATTCAAAATTCACGATGTCCAATTCTTCCTCAATCTGTAGATTATGATTGAAAAAAAACCATCAGATTTTGAGAGCTTCAATTACAGTTAGGTTACCACCTTTTCACTATTTATTACAAGAATGTAAACAGAGTTCATTACAAGAATGTAAACGATGATAAACGTAAGTTAAATTAATGTACACGAAGGAATCTGTCACGGTTTCACCTTTTTTTAATTTGTAAAATATATTCGGTTTGAACTAGCAAATGTAAAGGTACCATGGACGTAGACATAAATACTCATAACGTATGGGTAGAGATTAAATAAATAAATGGAAGAAATGTATATCTTGGAGGAGGAGGAGTCTGGACTCGGATTGGTTCGGCGGAGGGCGGAGGGCGGAGATGGATGGGAAGGGCGGGTGGCGGGTGGCGGGTGGTGATATTGAGCAGGCTGGGCGGAGATGGATGGGAAGAGCGGGCGGCGGGCGGCCTGTGTCACTTACCAGTTACCAATGCCTGTTTGGTTGTTTGCTGATCTTGAGCGAGGGCAGGCTGGGCCGCTGGGCAGCTACACCGCGGTTGCGAGGTGAGCAAGATGATGCCTGAGGCTCCGTGTCCGTTGTCGACTCCGGAAACGGGTTCCGGATCGGCACCTCAAGATAAGAAGGAGAAAGATAGAATTGGGGAAAAGGGGAGTGAATCGAAAAAACACTCAGAAAGCTGTAAAAGATCCTCACCTCGGTCCCACACTCACATTGATCCCCGAACTTTCATCTCACGGCGTCGCTCGAGCACCGGAGATGGTTCGGGTCATGTGGGAGGAGAGTGAGGAGGAGATGAAATTAGAACATAAGTAAAAGGTGGTCGCCAGGAGCCGCGGGCTCTGCTTTATGGAATAAAAACAAGAGATGAGTTGATTTGACCATGTACCTTAGCATGGGAGATTGAGATATGAGTTCAACCTTCTTCTTCTTCGGCCGGCCGATGAAGAAGAGTCTCCAACCAAGGCTAGCTTGATGTATTTTTGCAACTAGAACAATAAACCAAGTGAATAAAATGATTAGAACTATGGGAAATGTAGTAACTGTAGTAAGAAGATGATAAAGAAGCAATTGGAATCGAACTCACCGGATTGGGGCGAGTCCTAACCCCTTTTTTGTGTATTTTTGATTATGTAAAAATGATGAAAATGAACTGAAATATGCCTTAAAACAGTAAATGAACTGAGTGAAATGAGTTGAGAAAGCTTATGGAATGGATCGGCTTGATTTGAAGCCGAGTTGGTTGAAGAAAGCCGGTTTGGGTAGCTTTGCACCCTTCTGGCGCGACTTTGGTGCAGAGGATGCTACGGACGAACCCGATGTTAGAATCGAGTTCCTCTTGTTGAAGTAGACATAGAACTCAGAGAGGAAGAGTTCCTATGTTGATGACTTCTCCGAAATTCTCCTGTAGAAGTCTGTAAAAATTATGAAAGTGGGCGGATATAGAAAACAAAACCTGGATGCGCGCCCTTGGTGCACCAATCGCCACGAACGAACGGCAAGTCGGAATTGAGTGCCATCAGTTGGAGATGAAAGAGGACGAAGAGATGAACATCTTATATGTTGAATACTTTTGCATAAGGAGTCTCAAATTTTCTGCATAAGTTGATGAAGTTGACTGATGCAGAACACCCGGATCGAGCCTTCTCCTTCACCTCGGGATCGATATCTTGACTTCGGATCGCCTTTGGACGTCGGGACTGCTTTGGAGAAGAGCTTGGACGACCTATGGACATGCTAGGCACGGGGGATTAACCTTGGGTCGTTGAGAATGTCTCTCAATTTATAGGGGATGGAAGCCGGTGCAAAAAATGGAAACTGGACCAACCGCGCCCACGCTTTTCAAAGGGGACGAGGGCGCGCAGGGCGTGCCCCCACTTCGGGGGCGTGGTCTGTGCGCCCCCTGTTTCAAACGGAGAGGGGGCGCGTTACGCATCTCACTGCTAAAAATCGATGGAAACTTCTGGAAATTGCTAAAAATTGACTTGACATACGTAACGCGCCCCCGAACTGGGGGTGCGGTACAAATAATCGAAAATCAGTGCCGGAAACCTTCCAAAAATCAGGTTTAGAATGTGCTAATCGGGGTAATTTGCGATTTAAAGAAACTGACCGCGCCCCCGCTTTTCAAAGGAACCGGGGGCGCGTAGGACGTGCCCCCGGTTTGAGGGCGCGCAGGATGCGCCCCCGGGTTGAGGGCGCGCAGGGTGCGCCCTCCTCTTTCAAAGGGAGCGGGGGCGCGATACACTCTCTCTCCTGCGCACGTGTTCCGCGAGCCATATCTTACAAACGGGATGTCCGATTCGACTCCCGTTTGTCGCGTTGGAAAGAGGACCTTCAACCGCACCTCCTCAAGTTGGTAAACCAGCCGGCATGACTCCCGATATGTTCGCACGGGGCTTTCTACCAGTTTACCCTCTCACGGAAAGCCGAAACCCGTGGCGAAGATCCGAAAGAGCACAGTTCCGGTCGACAAATCTCGGGTCAATTTGGGATGACTTAAAATGATGAACGAACAAGTTTGGTACGATCGGAAAACCTGAAGTCATCGAAAAATCTGAGATTAACCCGGTAAACGTGAACCGAAACTCGGAAAAGCCGCGGAACCCTAAAATTGACCGAAATGGCCATGTGGCCCTGGTTGATGAAAATATTTGGCTAGAATCGACCCGGATGACCCGAAAAGACCCGGTGATGACCGGAAAGGCCTAACGCGTGGTCCGAGATAGCCGTGTCAGCACATATCGAAAAAGCCGTAACGAAAGCCGCCATTGACCGACGCCTACCGAAATGACTTCTCGGAAACCCTGAATGGTACGGAACACATGCGGGACTCCCAAGAACTTCAATTATGGACCATTCAAGGTCGGTCATCGAGTAGGCTTCATGTTTTTACAGTTCACACGCGGCTCTCGCTTGAAGGTTTTGGCATAATTCCGGAAATCATTGGTCCATTCTCAACTCACAAGGGGCTCCACCAATGTCCTTCGCTCATGTCCACGAGGTAATCTAGATCAGATAACGGTCAGATAAAAGATATCGCCTATGGAATAAGAGTCTGGGGCTCCGAATCAGGCCAATTTGGCGTGTCTACAGCTTGCCTCGCCTTGATGTCGGCTTTGCAAGGGAATGGCATGTAGCGGAGCGGAGTGAAACGTAGAGAAAGCGTAGTGAAGCGAGATGGATCGTAGTAGAATGTAGTGGAGAGAAATGGTGATGCACTGAAAAGATGACATCAAGGTGTAGATATAGACACGCTTAACGACCAAATTCAGCAAGACGAATCTTCTCCAGTCTCCTAGTTAACCGCCATGTTTCATCAAGTCTTCCTATGTTCGATTGGTAAGAGATGTGCCATTGGCACGAGAGAAGAATAGCCAACCCCCAACGCGGTGGGGAGTCCCCGAAACATGGGTTCATAGGTTCATCGTCAGCCGGTAACCTGATCTTTGCGGTGTTCCTATACTGTGATGGGCTGAAATTTTTTTAAAAAAGAGATTTGTTTTGAAAAAGTAAAAGAATACCAATCAAGCACATTCAGGCTCTTAGATTCATTTAAGTCTTCCAAGAGACAAGATTTGAATCGGAATGGAATGATCTCAGATTCCGAAAGGCAAATGTTGAAGCATAGACTGTGAAGATAGTGACGGTGCAAGTTCTGATCAAATAAGAGGCCCTTGGCGGGACGAAGTGACTGCCACGGTGGGATGAATAGCAAGAAAGTGTTGCAATGGCCACAGTGGTGACGGAGGATTTGGAGGCATAAGGTGATTACCGAACACGGTGGGATATTAGAGAGGTTGGTGGGACTAGAAAACATGGTGGGATTAGAAAACACGGTGGGATTAGAATGATCGGAATTAGGATGAAAGGTTTAAAGATTATGGTGAGAAGGTGAAGATTATGAAATGATGTATGCGATGACAAAACAAAATGTAATGCAACTAATGCTACATGATGCATGCTGGGCTCAAGAAAACAAAACAAAACTTTTATAATAAATAGTTGAAGATATAGATTGTCTATGAGGTCAAGATACCCATTCGGGAACCATCATCCCTCACAGCACAACTTTGGCTTATCCGTGAGCATCAGAGATGACCTGATTGTCGTAGATTTTGATGAAGGGGATCTCGGGTCAAGTCTTCTCCGTACTCATGGTCTTCAACAAATCATGCATAAGATAATAATACACGACTAACGACTTATATGTTAGCCGGCAAGAAATGAGGGTTTCCCATGTCCACTCTTCCATTTATGCGAGAATTTTCTTGGGCACTCCTTCGGAGTATCGCCGGAATGAGGCAGTTGCGGCAGAATTTGTGGACATGGTTTCCATGCCTTCTCCACGTTGTCGTTCTCCTGGAGTCGGTGGAAACAGACGCTGATATCTGTAGCAGGCTTAATCTTCTTCTGGTGTCGTAGCTGCTGTTCTTCCTTGTTATAGCACTTCTTGCTTCAGTGTTGTTTTGATCTGCTTGACATTTCTCGAAAGGATTGTTAGTATCACATTTTGGCTTAGCCCCTTGCAAGTTTGTCAAGGAGTGAAGCCTTCTAAGGGATGACAAATAATAAAAGTAAATAATAGATGTAGGGTTAAGAGACATACCTGTTGGCGAGATTCTCACCCCTCCTTGACTTGTGTTTATTTTCTGAAATACTTAATAGAAGGGTTAAATCTGCTCTATGGCTTACCCCCTTGCCTATTGTTGTCTTTCCTTGCTTATATGTCAAGGGGGGTAGCCTTATTAACAAGGTAACATGAACAAAATGACTAACAAGATAAGCAAGGTAAAAGTTAAGAGAGCTTACCTGCTATGGCGAGAGTTACTCTCTTCTTGATCTTAGAATCCTGAAACACTTAATGAAGGGGATTAAATCTTCACCATGGCTTATCTCTTTGCCTATTGTTGTCTACCTTGACTTAGGTCAAAGAGAGGGGCCTTCTTAACAAGGTGTAATAACCTAAATGACCGAAATGAAATGGTTAAGAGAACTTACATGTCGTTGAGAGAACCTTCTCCTCTTATTTTAAAGTCCCTGAAAACACTTGATAAAAGAGAATTAGATCTTCACAATGACTCATCCCTTTGCCTATTATGGCCAACTTTGACTTAGGTCAAAGGGAGGAGCCCTCTTAATGGGGTGATAATGAAGGTAAATATGCAATGCGGAAATGAAACATGCAAGACATAAAGATAAACATGAATGCTAGCAAAGGCAAAAAATCAAGGTTATGCCAAGTTAGATGATGCATTTTTTTTAAATTTTTGGAAAGTATTCAATTTTTTATTTTTGAAGATATTCAGCTTTTTCTAGATTTTTGAAAATATTCAAATTTTTTTTTGAATTTTTGAAAATATTTGAATTTTTTGGATTTTTGAAAATATTCATTTTTTTTTGGATTTCTGTGGAGAATGTGCCGGTATTAAAACATTTCATCGATCTTTGAGTGTTAATCAACATTTAAGCGATAAACACCATGTGAAAATAAGGTTCCCTACCCAGAATCTTTCTTGCCCTCTTCTCTTGATCGGTTTGAATTCCTCCTGAGTTTAGATAGTTTACCCAACCCTAGGGTTTTAAGATGGAAGAATAATAAAGGAAGTCTTTGATAGGATTTAGGGGTGTTGAGGAGGGTTTATCTACTCATGCCCAAATTGCCCGTTGGGGTTCGGCCTCTTCGGGTTTTTTTCTATATGTGGCACTTAGACAAGTCTTTGACCTATGGGGTCATTGCCCATCTTTTGGTGCCTTCTTTTCATTTTCAATTCTTCCGGGTACTCATTCAGACATGGCCATATTTGTTTAAACCTGTGAGGTTCATTGCCCATCTTTTTGGCACCCTTTTGCACCCTATGAGACGGCCTCCTACTAAGGCGGCGGGCATTTTCGATACTTTCCTCCTCTAGTCCCCTTCACCTATCTTGGACCGAATAGAAGAGAATAGGGTAAGGGTTTCCTTTCCGCCTTCAGGGTCCTGCCTTGCCTCTCTCGAGTGTTGGACTATCCAGATTCTGGGATCGGGAGGTGTTGTGTGTGCAGGGTGATGTCTACCCTTGACTTCTAGCTAACACCCTTTGGATCGATGACTTAATATCATACCAAAAATTCTTCATTTTCTTTTCTAAGAAAAATATTTTTTGAGGTAAACGCCATTCCATGGATGGTTCAATTTTTCTCCATCGGCATTGGTTAGCTCATATGCATTACCTGGATATTTTTCAGTTATAACAAAAGGCCCTTCCCAGTTAGGTTGCAACTTGGAGCGGGGACCACCCGGCTTAACGAATATACGTTTGACTACCATCTCACCGATTTCGAACTTTCTCTCTACCACCCTATTTTGATAAAACCTTTTCAATCTGTTCTGATAAGTCCGAGCATGCTCAGAGGCGGCCAACCTTATTTCATCTAGGAGTTCAAGTTGTGCAAGAAGAGATTCTCGCCTCTCATCGACAGGGATGTCCCTATCGACTTGAACTCGGAGTGATGGAAGGAGTACTACGTACGGGACCACCGCTTCCATCCCATATGCGAGAGCATACGGGGTTTGACCAGTGGGGGTCCATACAGAAGTACGATAAGCCCATAGGGCATCTACAAGCTTATCTGGCCAGTCTGCGAACTTGCTAGACTTACAGGTTTTCTTGATGATTTTAATCAAAGTTTTGTTGGTGGCTTCTGCTTGACCATTGCCTTGCGGGTAATAAGGAGATGAATGATGCAATGCAATGCGGTACCTGTTACAAAGATCACGCAGATCTTGAGAGAGAAATTGCGGTCCGTTGTCGGTGATGATGTCGCTGGGTATCCCGAACCTGGCGATGATGTTGCATTTGATGAAGGAGCACAGTGTTGATGCCTTGATCTCCACGAACGCTTCCTCTTCTGCCCACTTGGTGAAGTACTCTGTTGCCGTCAGGATGAATGATTTGGAACGGATTTCAGAGTTAAGATCACTTAGAGGGCCAATGATGTCGAAAGCCCACATGGCGAAGGGCCATGGGGCATGAATCGGATGAAGGGAAGATGCGGGAGAATGGATCTTGTCGGCATGAAGTTGGCAAGAATGACAGTGCCAGACAAAGAGGGAGCAATCCTCTTATAGGGTTGGCCAATAATACCCCAGCCTGATGATTTTCTTGGCAAGAGCCTGAGCATTGACATGGCCCCCACAAACCCCAGAATGTGTTTCCTTAAGCACCAATTCTGCCTCTTCTTCATCAACACATCTCAATAAAATTCCGCTCAGGCTCCTCTTGTAGAGCACCCCTCCTAGGATGGTATACCTCTGGGATACTCTCTTGATGGCCTTCTTTTCTTTTGCATTTAATCTAGGTGGATATGTCTGATCTTGACAATACCTTGCAATCTCATCAAACCAAGGCCTCTCACCCTCATCTAACTCTTCCAACTCAATTAGAGAAACTTCCTCTTTCTGCTCTAAATATTCCTTCCTGCCAAATTTCTCCTTGATCCTTAGAAATCGACCATCCTTAATCGCCGGCATCGACCTTCTACGGACATGGATAGTCTGCACCTGTCTACCTAGCGGCACTGATAGAGATGAAGCTAAGGAGGCTAGGGCATCAGCAAGGATGTTCTGAGCTCGAGGAACATGGACACAAGTGAGTTTGGAAAAGAGTTTGATGTAGCAAGAGGTAAGTTCTTGGTAAGGTTTGAGGTTTGGATGAGAAGTTCAGTATTTGGTTAGGACTTGGAGGAGGATTAGTTGGCTATCACCTATCACCCTTAATTCTGTGGCACCATAGAAATGAGCGGCCTCCAGCCCGGCCAGCAAGGCTTCCTATTCAGCTATATTTTTGGTTGCTGGGAAGTCAAGCTAAAATTCCTGTGGAATGGTGACACCCTCGGGTGATAGAAGGACAATTCCTATTCCCTCACCGTGTGAATTCAGAGCCCCGTCAAAATATAATGTCCAAAGATGGGAAGATCGGATCAACATTGGTTCGTCATCCGGGAGCTTCGATTGGACCAGGTCAAAGAGGGGTATAGGGTGATGGGCTAGATGTTCGGCAATGGCATAGCCCTTAATTGCCTTCTGGGGGACATAGGTGATATCAAACTGGGAAAGGAAGCTCTGCCAACGACCTAACCGATCAGTTAGAACAGTTTTCTCGAGAAGGAATTTGATGGGATTGATGCGGGCAATAAGATTGACCTCATGAGCTAAGAAATAGTGTTTAAGCTTCTGAACTACCCAAACTAGTGCAGCACAGGTCTTCTCCACTACAGTATACTTCTGCTCACATGGATCAAAGATCTTTGACAAGTAGTAAGTTGCCCTCTCTTTCCCTTCTTCATCCACTTGTGCAAGGACTGCCCAAGAGAATTCTCCAAAACCGAGATATACAAAACTAAGGGCTTGCCAGGGACTGGTGGTCTAAGCACAGGGGGACTAGCCAGGAATCTTTTCAATCCATCGAATGCATCCTGGCACTTCGAATCCCATTTGAACTCGGCGCCCGTCTTGGTCAACTCATAGAAAGGTTTACACCTTTGGGAATGTTGTGAGATGAACCGGCGGACAAATTGTAGCCTCCTGATTAATCCTCGAAGTTCTTTTATATTTCTCGGAGGAAGCATATTAATGATTGCCTTGGCCTTGTTTGGGTCGATCTCTATGCCCCTTTTGCTCACTATGAACCCCAACAGTTTTCCTGAGGATACTCCAAACGTGCATTTCTTTGGGTTCATTTTCAATTTATATTCCCTAGCCCTTTGCAAGACCTTTCTTAACACTTCAGGATGATCTTCTCGGCTTTTGGACTTAACGACCAGGTCGTCCACGTACACCTCTACAAGGGTATGCATCATGTCATGGAAGATAGCCATCATTGCCCTCTGATAGGTAGCACCAGCATTCTTTAGTCCAAAGGGCATGACGACATAGCAGTAGGTTCCTCAAGGTGTAGTAAACGAGGTCTTCTTCTGGTCCTCTTCGGCCAACCGGATTTGATTATATCCAGAATAGCCATCCATGAATGATAGCATCTCGAATCCAGCAGTGTTATCAACCACTACATCAATATGAGGCAGAGGAAAGTCATCTTTAGGACACGCTCGGTTCAAGTCCCTGAAGTTTATACAGATCTGAAGTCTACCATCTTTCTTCATGACAGGGACTATGTTTGCCACCCATTGCGGATAAAGGACGACCTTAATGAATTTTGCTTGATGTAACTTGTCGACCTCTTCTTTCATCTTAAGTGCAACATCAGGGTGGAATCTCCTTAATTTTTGTTTGACCGGGGTAACTCCAGGTTTCAAAGTTAGGCTATGTTCAACTAACGAGATGTCTAACCCCGGCATGTCCTTGTATGTCCATGCGAACGTGTCCTTATATTCTTCCAAAATTTTAATTAAACTCTGTTCCTCAGTGGGAGTGAGGTTTGCACTTAGGAGGACTGTCTTGGGATCTCCCGGTGTTCCGAGATTCAATTCTTTTGTCGGTTCATCCACCGTGGCTAATGGTTCTTCAAACCTTTTAAGTCCAGATGCATACGCATCAGCCAAGTCCTCAATTCCATACTCGAAATTAGGATCTTTTTCTGATAAAACCTCGTAAACTCCCAGTGTATGATCTTCATTGAATTCATCCTCATACTGGATTTCGTTAAGCTGGATAGCATTTTCCAAAATCCTAGGCAGCCTTGCACATTCCTTGCATTTTTGAGCTATTTGTTGGAGATATCTCTCTAGAACACGCTTACCTCGAATTTTCTTCTTTCCTACCCTAACTACTCCTAAATAAGACGGAATTGAAAAGGTGTTATTTACAATGGGTGAAGGATCGAGCAGATCGATCAGTGAGTTGGAGAAGAGGGGTCCCTGGTTGGGAGCACCCTCCGAGACAAGTAGAGACGTCTCCTCAATAGAAAACTGAGTTTTTGAGAAGACAATTTTTTTTGGGTATTTTGGGTATTTTCAATAACAAAAAGAGAATGAGCTGATGGGGCTCGAGCAGAAATAGAAAGGTTAAGCAAATGGGAGAAAAATGGGCTCGCGGGCCCGATGATGACAAGAAATGGGCAGATAGGCCCAAAGCTAGTGAAAAGATCTAAGGGGCACGTGGGCCTGAATGGTCGGCACGCGGGCCCAAAGACATCTTTGGTGACTTAGATAAAAAATCTAACCATGCAACCTGACGACTCTAAAAATGGGTTTCGTATCAGCACCTTTAGAAAAGGTGATGATAGAATAGGAGAAAGGGAGTGAATTAGAAAACACTCGAAAAGCGGTAAAATCTTCACCTCGGTCCCACACTCACATTGATCCCCAAACTTTCATCTCATGGCGTCGCTTGAGCACTAGAGACGGTTCAGGTCATGTGGGAGGAGAGTGAGGAATAGAATGAGTTGAACAGAAGTGGTCACCAGGAGCAGCGGGCTCCATTTTATGAAATAAAAACAAGATTGAGTTGACCGTGTGTACCTTAGCGCAGAAGATGATATGTGGGTTAAACTTTTTTCCTCATTGGTCGACCGATGAGGGAGAGTCCAACCGGTGCTAGCTTTATTAATCTGTGCAACTTAGAACAATGAAACAAGTGAAAGGTTAGATTACACTTATGGGAAGTGTAGAAACTGAAAGAGGAAGATAAAAGAAAGAAGCAATCGGATTTGGACTCACCGGATTCGGGGTGAGACTTAACCCCTTTTTTGTATTTTTGGTTATGTAAAATGATGCAAATAAAATATGTTCTAACAAGTAAATGAACTGAGTTAAGAGAAACTTATGGGATGAAATGGCTTGAGTTGAAGCTGAGATGAATGAAACTAGCCGGTTCGAGTAGCCTTGCACCCTTCTGGCGCGACTTTGGTGCATAAAATTCTAAGGATGACACCGATGTTAGAATGAGTTTCATTTGTTTCTATGGATGGAGAACTTGGAGTGAAAGAGATATCATGTTTATGACTTCTTTGTAATCCGTTCGTACAGGCCTATAGACAATCTGGAATTGAATGGATATCGAAAATAGAACCTAGATGTACACCCTCGGTGCAGCAATCGCCACAGATAGGCGGAAAGTCAGAATAGAGTGCCACCTATTTCAAATGAAAGATGACGAAGAGGGATGTAGAGCGCATAGATCGGGCCTTCTTCTTCACTCCAAGATCGATCCCTCGACGTCGGCTCAGATTTGAGCATCGAGATGGACTCGGGAGAGAGCTTGGATGACCTCAGGATGAGCTAGAGCATGGGTGGTAACCTCGTGTCATTGGGAATAGCCCGGTATTTATAGAGAAGTAAAATCGGTTCAAATTATAGAAACTGGCCGACCGCACCCTCGGGTTGAGGGCGTGCAGGCCGTGCCCTCACCCTGAGGGCATGGTCAGTGCGCCCCCGCCTCGGGGGGTGCATTCTGCAATTTATTGCTAAAAACTGTCGAAATCTTCAAAAAATTACTAAAAAATAGATTTGATAAGATGAACGCGCCCCCAACTCGAGGATGCTGTCAAAATAATAGATTTTAAGTGGGGGAACCCTTCGAAAATCCACTTTAGAAGGTCCAAACCGGGACAATTTCTGGTTTCCGAAACTGACCGCACCCGCAGTCTGAGGGCGTGTTGACCATGCCCTCGGTCTGAGGGTGCAAAGGGCGCGCCCTCATAGTGAGGGTGCTGTGACCCTTTTCAAGGGAGGTGAGGGTGCGGTACACTCTCTCTCCTACGTGCGTGTTCCACAAGCAGTAACTTGCAAACAGGACGTTTGATTCAGCTCCCGTTTATTGCATTGAAAAGAGGACCTTCAACCGCATCTCCTCAAGTCAGTAAACCAGCTGACATGACTCCCTAGATATTCATACGAGGCTTCGACTACCGGTTTACCCTCCCGTGGAAAACCGAAAATCGAGGCGGTAATTCGAGAAGGCACGATTTCGATCAAGAAATCTCGGGACAATTCAAGATGACTTAAAATTATAAACAATCAAATCCGGTATGATCGAAAAACTTAAAATCATTGAAAAATCCGAGGTTAACCAGGTAAACGTGAGATGATCCTCAGAAAAATTGAGAATAATCAGGAAACCCTAAAACTGATCGAAACTACCATGTGGCCCCAGATGAACGACAATGTACGACTAAGATCGACCCGGACGATCCGAAAAGGCAGGTGATGACCGAAGAGGCCTAACACGTGGTCCGAGATAGCCGTGTCAACACGGATGGAAAGGCCCTAACGAAATGACTTGTCGGAAACCCCGAATGTTACTGAATCACGGGACTCCTGAGACCTTCAATTATGGCCATTCAAGGTCAGTCATTGAGCAGGCTTCGTGTTTTCATGATTAACACGTGGCTCTCGCTTGATGGTTATGGCATTACTTCGAAAATCATTGGTCCATTCCCAACTTATAGGGGTCTCCACCAATGCCCTAAGCTCATCTCCACAAGGTGATCCGGATCAGATAATGGTCAAATAAACGATATCGCCCATGAAATAGGAGTCTGGGGCTCAAAATTAGGCCAAATTGATGTGTCTACAACTTGCCTTGGCTTGATGTTTGTCGACTCTGAAAATTCGACGGGGTCCTCTCCTTTTTAGGGAAGTCCGTGAACCCAGATCGTCACCTCAAGAGGGGGATGAGAAAAGAAACGAATAAAGCTCGGAAAGCAACTCTCACCTCGGTCCCACACTCACATTGATCCCCGAACTTTCATCCCTTGGCGTCGCTCAATCACCAAAGAGACGGTTCGGGTCATGTGGGAGGAAGGTGAGAAGAAAATAAACGTGGTCGCCAGGAACCGTGGGTTCCGATTTATAGAATTAAAATGACCGTGTGTACCTTAGCGTGAAGAATGTGAGTTAAAGCTTCTCCTTCTTCGGCCGGCCGATGAAGAAGAGTCCTCAACGTGTGGGTGCTTGATATTCTGTGCAACTAGACAAATAAACAAGTGAAATAGACAATTAGAACTAGACAAAGTGGAGTATATGTAAAGAGAATGACATAAAAACACACAATTGACTAGAAACTGACCGGATTCGGGTTATCTCTAACCCCTTTTTTTATTTTCGGATTAACAGAGTAAAAGTAATGGAAAAAAATGTAAAAAAATGATAGGATGATGTAGAATCACGAAACAAAGAGATAGGAAAAAGAACTGAAAGATTCTGAGTTGAATAGAGGAAGATATAGCCAAATCTGTGTTGTCGAAAAAGCCGAGCAGCAGTCCAGGATCTGCCAGGCGCGACTTTGCTTCTGCGCTTGTCAAGACCAACCCCGACCTCGGAATCAAGTGCCGTCAATTGAAAACTCAAGAAGACTTGGGGAGGAAGAACTTTGATGAAGAGAGCTCAGGCATCAGACGTCCACACACTGCTGTAGAGGTCGAAGAAGAGAGACTTGGCAGATCACCTGCAGAACAGCCTTCCTCTCTCTTGAACCGACTTTTCTCTCTCTAAAAAACTCGAAATTCTCTCTCTAAAAATCATAAAATTGATGCAGGAGGGTGATAGGACGTCTTGAGATGCCTGGGGAGTCGTTCTCCTCTCTCCGGAACGACCAGAATCAGAGTCCATTTTTAGGAGAACAGGTGATCTTATCGAAGCTAGAAAATAGGGATGAATGCGCCCCACTGAAGGGCGCATGCGCCCCCCAGGGGGGGCATATCTTATCCTTTCCGAAAAATTCGATCTTATCCGGTCCGTCGGTTGAGCGGTAGAGTCCCGGTGAAAAACTGGTTCCCACGTGCCTCAAAGGTGGGGCGCATGTGCCCTCAAGTGAGGGCACATGGTCACGTGCCTCACTGGTAGGGCGCATGGCCACGTGCCCTGGGTCCCGGGCGCATGTGCCCTAGAACCCGGGCGCATGGGACTGGTTCTGCGCGTCCTTCTTCCGGATGCCATTGCGAACACTCCCGAACTCGGAATTCGACGCCGTTTGTTGCGTTGGAAAGATAACAGGCCGAAGAAGCTTCCTATAGCATCGGATCAGCCATCACACCCTACAAAACTTCAGAATTTTGTCCGGAAGTTAGGGCAGTGAACAGAAGGTCCGATATAGGTCAAAATGACTTCGACGGCAAACCGGAAAAGCAAGGAATGCAACAAAACTTGTCCGGAGTGTGAATATGACCATAACCTTCAATGCATGATCATTAGGCATTGGTCATTCAGCCAATTTCCTTGTTCACACGATTTACGTGTGGCTTTCGCTCGGAAATTACGGCTTTTTGCGGAAAACGTCGGAAAACATCCGATTTCGTTCGGCGAAGCTCCAAATCAACTTAAAAAGGACCCGGCATCATCATAAGGTCAATCATACATGTTACCCTATAAAACATGAGTTTTATGCTCTGAATTAGGCGAATTTGGCGTGTCTACAATGTTGACTTTGCAAGGGAATGGCATGTAGCGAAGCAAAGTGAAAGGTATAGAAAACATAGTGAAGCGAGATGGATCATAGTGGATTGTAGTGGAGCGAAATAGTGATAGACTGAAAAGGTGGCATCAAGGTGTAGATATAGACATGCTCAATGACCAGATTTGTCAAAGAGAATCTCCTCAATGTCGACTCCATAAATGGGTTCCGGATCGGCACCTCAAGAGAAGGTGAAAGATAGAATTGAAATAAAGGAGGAGTGAATTGGAAAACACTCGGAAAGCTGTAAAGAGTCCTCACCTCGGTCCTACATTCACATTGATCCCTGAACTTTCATCTCACGGTGTCGCTCGAGCACCGGAGACGGTTCGAGTCATGTGGGAGGAGAGTGAGGAATGAATTAACTTAAAGCATAAATAAAAGGTGGTCGCCAGGAGCCGCAGGCTCCGCTTTATGGAATGTAAATCAAGAGATGAGTTGACCATGTGTACCTTAGCGTGGGAGAAAGTGTGTGCGGGTTCAACCTTCTTATTCTTCGGCCGGCCGATGAAGAAGAGTCCAACCGATGCTAGCTTGATCAACCTGTGCAACTTAATGCCTTGTTTGGTAAGAATTTCATTTTTGGTACTATATCAATATTGATATTAATATTTTCAAATGTTGGAGTATCAATATCAAAATTAATACAAGTTGACACTTGTATTACATAATATGTTTTGTTTGTACTATAAATTTTAAAACTGATATAATTAACCAAACACCTTTTAATAGTTTCTATCAAAATCAATTTTGAAATTGTTAGTGATAGAGGTACCTAATAGTGTTACCAAACAGGGTGTAAGACAATAAAACAAATGAAGAGTTTGATTACACTTGTGAGAAGTGTAGCAACTGTAGAGAGAAGATGAGAAAGAAGCAATTGGAATCGGACTCACCGGCTTCGGGGTGAGCCTTAACCCCTTTTTTGTGTATTTTTTGTGATATAAAATTATGCAAAGAATTAAATAAAACTGATGCTAAAATGATCCTGGATGAATGACGAAAACATAGAAACTTGAACAGCTCAAATTGGAGCTAAAACGGAGAAGATATCACCAATATGGCCGGACAGCGCACTGGACTGAACGTGTCCTTGGTTTGAGGGCGCGGTGGGCGCGCCCTATGTGTGAGGGCACAGTCTGCGCGCCCTTGGTTCGGGGGCGCGTTACACTGTCTGGCGCAACTTCAATGCAAAGCTCGCCACGGGCAGTCCCGATGTCAGAATTGAGTGTTGTTTGTTGCAGTAGACTGAAGACTCGGAGAGGAAGAGTTCCTATGTTGCAGTCCTATAGAAGTCTGTAAAAATTCTGAAGGTGGACGGATGTGAAAAGTAAAACTTGAATACGAGCCCTTGGTGCAGCAATCGCCACGAACAAACGGCAAATCGGAATCGAGTGCCGTCAGTTGCAAATAAAAGAGGACGAAGAGAGGAACAACTCCTATTTTAAAGATTTTTGCATAAGGAGCCATGGATTTTCTACAGAAGCCGTTGAAGTTGGTTGATGTAGAACATACGGATCGGGCTTCTCCTTCGCCTCGGGATTTATCTCTCGACGTCGGATCAGTTTTGAACGTCAGGACAAACTTGGGAGAGAGCTTGGATGACCACAGGATGAGCTAGGCATGGGGGATTAACCTTGGGTCGTTGAGAATGTCCCTCAATTTATAGGGGAAAGAAACCGGTGCAAAATATAAAAACTGGACCGACCGCGCCCCTGCTTTTCAAAGGAGACGAGGGTGCGCAGGGCGCGCCCTTGTCCTGAGGGCATGTAGGGCGCACCCTCATCTTGGGGGCGCGGTCTGCGCGCCCCCCGTTTCAAAGAAACCGGGGGCGCGTTACGCGTCTCACTGCTAAAAATCGACGGAATCTTCTGAAAATTGCTAAAAAATCGACTTGACATACGTAACGCGCCCCCGAATCGGGGGCACGGTACAAGTAATCAAAATTTATCGACGGAAACCTTCCGAAAATCCGGTTTAGAAGGTGCTAATCGGGGTTATTTCTGGTTTCCGAAAATGTACCGCGCCCCTGCATTTCAAAGGAAGCGGGGGCACGCAGGGCGTGCCCCTAGTTTGAGGGCGCGCAGGGCGCGCCCTCCCCTTTCAAGGGGAGCAGGAGCGCGGTAGACTCTCTCTCCTGCGTGCGCGTTCCGCGAGCCGTATCTTGCAAACAGGATGTCTAATTCGGCTCCCTTTTGTTGCATTGGAAAGAGGACCTTAAGCTGCACCTCCTCAAGTCGGTAAACCAGCGGCATGATTCCCGAGACGTTCGCATGGGGATTTCTACCGGTTTACCCTCTTGCGGAAAGTCGAAACCCGTGGCGAAGATCCGAAAGAGCACGGTTCCAGTCGAGAAATCTCGGGTAAATTCGGGATGACTTAAAATGATGACCGAACAAGCCCGGTACGATCAGAAAACCCAAAATCATCGAAAAATCTGAGATTAACCCGGTAAACATAAACCGAAACTCGGAAAAGCCGTAAAACCCTAAAATTGACTGAACCGGACGTATGGCCATGATTGATGAAAATTTTTGGCTAGGATCGACCTGGATGACCCGAAAAGATCCAGTGATGACCGGAAAGGCCTAAAGCCTGGTCCGGGATAGCCGTGTCAGTACAGATCGAAAAAAACCGCAACGAAAGTCATCATTGACCAATGACTACCGAAATGACCTCTCAAAAACCCTGAATGCTACGAAACACATGCGGGACTCCCAAGACCTTCAATTAAGAACCATTCATGGTCGGTCATTGAGCATGCTTTGTGATTTCACGGTTCACGCGTGGCTCTCGCTTGAAGGTTACGGCTTTGTTCCGGAAATCATCGGACCATTCTCAACTTGGGAGGGGCTCCACCAGCATCCTTAGCTCATCTCCACGTGATAATCTGGATCAGATAATGGTCAAATAAAAGATATCAAGCTTGTGTGGCTGGCTGAGGAGCTGTTTGTGAAGTAGACTTAGAAGCTAAGGGCCGGATGATTGGCCGAGGGGCCTTTGAAAATGTTGGTGGAGTCAAAGGCTGGGGAGCCGGTTTAGGTAATGAAGTATTTGCACAAGCGACAAGAGGAACTCGATTGTGCATAGTTGGTTTTGCCATTAGCACAGGTTGCATGACCGGCTGAGGTTGGGGCATGGGTGGCCTAATCAACTGGCATCAAGGAGTTGGCCGATGATGATGATCTAGATGGGGTTGGGGAGGGCTCCTTGGTTTGTGCATAGCATCAATGCTCCTCTCAGGCATGGGGCTCAATTCATCATAATATTGCATTAATTCCACATCTTCTTTTGCTTCCCCAATTATTAAATAACATGGCCCATATCGTTGCAAAAATTTGGCCTTGATAATTTTGAAATCTCATATTTCTATTTCCCCTAGTGAAAAAAACCATTATTGGGCTGCACAATCCAATGATCACCTAAAAAGAATAGCAAGAGCTCTTCGATCATCTTGCCATCGAGATGATTTGCTTAGAAAATCATTGACATCGCTAAAGGGGTCACCTGAGCCATTGTAGCGAAGGTAGGCTGGTGTCTGTGATGGAGGAATGTAGATACTATGTGTAGACACGTAATTTTGGTCTAGTTGGAGAGCTTAAATTCTTGTTTTCATGAAGTATATTTGAGTATTCTTTCAAGGAAACCAAGTTTTTTGGAAAATCGGAACTTCCCTGCGCGTTTCAGCCAAACTGGGCCTAGTGCCCCCTTAATGGGGCACTTTGACCAAGTCAAAGTGCCCTGTAAATAGGGCACTGGGCACCCTTTTTATAGGGCACTAGGCGCCCTATAAATAGGGCACCATGGGGCACCTGCACCTAGTCTAACTGACTGGACAAATTGATAGGACAGTTCTGCAGATAAAGTTACCCTCTTCTTTTGCCTATAAAAGGACCCCCATTTAGAGGGTTTAAGACACACCAGGGGCGTCCCCCAAACCCTCTCATCCACCACAATACTCTCAAGGCCTTACAACCCCTCTCCAAGCTCCCAAACCATCCCAAAACCCTCTCCCAAAAGCCAAAAAAACCATAGTTGCTTCTTGAATGGATAGTCTAGCAGAATGAAGTTACCATCTTTTAGGCTATAGAAAGACCCCCATATGGAGGTTTAGAAGGTTCTAAATCCGTCCTCTCACTCCTTATTATCCATTATTACATTCCCAAAGCCTCACAACCTCTCCCCAAGCCCTTAAACCGTCCCGAAGTATTTCTCCAAAAACCCGAAAACCTGCAGTTTCAACCACCCAGAAATATAGTTTTCTCCCAACTTTGAAAGCCTCTACTCACCATTCTTCTTACATCCAACGACCAAACACCCTACCATTTGCAATATTTACATATTTTCTATAAGGAGGAGCTCCCGTTTCGTCTTGGAGGTCTTCCTACACTCTGGGGCTACGCCGCTAAGAAGAGAAGAAAATCTGCTGAAACCAATCTCTGGTGCCCTATAAATAGGGCGCTTTGACTTTTCTCAACGCGCCCCATAAAGGGGACACCTACAGTAGGCGCCCCATATATGGGGCACTAGCAGGGGCAGACCCCCGTTTTGCATTTTTTTGAGTTTATTTACCTTTCCGGTCGATCTTTTACTCCCCCCTTTCATTTTAACTTTCATTAACATGTTATTTAGCATGCATTAAGCCACACCTTTGCATCTTCATACCTCTTTAAAAATCTATCAAAAATAGGGGTTGGGATTTAGTCCCAATCCGGTCATTTCCTTCCCTTTTGCATGTTTAAGTTCGAATTTGAGCATGATTCTACACTTTCACTAGAACTAATGATCTTTTCACTTGTTTCTATGTTTTCATATGGACATTTGTAGGTAAATCCGGCCGAGGCAGAGCTTCAACCAGATTAAGGACGAATGACTCACTAAGCTTTCTTCTTTCGGCCGGCCGAGAGAGGAGAAGTCGGAACCTAACAATCTCCTCGCTTCCAAAGGTACGATAGTTATTTTTATTCTTTATTTTTATTTATTTCTATTATATTTTGGAGTCTTTGGCTCCTAGCGACCACAACCACTAACATCCCATCCACCAAGTCTCCAAAGCAAGAGTAGGGGCCGAAAAAGTGAGATCTACGGATCCCGTTTCAGGTGTTTACACTATGGATAGGAGATTCAAGGGTTTCCTGATCCCTAGCAATGGGTGGAGAGAAATTTACTAGGGGGTATGCACGTGGTACTCTGATGGGAGGGAGGTGGGTTGGGGTGTGAGCTGAAGAATGACCCACAATGGGGTGAGTAGGTGAAGTAACATGGTAGGGCTGCCCAAGTGGGGATATGGTAAGATGTCGAACTGCTGATTGGGGAGGTGAGGCAGCTTGGTTGATTTTGACTGGACCTTGATTGACAGGCATCATGCCCTTTACTAGAGATTGTATGAATGAAAAGGTATTCGGATTAAGATGAAAAGATTGGAAAGACATGATCCAAAGTCTAGGGTGGTCATGAATGCACAGAACATAGATTGGAGTATTGTGACAAAAGCTAGAATAATCATATGATAGTTATAAATCGACACGTTACATAATGACTCAAAAATCTTCGGGCTATTCTCAATTCGCCCATTCCACCCGCCGACATCCTCGGTTCAACTCATCAAGTGGCTTGGATTGGATAACAGTTAAATAAAGGGTATCACCAGTGGAATAAGAGTCTGGAGCTCTGAATTAGGTCAATTTAGAGTGCCTACAAACCTATGTTTAGATAGTCAGTTGTTATCCTTTAGAGTTAATATTATTATACACATATAGAGATAGGTTAATAAGATTATATAATGATTAGATAGCTTAATTAACTTGATTTTTCAGCCATGATTATGTCATTTAACCAGGTGATAGAGTCTGATTGGGTATGGTCTTATCATGTATTGTTGAGCATATGTGGTGGTATCATGTTAGCTCTTGTCTATGCATATTAGTTTAGAGTTCTAGCATCATGAACATGTCATTTAGGTGATGTTGATTGTGGTAATTGCATCAGCAATTTATTTGTTAAGGTATGTTATTGTCTATGCTCATTAGTCTTTCATATGTTTGGTCATAACTTGCCATGTGTTATTTAAATGTATGATGCCTTGAATGTAAATGGAAGACTGAGCTACACCTGACTAGTTAGTCGTGACCCGAGGGCATCGGGGGGTTAGAACCATTTGATACGTCCATTGATCCAAGATCTCATAGGCATCCTAAGTGCCATCATTACCTAGGTGCACTATGTGATTTCATTTAGCTATATGGTAAATCTGGTGTTAGCTAGTTGAGGTGGCGAGACGACGCATTCCTTGCCAATAAGAAAAGATGTGATCTCTTATTAGAGAATAAGTGCATCTATTATATGATATTGTGAATGTGGTCTTTCATTAAAGGATAGGTGCATCTATTGCATGTTGTTGTAAAGGTGATCTAATGATCTATTTTAAATTGTCATTTATCATGTTGTGTTGCATGGTATGCATTAAGTGCATGGTCTGTCTCATTTGTAGTAATTCTATCATATAAATTATGTAGCATGGGTTGTTTCATCTTGGTTGCTTTTAGGTGCCCATAGGTGCTAGTTCGTCAACTTATAATAGGTGTTGGTCGGTGTGTTTTTATAAGCTAGTTGGTGGTTTAAAACATGCGGTTAAATCATACTCATTCCAATTCTTTTATCAACTTTTAAAAAAATTAGGTTTAGCACAACAAAAGCTTGGTGCTTCAATTTTTGAGAAGACAATTGGATGATCCTTATATTTTACTTGTATATAGTTTGTTTAGATTGTATCATAGTAATGTATTTAATTAGAATGTGTGAATTTATGAACTAGGACCTAATTTATCTTCATTTTTTTTCAAACCGATGTATTTGAGTTAATTTTTCCGGTCACATCGTTGGATTATTTCACTATGCACGTTAAAATTCGGGGCGTGACAGTGTTAGTATTACTTTGTAAAAAACAATTTATAATGCATGCTTTGTAAAAACTAAAAAAAATCAGTATTATAATTTTCTTGTACAAGGTCAAGAGATCTCTCTCTCAAGTTAGTACAATTAAGCACTTGTAGATGTAGAAATAGATAATTTTAAATAGAGATCAACAATCATAACATTAAAAGAAAAAAACATCATTGTAGTATATGAAAGTTACATTAGCTTATAGTTTTTTATAAGTATAGAGATTGCATAGCCAATATCTTCCAAGTTTGAAAAAAAAGAGATTCACATATCCAACGGTAAAGCAATCTCGGATTTTAAAGATAAATAGTAGGAGTGTAAATATAATTCAATTTTCAAAATTTCAATCTTGATTTAGAAATTTTTTTATCGTATAAGCCATCAGAATAGGAATATGTTGATTCAAGTTTTTTTATCTAATTTTAATAAAAATAAATAAATAAAACTAAATTTTATTAAAATAAAAATAAATAAATTATAAAATATGATACATAAAATTATAAAAAGATAAAATTAAAGCTTTAAAGAGTTTATAACAAAATTTATAGTTACATATGAATTATTAACTTATTTTTAAACAAAAAATAATATAAAGTATGCATTTTAGAAATTTTCTTAATGAGTTGCGATTCTCACGACGAAATAAAAATTGGATCAATATTAGAACTAATACGAAAATCATCAAAATCATTTTAGAAATTAATACTTTATGCCCTGTTTGATTAGAGTTTCATTTTTGATACTATATCAATATTAATATTAATATTTTTAAATGTTGGAGTATCAATATCAAAAGTAATACAAGTTAACCCTTATCCAAACTCATCTCTGGAAACGCAGCATCAAATTAATTTTTAAGACCCATTTGAATTTTATGTAAAACTTAAATTTAGTAAAATATTTTCCTACCAGTAACTTTTTCAAAGAATTTGTGAACCTAATAAACTATTTGGTTACGTGTAAGTGTAAATCCTTTCCCTTAAATTCATAATTTATTATTTAATTATTTATAACTTTTTTATGAAAAAAATTATTAATTTAGATATTTGTAAATCATTCTTTAATATTTTGTATTTTTAAGCAGAATTTAATTAGAGTATTAAAATAATACAAAAACTATTTTTTATAGTTGTTAGTAATTAAATTTATCATGCCAAAGTAATTTTACAATAATATGTTTTTTAAAATTGTATCTTAACAACTATATAATTTAAATGTTATCATTTACAAAAATTTTAAACTTGCATGCGAGAAGTCTAGCACTAATAAAACTTTTTTTTGGTTCACATGACACAGTGGCCAAGCACGAAAACAGCACCGTGCACAAGATAGTGGCCCAGAGGCCAGAGCATTCGAGCGAATGCTTGAACAGAAGACACCTACCGCTCCCCAAGGGTAGGAAGGTACCAACCGACCGTAGGTCGGCCGGTAGCACTAATAGGCTGGATGATTTAAATATCTTTAAGTAAGCAACTTAAAATGGATGGGGGAAGGAGAAAGTGAACCCACATGGCCGGCCCTAAAGAATCTAGGATTAAACTAGAGTTGAGTTGATTTGAGTTGGATTGAGGATCTTACGGCTTGTCATCGCCATCATAATGTCTCTGCCTATCAGTCTTATCCTATCATTTAATTTTAATTGGGATAAGATTTGAATCTTTGTGAGCATATTGTCAAACTTCTACGATGGGTGAAATCGACATCTCAAAGCTATTGTAGAATGCTTTAGCACAAAGATTATGGAATCGGAATCGGTCTCCGATTCTCAGGAATTGGTCGAAGTTGACCAATTCTTGGAAAGAAAATCAATTTCGGAATTGTTTTTTATTTTTTTCAAAAAAAAATCACAAAAAATTAAAAATTCTAATAAATTAGGAAATGGTCTAGAACAATTGTAAAAAAGAAAATGTAACATTTAGCATGATGCATGTACATGTCGTGGTTCATGAAATTGATCAAACCATATCATAATAGGCTGATTTCAGAATCATGTGAGGAGGTTTTTTACCTTGTTTCTTAGATAAGAATAAGATGTTACATGATAATAATAAGATGCTAACAATAGTAACATTATATCAAGACAACGTGCTAATAAACTTGAGAAGATGCTAATAACATGTTAAGATGCAAAAAGTATAATAAGATGTAACACGATCACATGAAAAAATGAAAGTAAAAATATATATTTATAACAATATGCCTCATTGCACTCTTTGCAACCATTCTTGTTGCGTTCCCCTTTCATAATTTAATGTTCATCTATGAGGCACTCTGCTTCCTAAAAGGATACTCATCGATCAGTGTAAATGTCATACTACTAGACTGACAAAGTGGCTCCTATCTCCCTCCTTCAGTCTCCCAAGTAGGTCAAGTTGATGCTGATCAGCCAAAAATAAGTTCAGCTTTGAACCCTTCTACACCCCTCCTCCTCTCTTTCTCCATTGCTGCTAAAGCCTTGCTAGCATGTCTAGCTCTCCTGATCTTGGAGTTTGCAGATGAGTCCTCACTCTCTGACTCTAGTTTGGCTCTTGCCTTGCCCTTACCTTTCCCTCTGTGGGTTGGAACCTCTCCCCTCCTTGTCTCAAGGAGCTCATCTTGTAATTTCTCCCTCTGTTCAATCCTAACCTCCCGTTAAGAGGCTCTTCCTGTAAAGTAGCATCTCATCTCTTTGCTCTTCTCCCTAGGCACCATATCACATTTCTTGACATTGCCACCTACTCTGGTAATATGTTGTTTCAACTGAAACACTCTCCCATTCATCTCCTTTTCACATCACTTGCATTTGACTCTCTTTTTTGATAGGTCTATCAGGTGCCCGTATTCCCAACCAACGTCAGAAGGACGTGTCGGCACTACATCATCATCGTGATTGCCTATTGGTTATACCTACAACATACGTAAACAATTTATACTGGCTATTAGACATGCAAATAATCAGTTTAGGAGCTATTTGAGAAGAGAACAATCCGTTAGACAAGATTTTCAGTATGTTAAAATCACTTCAGAGTCGTCAGAAACTCGTAAAAATTAATGTATAGGCATTCCAACACTGAAATGTCATTAATAAGATGTGAACGTTGAAAAAATAGCTTGATCAAAGTAATTCAGGAAGAGAACATGCCCTCTAATGTGCTACTTGGTATGTTAAAGGGGTTACGGAGCAGCCAAAAATGTGTAGAAATCAACGTATTAGGATTTTGGCAAATATATCTTATCAAGAAGATTCAAACGATGAAGAAACAACTTGAACAAAAATATTCGGAAGGAGAATATAATTGATTATAGTCATTGGAAACACATATAAATGAGTGTATGGGGATTGTATGGGGATTCTAGTAAAGAATCTTACCAACAACTTTTAAATGATGAAAGAACAACTTGAACAGAGCTCGAATCAGGCTTGGATATTTGGAATCGGCTGAGGGAATCATCGGAATCACTGAAGGATCACTAGAATCGCTGAAGGATCACTAGAATCATTGAAGAATCACCGAAATCATTGGAATTGACAATGGAATCAACCAATTCCACTTGTATTGCGTTGCAGGGTGTTGGATTGAGTGATTTTTGCTAGTATCGACCTAGGAATCACCTTCAGCCAAGAGCTTGCAAGGGTTCTGGCTGTGAAGGAGCCAATTTTGGCCTTTTAGGGCTGAATTGGATCGATACCAGAAGCCCTATCCTTCTAGAAAAATCGATCGGATAGACCAATTCCAGCCTGAATCGGTCAAAATTGGCTCGATTTTGACCGATTCGACCAATTCATACTAATACCTCTAGAATTCTTGGGAGAATTGGTCCTTCAGCCATTACCAGGATCGGAATCGGCCGATTCTGATCCAATTCTGGTGATTTTGCAATCACTACTTTAGCAAGGTAATGTTCTAAAGGTCTACTGCATTGACAATGCCCTCCTCATATATTAAAGGCAATTAACTGATATAGTCAGCATCTTAGATTTCATGAAGCAATATGTCCATGTTCTATAAATTGTTCTAGGTTTATCAAATAATTTTTAGCTTTAGAAAGGGCCGAGGATAAGCGATGTGTATGTCCTGAATATACATAGCGATGAAGCGACGTGCATGGTGAGGAGACACGAGGTGCACATCCACATTCAACATGCAGATGTGGGAAAACATTATCTAGAGCATCTATAAAAAGAAGGGCTATCTTCTACATTGATCCATCACTGTGAGCAAGTAACTACGGATTCATTCATGGGTGCTAAAAGTGAGATTTGTCTTTATATTTAAGAGCTTTAGAGAAGAGAATTTGTTTCTTTTGAGGAGTGCATCTCCTTATAATATTCACCTTGTTCAGTGAAGCTTCTGATCGTCATCGCCTGTGGATGTAGGAAGGCACATTGTCTTGTCAAACCACATTAAATCTCTATCTTCTCCTAGGGTATTCTTATTCCTTCTTGTATCTCCATTCGCATGTTGATATTTGGGAGACGACTCTGTCAGTCAAAGTTAGACATTTTATTCCATGTGTTTCAACAAACTGGTATGGTTTCTGTTTAATCTGTGAGATCGTTGTCAAGTCAACATCAATAATGAAGTTCAACATCGAGGTGTTTGATGGGAAGACAAAAGACTTTAACATATGGCAGTTGAAGATGAAATCTTTATCGGTGCAATAGGGTCTGAGCAAGGCATTAAAAGGTATTGATGCTTTACCTAAAGATTAAAAGGATTCTGACAAGGAGGAATATCTCTAGTAGGCCCTAACGACAATTCATTTTAGTCTGTCAAATGATGTATTGTGAGAGGTCACTAACGAGGATACGTCAGAAAAGCTATGGCTCAAATTGAAAACAAGGTACATAATGAAATCTCCTATAATTGGCTATATCTAAAGTAGATATTGTTTACATTCTATATGAAGGAAGGTACACTCATTATTAATCACTTAAATGAGTTCAATAAAATTATTATGGATTTAAAACATATTGGTGTTCAAGTCGAGGATGAAGATCAAGCCATTATTCTATTGGGTTCTTTACCACTTTTATTTGATAGTTTTGTTGACACTTTGATGTACATTAGAAGTACTCTATCTGTAGAAGATGTCAAGTCATTTTTAGACTCGAAAGTGTTAAAGAGGCATGTGCTGGAAACTCAGGGTGAAAATCAAGTAGATGGCTTGATGATACAAGAGAGAACCGAGAAAAGAAAAAAGAATGGTAGATTCAAATCCAATGTCAAATGCTACAATTGCATCCAAAGAGGACACATCAAAAAGGACTGTCCAAAGTGGAAGGGAAAAGGTAAGGTGCAGACGGAGTCTTCTACCAATACGACAAACATGGTTCGAGAGGAGACTTTGGAACAAGAGACTATTCTGATGGTCATAGCAGGTATGACAAGGGATGATTGGATTCTTGATTCTGCATGTATTTTCTATATGTGTCATCAAAAAGGTTGATTTCTTCTCACATGGCTATAAGTAGTGGTACCATCACATTGGGAGACAATAGAACCATTACAATTGCAGGAGTTGGTATAGTCAAAATTAGGATGTATGACAATGCCATCAGAACCCTAAAGGTATGCCATGTTCTTGACTTGCAAAAGAGCCTAATTTCTCTTAGTCTTTTAGAAGCACATAAGATACTACTTTTTAGATAAGAATAGGGTGCTTAATATGTCTCGAGGTGCTTTAATTGTGATCAAAAGAAAGTTAGCAAGAGGACTTTATCACCTATAGGGCAGCACTGTAGTATCATAGTATGCAGTTCTAATGTTGCAAGAAACTCTGATCACGATCCAACTCGGTTGTGTCACAGACAGCTGAGCCACATGAGTGGAAAAGTAAAGATGGAGAAGTTTAAACATTCCCTAGACTTGATTGGCTTACATAGGATGTGATATGTGCCCGATGGGGCATTGGCAAATGTTATGATCATGTGAAGCTTGACACTGAATGTGCATCTTGTGAAGAAGAGCCAAGAAGAGAATTTGTTGAGGACATCTCGTCTTCACGTGAAGATGTGCATACATGGGACTCTAGGGTGCAAGGATCAGTGTGGTGGAAGTCCCGAATATGCATGGCAATGAAGAGATATGCATGGTGTGGAGATTGTAAAGAATCAATACATGACAGCGAAAAAAATTTGATTCCTTAAAACTATGATCTTTGTCTTGGTCGATGCCAAATGAGTAAAACCAGGAACCAAATATGAAGTAGAATGAGGGTGTCTCAAGGGATTTCCAAAATCCCTCACCATGGATGAAGAGAAGACATTCTTCCTTGCTGAAAACCGTTCAAGTATCCGGTCTCTAGCGGTATCCACATGATCTGCTTTAATAGACGAGTTCTCCTTTCCTTCGAGTCTCTAGAAACCTTTCAGATCCAAGCTTGACCAAAGGAGATCACCTTCTAGAAGAGAGAGGAGGGAGAGAGGCTGCTTGGGACGTGGTCCAGCCCTATGGCTTGTTAGAGTTTGGCTTCATAAGCCATTTATATATAAAAGATAGAATTTTTCACAAAAATCTAAAAATTCTATAAAATTACATCCATGCCCTCATCTTATTGACCAGATCTTATGTGTGTGACCCACTAGGCCCAATAGTCAATTTGGTTGAAGCCTTAATTAATTTAAAAGAACAATTCTTTTAAATTAAATCAAAATCATTATCTGATAACAGTTTTTACAATTTTCTGATCATAAAGGGTACAAGTCACATCCTATGATCCTAAATGACTTTGAAAAGTTAAATAACTTCTATTGTGTCTTTCCATCATCAATTTAAATCCTCGTTCATACAATATCCTGGTCAGTTAGGGGTTCGGGACTGATTGTCAACCCCTAAATATTCCAACTCTATGAGATCATGTACTCAGGTTTGGATCAATTGGAAAACTCCTTTTCCAATTATCCTAACTACCTTGGCCAAATATTTAGAGTACTATCCTATAGTATATTCTCTCTCCTACCAAGAGTGAACGATTCATTGTTCTCCACTCAATTGCCTCCACCGGGTTTCTCTTGCACCCAATACATCAACTATACTGGACCATCAAGATGGTGATCCATAAGTCAATAATCAAAGTACAAGATATATCCAGAAAGACATCTTTAGTGACTTAGGTCAAAGATCCAACCGTGCTATTGAGATGTAAGAATAACCTGATAGACAGTTGGGTAAGATACCGATCAAGTTTTCCTAAATTGGTTAGTTCAGTGAACTCATTCCACTAATGAGCACTTATGTGTGTATCTCAGTGTCCCTACATTAATGACCAATGAGATTAGTCATTATCATCATATGAGAAGATATCGCACACACTAGTCTATTCGGATGCTTGATATCCCATCTCAAGGATCCTATGACTAGGAACATTTAGATCTCATACCTCTAGATGATCGATCTCATTATCATGATCTCATCATGATTCAATTATCATTTCATGTGATCAAGGACTTCATTACGATATATGCTTCTATTAAAAGCTAGTAACAAAGTTTTGCCTATTTAATTGAATGAGATATTCCTAGAAATGTTAAATCATATCATATATGATTGGCTTATAGGGCATACATTTCTATCAATCTTCCACTTTCACTAAAGCCAATCACTCATTTGGCTGATCTTAATCAACTCAAGGTGAAGCTCGAACACGATTTGAATTACTGTTTCAGTTAGTAGATCTATAATGTTATTAGCAGAAGTTACTCTATCTTTAATTATATCTCTATCAGTTGCATTCTCTCTGATTTTATGGTATTGTCATAGAAGTTTGAAACTTCTAATGAGACTTTGGCTCTACCTCATTATTTTTCCCAAAACAATGATACACTTTCAGAGAAGGTTGGGACAATCTCATAAGCTAGATGAACATCTTCATCTAGTTAGCTTCTTAAGCAATATACAATATACTTTAGATTAGTTGTAGAATTAGCAGTATTCTGTTGCATGGAACTCTTCCAGCTCACTGCACCACTATTACATTGTCTTATTATTAGACTTATCTGATTAGAAGCTTGTGTTCATAAAACTACAAGACTTCAAGTCTTATCCTCCAAACATTAGAGATACATTCTTAATACTTCTCAAGTACTCAAGGACACACCTCTTAATTATCCTGTGACTCTCACATGGATTTACTTGATGAATGCTCATAACACTTAGAGCATTAATGAAGTCATGTACATAGCATCACAAATGTGATAGGCCCTATTGCAAAAGCATAAGGGCTATACTAATGTGATCTCTTTATCTCTCAAGAAGTCTACAAGTACATCTCTTTAAAGAGATCAACTCCACACTACATAGGTAAGAAACCTATCTTGGAGTTTACCATTTCAAACCCTTGATAATATGTACATAAACTAAGTAAGATCAAGCAACCTTTTAGATCTATCTCCATAGATCTGAAAATCCTTATTCAGTTTGGAGGATTAATTTAATAACTAGGCTCACTTATGATAATATACTTACTTTATTCTTAATGAGTAATATGTCATGCATATATCATGTCAAGAAGATAATAGCACTCTCACTTATCTTATATGAATACACCAGGCACATCTTCGTTCCCAATGAAGTCATAAGATTTAATCTCATTAAACCTTATCTACCATCTATAAGAAGTTTTACTTTAGTCAATAAATGGACATTATGCACACACTATTTGGATGTTTTGGAACTTGATTCCCAAAGGTTGTATCATATACACCTGTTTTTCAAAATAACATAGAGAAACACTATCTTAACATTCATTTGACATATCCTATAGTCATAGTGTATAACAATCAAAATCCGAATGGATTAATTCCATGGCATACGTAAAAGGTATTATCATAGTCAACGATTGACTTAAATGATATCCCTTTTAACTATCCTTTCTTTGAAGGTCTCTACCTTCTAATCCACTTCAATCTATTTTTTAGTGATCCATTTATACCCTATAGATACTAAATATTTAGGTGAATCAATCAAGTACTAAACTTGATTAGAATAGATAGAGTTTATATCAGATTTTATTATTACTTCCCATTTTGGAGAAAGAAAATGTGGGTTTTTGGGTTTTGGGGGGACGATTTCAGGATGATCTAAGGACTTGAGGGGATGTTGTGGAGCCTCAAATACATAATGGTGAATGAGATGACACTGTGGACGTACTTGGGGTCTCATAAACCTCTATATGGGGGTCTTTCTGCAGCTCAGAAGATGGTAACTTCATTCTACTAGACTATCCCTTCAAGAAGCAACTATGGTTTTTTTCAGTTTTGGGAGAGGGTTTTGGAATGGTTTGAGAGCTTGGAGAGCGGTTGTAAAGCCATGGGAGTGTTGTGGTGTATGAGAGGGTTTGGGGGACACCCTTGGTGTGTCCTAAACTCTCCAAATGGGAATCCTTTTATAGCCCAGAAGGGAACAATTTTATCTACATAATTGTCCCATCAATATGTCCAATCAGTCAGACAAAGTGCAAGTGCCCCACCAGTGGAGCACCTGGCACCCTATTAACAGGGTGCTCAGTGCCCTATTTATAGGGCACTTTGACTTTGTCAAAGCACCCCATTAAGAGGGCACTAGGCCCAATTTGACCGAAATGCGCAGGGAAGTTCTGATTTTTCAAAAAACTTAGTTTCCTTGAAAGAATACTCAAATATACTTCATGAAAACAAGAATTTAGGCTCTCTAACTAGACCAAAATTACGTGTCTACAGCTTGCCTCGCCTTAACGTCAGCTTTGCAAGGAAGTGACATAAATGAAGCGTCGGCAAATGTAGTGAAGCGTAGTGAGGCACAATGGAATGAAGTGTTAACGGACTGAAAAGGTGATGCCAAGGTGTAGATTTAGGCATGCCCTCATTGTTCTAGTTGAGTGGAATAAAGCTTTATCGGACTTTGAGATAATCCTTTGTCTTATCGAAACCTTCCCTCTAGTTGATTGGCTAAAGTGAAGAACATAACTAAAAGTAAATAACTAAAATCCCACGTGGGGGAGAATTGTTACCGGCCAGGACCCAAACTGCATGGTGTGCTGGACTCTGTTGCAATGAAAAAGAAATTGCAAAAAATTAAAGGGGAGACAACCAATCAACCAAGGTTGGGTTCTTCAAATTCATAAGGTTTACTTAGAAATATTGGTTCATATCGAAATAGAATAACTTCTTGTTTTGATGAAATCATAGTTAAAACATGGTGGAAACTGAGTCTCCAAAAAATCAAGACTTCCTCTAGGGGCTATAAAAGACCATCTTTAAAAGGGTTCATGATGGGACTAGAAAAAGATTATGGTAGGATTAGGAAGCATAGAACAGTTGTGGTGGGATGATGCATGATGATGTATGGAATGATGCATGCTGGGTTTAAAGAAATACAAATAAGTATAAGAAAATAGTTGAAGATATAGGTTGAACATAACAAGTCAGGACATCCGTGAAGAAACCGTCATCCCTACATATTCAACTTTGGCCTATCCGCAAGCCTATGGAATGATTGAGCCCTCACTGATTTTGTTGAAGGGGTTCTCAGGCTCAGCCCCCTCTAGACTTGAGGTCTTCAACATCTTAAATATCATTTATTTTGATAGATGCAATACTAAATGCAAGTCCTAATAGGGGTCGGGGTAGTCCACATTTCATTTTTCAATTTTTGATTTTTTTGTTGTTTTTGCTTTCTCCAAGTGTCTGGGGATATGAAGTTGGTATGCCTTCTCCTATTCATGCATCCACTTGAGAGAGGAGATTAGAATTTATTTTGGCTTAGTCCCTTGCGAGGAGTGGGCAAAGTTGCCTTGATCTTTTTGTCAAGGGACATAAGCCTTATCAAGGTAAAGATAACAGAAAACACATAAGTATGCATAAAAGGAAACATGCAAGACTAAAATTAAATATGAATGCAAAGGTAACTAGTCAATTAGAAAGCAAATTTTTAGGTATTTTTAGATTTTAGAACTTTTTGGGTTTTGATGGTTTTATAATGTTTTGATATTTTGGCATTTTTATGATTTTTTGGTGTTTTGGATATTTAATTTTTAAAAGCTTTTGATTTTATGAATTTGTTTAATATTTTTGAAGTATTCGATTTTTTTTGTTTTGTGCGGTGTGAAGGAAATGACCATATCATCCTTTGTCTTGCCTGTTGTAGGTATCCCTCATCGTTACCCAAAGGTTAAGAGTAGGCATCATGTGTGGGAAAGTACCTTGTTCGGAATCTTCTGACCTTCTGCCTTCGATAGGCTATGGCTCTTCTTAGACCTAGTCAGTCGACCCTACCCACAAGGTTAAAGAAGGAAGAAGATTGGTGGTAAGTCCTTAGTAGAGTTCAGGAATGTTGAACTTCTTTTTCTACTAGTGCCCACGTTACCTGTTTAGGATTTGACCTCCTCGGGTCCTTCCTTCTAGCCCATTTTCTTTGATGGCCCACATTCAAACAGGTTTTCTTGTTTGCTTGATTTTGACCTGACGGGTTCATTGCCGATCTTTTGGAGCCTTTAATTTTTTTTTTTGTGCTTTTGTTGGTACACATTCACACAGGTCTATTCTTTTGCTGACTTGAGGGGTCATTGCCCATCTTTTGGCACCTTTTCTTTTAAGAAGTCAAACCTTCAAAGACATCCTCCTAATAAGGCAATGGGCACTTTCGATATTTCTCATTCTAATACCTTCATCCATTCATGATCGAAATAAGAAGAGAATAGGATAGGGTTGACCTTCTTTTGCCAAGTGTTGCCTAGTTTTCTCTCTGACTTTGAATCATCGGATCCCGAAATCTAGGCATGTAGTGTGTGTAGTATGATGTCTATCCTTATTTCCCTGAGTGACAAGTTGGGGCACCGAACAAGCAAGCATTAGATGTTACTACCATCCTTCATACCTTTGGGTTTCACAGATTCTTTGTGATTTTTGCTTTTCTTTTAAGAGAAATATTTTTTTAGATATACACCATTCTAGGGATAAGCCAATTCTTCACCTTCTACATTAGTTAGCTTATATGAATTACTAGAATAAACTGCTGAGATTACACAGAGACCCTCCCAATTAGGTTGAAGTTTGCAGCGAGGACCCCCCGGCTTAACAAATATTCTTTTAAGCACAACATCACCGATTTCAAATTTTCTTTCTACCACTCTCTTATGATAAAATCTTTTAAGCCTATTCTGGTAAGATATAACATGTTTGGCGGGGGCCAGCCTCTTTTCATTCAAGAGTTCGAGTTACGCGAGAAGGAAATCTCGGCATTCATCCATCGGGATGTCTCGATCGATCTGGACTCATAGGGAAGGGATGAGTACCTCATATGGGACTACTGCCTCCATCCCAATTGCCAAAGCATAGGGGGTTTCACCTGTTGGGGTTCGAACAGAAGTGCGGTAGGCCCAAAGAGTATTAACTAACATTGATGGCAATGCCGGACAAAGATTGAACAATCTTCTTCTTGAGTGGGCCAATAATATGCTTGTCTGATGATCTTCTTGGTGAGGGCTTGGACGTTTACGTGGCCTCCACAAACTCCGGAATGTGCTTCCTTAAGTATCAATTCAGCCTTTTCTTTATCTATGCATCTTAATAAAATGCTAGCCAGGCTCCTTTTGTAAAGCACTCCTCCCAAGATAGTGTATCTCTGGGAGACTCTTATGATAGCTTTCTTCTTTTTAGCAGTTGATCCTAATGGATATGTCTGATCCTGATAGTAATTCGCAATCTCATGATACCATAGTTTCTCATCTTCTTCTAATTCCACCAACTAGACTGTCAGCACCAAAATTTTCCTCGTAGGTTGCTTGATACAGATTTCAGCAATGTCGAAGCCGGTGCAAAAAATCTAACCCAGATTCGGAAAATTCAAGAATAAATGATGCAAACAAGCTCTGGAAATGCCTTGACATGGCTTTACATACCACAAATGTCCAATATAATGTGCTCATTGCATAGCCCCAGTCGAGAGCTTAGCAATGTGCCCAAAACATGGAAAACGGACACCGGAAGACCGAAATGACCATTTTGCCCCCGACACTTTGGGTCAAATTGGAACTCTAACATGGAATTCCAACTTTACCACATTTTCAAATTTGGATATATCTAGGCAATGCTCAAAACGGATCGAAAATCCGACTCCCGGATGAAGAGATATGAAAGAAAGATCAAATCTAGACAGAAAGTCGTATGTCGTCACACCAGGGGCATTATGGTCCGATCAGCTCCCGGATCAACCCATGGTCTAAAAATTACAATTTTCATGGATCAAAACATTGATATCATGAATATTGATGCATGAAAAACAAATTTGGCCAATGGGAGGAGGTAATTGCATTCAATTACAGTTTCCGGTATTATTGACGACCGAGATTGCACCGATCAGAGAAATCGGTAAAATAAGAGATCCTGGGCAATTCAAGCTATATAAACCACACATCATGATAGAGCATAAGACCAATGGACATCGGGACATGTTCTTATTTTTTTGAGTCAATTTGGTATTTATTTAATTGGTTTTGGCCGGAATTAATTCTAGCCATTGGATCGGGAGCACTCTAATCAAACCAGGGTTAAACCTAACCCAAGATAGGCTAACCTAACCTGTATTGGCCAAACCTACCATCCTCCCTCATCTTATGGTGTGCAAACAGCCCTAGAAAGTAGGGGAGGGTGCACAAGGCTTTCCCAACTCTCTTCATCTCTTTTTGGTTTATCATTATCTCATCCTCAACCACCTCAACCTCCCATGGCTTATCCTTATCACCCTCAACCACTTCCTTGATTTATCCTCATCCCAACTGACCCTACAACAACCCTTGGCCTATCCCCATCTGATGACTGGCTGAACCAACCTCCCAACTTGATGGTGTTGCTCAAACCCCTAGAAGATAGGAGGCTGGCCAAACATGCTCTCCCTAGGTTGGTGCGCACCACCCTCAACAATCTCTAGCTCAACCAACTGTGGGTTATCCTTATCACTCTCAACCTGCCCCATGTCCTATCCTTATCGTGCACCCTCAACAGCCCATGGCTTATCCCCTTTCGGCAGATGGTGCCCTCAGCCCCTATAAAAGCCCCCTCAGCTGGCCATGTTTAGGACAAGTTGATCACTTGGCGGAAGCTCTGTCTCTCCTTCCCCTCACCATCTCTGGTCGAACCAGACCTCACTTCCTCTTGCTTGGACGTCTTCAACATCAAGTTAGCAATCTTTTATTTCTCCATTTGATGTGCCAAGTGAAGGAGAAGAAGGGGGAATCAGGCTAGCTCCAGCAAGTGTGCCAGCAGCAGGTGCAACAGCCCGTCTGTGCGCCAGCTCTGCTCCAGCCCATTCCTCTCTTGGGTGCACCCTCTACCCTACTACAAGCCATATTCTCCTTACTTAGACGTCTTCAGAAGTAATTCAGCAACCTCTCCATCTCATTTGTGGTGCTCCAAGTGAAGAAAAAGAAGGATAAATCCTCTCCCTCTTGCAGGTGCGCCAGCAGCAGCCCATTTGGGATACATCAACTTCAACAGCAAGTGCTCCATCTTGGTGCGCCAATTCCATACATAGCAAGAAAAGAATAAGGAGAATAATAAAAGATATACAACCATTTTACCCTTCAATCTTCAACAAGAATTGTGCCAAAAGGTGAGGGAAGATGTAGTACTTTCTAGTTCTCTTCCTCCCCTCTTCTTTCTCTTCCACTCGGCCTCCTCCTTGGCCATTCAAATGTCCCAAAACAACCCAGCCTTGTTGGTACCATTAAAGCCATGTTCGACCTCCCAATGTTGGTTTCATAAACATTCTTTGATCAGCCTCTTTAGGCCCCTCATTTCAGACCCCTTTGTTGTCCATGTGTGCATAGCCCATAGGTGGCATGTAAGCAACCCATTTGGCACTCCCAGGCAACCCCATTCTGTCACCTAACACCATGGCCTTTGTTTCTATCCCTCTAGCAGCCAACTAGGCTCCTAAACATGCTCCTAATCAGACCATGTTCAACCATCCTTGCTTCCCAAGTGGACAATCTTCAGAAAAACACCCAAATCAGGCCCCTCTGCTGGCCTTGGAATCAGGCCCCTCTGATGGCTTGAAAACTAGCACCTACATAATCCCTCTAATGGCCATCTAAACAGCACCCCATACAAACCAAACATTCTCTTTGATGTGTGGAAGGAGGGGTGACAGCCCGGGCCTCTTGGAATCCGCCGGACGGGCCAAGAGTTAAGCTGGGTGGCCCTGATTTCTACATTTCAAAATGCCCCTGTGCTACCCCTAAATCAGACCCTATGTGTCTTGTTCTCCTTCCCTTTAGAGTATTAAATTGAAGGTCGACACTTTGAGACTTTCGGAATCCACCGGATGGACCGAGACTACTCAGGCGGGCCTTCAATTCTCATGCCCTTTGTGCATTCCTAAATCAATCCTAGTTCACACCTAAACCTTACCCTTTTGCAGTCCTACCAAAAGCCCACCTAAATAGCACCTTAGCCAATCCATTCCATCCCCTCTGAGGCTCACCTACCCTGCTGCTACAGCAAGATGTCAAGGTGCAAAAATGGAGTGCAAATCAGGCCAACCGGGCCATGGAGGTGCAAATCAGGCCCATTGGGTCATGAAACTCGAAACAGGCCGCCAGGGCTCATGAAGCTCAACTTTGGGCCAACCGGGCCAACATGATATGAAGCCGGCCTTCTCAAGCCATGAGACATGAAGACCAGCCCATTGTGCTAATGAAGCTGGCCTATTGGGCCTTGGACATTAAAAATCACATTTAACTATATCTGAGGGTGAGATACCAAAATTAAATAAGTAGTTAGCACCACCACGTGGGCGCTCCATCTTGGGTAGCTAGCCCGGACCCGTATCCAGTATGTTGACCCGGGCGTAGGCATAGGACACGCTTCCCACTGCAGATGGACCCTTCCCACTACTTGGAAAGTCAAATGACTATGTCTTGCAGGACGGGTAAAATTCCACACCGATTGGAAAATAAGACGGCATACTACCAAAATTCTCCCAATCAAGTGGATTTTACACCAAGGGAAGGATATTCACACATTTGCACCATTGACAACATTGAACATGGCATATGAACTGCCACATCTGATGTACATTGACGTGGAATGCTTTGAACATGAACATTTCAAGTGCCGAGTTGATTGCATGTGACTGGGCATCGACACTAGCCTGACAGACCGGATGCGATGCAAACCAAAAAAGAGTTAATCAAATATGAAGTTAACTTAATTAAATCTGAAAATACATTCAAACCAACCTTAAAACATGCTTAAAATAGATCGTTAAAGCTTTAACATTCAACAAAAATCAGATTTAATACAATCTGAAAAAATTGATTCAATACACTTAATCCATTGGAATTCAAATGCTTAAACAAGTGCACATCAAATAATTTACAACCAACTGAATAAAGCACATTTAAAACACATTAAAGCATCTATAATTCATCTTAAAACATGTGAAATCAGATCATTAACAATCTGAAGTTCAAGTTTAATCAATTTGAACCAAACTTCAAAACATTTAAAACATACTGAACGCACCCGAATCGGTATTAAAACACCAACCGACATGAGAAAATCACATGAAAATAACTCAACACCAATCAACTAAACTTAAACAAGTCAAATTGATCAACACATTTAAAATATCAAGTTCAAACAAAAATAAAATAAACTTCAAGAAGTAAAACAAACCAAACAATTCAAACAAGCTCAAAACAAATATCATTCAAATCCAAGTCAAATGGAAATATGAAATCAACATTTCAAACCACATCAAAATCAATTCATAAATCAACATAAGTCAACTCCAAACCAAATCTAATCAAACTTGTTTGCATCTCATCGGGCCTGAAAGGCCAGGGCCCTTTGTGTTCTTTATACGTTGTGGATGTGCACGCTCTCGTCAAACAAGATCGCTATGGTAGTTAATCAAGGGTGTTCGAGTGTTTGCTCGATGTAAATGAACATCGTATATTCGCACCATCCGATGGAGAGAGGTCAAAAATATTTTCACAGAATCCAAACCTCGGTTCTATACTCTTTTAATATCACCTGGACTATCTAGTAGTTTTTTATGGTCTATCACCTATTTTATTAGAAATTTCCAGTATGATATTTCAACATTAAAAAAAACAAATCTTTTAAACATGTTTCAAAACAAAAGATTCTCGAGGTTCCCACATCGACCAAAGACACTTCTTCCTTTTTCTCAATATACTCCTTCCTTTCATACTTTTCTTTAACTTTCAAGAATTGTGCATCTTCTACTGTCGGGTGGTACGTTGGCAGACATAGATTGTCCTAACCTGCCTGCCTAGTGGGACAGATAGTGAAGATGCTAGAAAAGTGAGAGCATCAGCAAGAATGTTTTGAGTATGGGGAATGTAAATAAATTCAAGTTTGGAGAATAACTTGATGTAACAGATAGTGAGTTCTTTATATGGTCTGAGCCCAAGATGAGATGTGACGTATTTGGCAAGCACTTGGCGGAGACTCAACTGACTATCACCGATCACCCTTAGTTTGATGGTACCATAGAAGTGAGCGGCCTCCAGTCTGGCCAACAAGGCTTCGTACTTAGTTATATTGTTTGTTGCTGGGAATTGGAGCTGAAAAGCCTGCGAGATGGTGACACCTTTGGGTGACAAAAGAACATTCCCTATCCCTCTACCCTGAGAGTTTAGGGCCCCATTGAAATACAAAGTCCAAAGGTTGGAGGATCGAATGGACATCAACTCCTCATAGGGAAACTATGGTTGGATAGGGTCAAAGATTGGGATGGGATGATGGGCCAGATGTTCGGCAATTGCATAGCCCTTGATTGCCTTCTGTTGGATGTAGGTGATGTCAAATTGAGAAAGAAAGCTTTGCCAGCATGCTAATCAGTCAGTCAGGACAAATTTTTTAAGAAGAAACTTAATGGAGTTCATGTGAGCAATGAGATTAACCTCGTGTGCCAGAAAGTAATGCTTAAGCTTTTCAACTACCCAAACTAGGGCAGCACAGGTTTTTCCCATGGTTGTATACTTCTTCTCACAAGGATCAAAGATTTTGATAGATAATAGGTGGCTCGCTCTTTCCCTTCTTCATCAAGTTGTGTCAGTACTGCTCCAAGAGATCCTTCCAGAACCGAGATGTATAAGATTAAGGGTTTCCTGGGACCAGAGGTTTGAGCATAGGTGGGCTTGACAAATACTTCTTTAGACCGTCAAATGCCTCCTAACATCTTGCATCATTTAAATTCAGCTTTTGCCTTGGTCAACTCGTAAAATGGTTTTCACCTTTTGGGGTGTTGTGAGATAAACTGGCGAACAAATTGTAGCCTACCATATAACCCTCTCAATTCTTTTAAGTTCCTAGGTGGAGGCATATCAATGATGGCTTTGGCCTTGTTGGGATCAATCTCAATGCCTCTTTTGCTGATGATGAATCCAAGTAGCTTGCCTAATCATACTCCGAACACACATTTATTGGAGTTCATCTTAAGCTTATATTCCCTAGCTTGCTGCAAAACCCTTTTTAACACCTCAACATGCTCATCTCGAGTCCGAGACTTGACAACTAGATCATTCACATAAACCTCCACAAATTTGTGCATCATATCATGAAATATTGCTACCATGGCCCTCTGATATGTTACTCCACCATTCTTCAATCCGAAGGGCATGACGACGTAGCAATAAGTTCCCCAAGGTGTAGTGAATGCAGTTTTCTCTTAGTCTTCTTTTGCCAACCGAATCTGATTGTATCCTGAATATCCATCCATGAATGATAGAGTTTCATATCCAGCTGTATTATCAACAAGAACATCAATATGAGGAAGGGAGAAATCATCTTTTGGACACGCTCAGTTTAAGTCCCTGAAGTCAATGCAAATTCAGACCTTTCCGATCCTACTCGGTTGTGTCACAGATAGCTAAGCCACATGAGTGGAAAAGTAAAGACGGAGAAGTTTAGACATTCCCTAGACTTTATTGGCTTATAGAGGATGTGATACATGCCCAATGGGGCATTGGCAAATGTGATGATCATGTGAAGCTTGACACTGAATGTGTGTCTTGTGAAGAAGAGCTAAGAAGAGAATTTATTGAGGACATCTCATCTTCACGTGAAGATGTGCATACATGGGACTCTAGGGTGCAAGGATCAGTGTGGTGGAAGTCCCGAATATGCATGGCAATGAAGATATATGCATGGTGGGGAGATTGTAAGGAATCAATACATGATAGCAAAAAAAAATTTTATTCCTTAAAATCATGATCTTTACCTTGGTCGATGCCGAATGAGTATAACCAGGAACCGAATATGAAGTAGAATGATAGTACCTCATGGGATTTCCAAAATCCCTCACCATGGATGAAGAGAGGACATTCCTCCTTGCTGAAAACCATTCAAGTGTCCAGTCTCTAGCGGTATCCACACGATCTACTTTAATAGACGAGTTCTCCCTTCCTTCAGGCCTCCAGAAACCTTCCAGATCAAAGCTTGACCATGGGAGATTACCTTCTAGAGGAGAGAGGAGGGAGAGAGGCTGCTTGGGACATGGTCCAGCCTTATGGCTTGTTAGGGTTTGGCTTCATAAGCCATTTATATATAAAATATGTATTTTTTCACAAAAATCTAAAACTTCTGTAAAATTAGGTCCATGCCCTCATCTTATTAACCAGATCTAATGTGTGTGACCCATAGGCCCAATAGTCAATTTTGTTGAAACCTTAATTAATTTAAAAGAACAATTTCTTTAAATTAAATCAAAACCGTAATCCGATAATAGTTTTTACGGTATTCTGATCATAAAGGGTACAAGCCACATCTTATGATCCAAAATGACTTTGGGAAGTTAAATAACATCTATTGAGCCTTTCCATCATCAATTACCACACGGATTTAAATCTTTATTTATATAATGTCCCAGTCGGTCAGAGGTTCGGCACTGACTGTCAACCCCTAAATATTCCAACTCTATGGGATCCTGTACTCATGTTTGGATCAATTGGAAAACTTCTTTTCCAATTATCCTAACTACCATGGCCAAGGATTTAGGGTACTATCCCATAGGACATTCTCTCTCTCCTACCGAGAGTGAACGATCCTTTGTTGTCCACTCAATTGTCCCCACCGGGTTTCTCTTACACCCAATACATCAGCTATACTGGACCATCAAGATGGTGATCCATAAGTCAATAATCAAAGTACATGATATATCAGGTAAGTTATCTTTGGCGACTCAGGTCAAAGATCCAACCTGACAGTTCGGTAAAATACCGATCAGGTTTTCCTAAATTGGTCAGTTCAATGAACTCATTCTACTAATGAGCACCTATGTGTGTATCTCAATGTCCCCACACTGATGACCAATGAGATCGGTCATTCTCATCACATGAGAAGACATCACACACACTAGTCTATGCGGATCCTTGATGTCTCGTCTCAAGGATCCTATGACTAGGAACATTTAGATCACATACCTCTAGATGATCGATCTCATTATCATGATCTCATCATGATTCAATCATCATTTCATGTGATCAAGGACTTCATTACAATATATGCTTCTAATAAAAGCTAGTAACAAAGTTTTGCCTATTTAATTGAATTAGATATTCTTAAAAATGTTGAATCATATCATATATGATTGGCTTGTAGAGCATACATTTCTATCAGAGATGCGGGGTGCACATCCACATTCAACGTGCGGATGTGAGAAACAATCTTTCAGAGCATCTATAAATAGAAGGGCTTTCTTCTATGTTGATCCATCTCTGTGAACAAGCAACTACGGATCCATTCATGGGTGCTAAAAAGTGAGATTCATCTTTGTATTTGAGAGCTTTGAGGAAGAGGATTTGTTCCTCTTGAGGAGTTCTTTTGATTGTCGTCGCCTATGGATGTAGGAAGGCACATCACCTTGCTGAATCACGTTTAATCTCTATCTTCTCGTAGGGTGTTCTTGTTTCTTCTTCTATCTCCATTCTCAGGTTCTAGAAGATGACTCTATTTGTTAGAGTTGTACATTTTATTCTACATGTTTCAACAACATACACTTTTTATTTTTTTCTGGCTCGATGCCTTTAAAGAAAATAATCTTATGTTTGATGATGTTGGTTTTAGGAGTGCTACTGCATTATTGAATCAATTATCTTTTCTTCCCACCCTAGGACATGGACACTTTAAGCCCTAGTGACTCTTGACATTTCCCCTATGCTTTTAGCAACTTCAAGTGGTATTGTCTCTCATGCAGTGCATGTTCTGCAAATAAGAGATCTCTCTTTTTATAATTCTAGTTTACATTCACCAAATATAGTTTTGTGGTGCCAACAATGTGATAATTATATGAGATATATCATATATTTAAGCATAAAATTATATACTATATTTGAAATTCTCAATTTCATACTTGTCGAATTTACATGAAGTAAAGAACATGAAATGCACATATAAACAATTTAAATGCATAAGACAAGCAATATAAGACATCTCAAATGATTCATGCTTTTCAAAAGATGTGTATAGCATTAAATTAACGTTCAAATCATGATTCTAAAAAGTCACATTTTTTAGAATTTATTTGAGCACTAATTTAATCAAAAATTATTTAAAACAATTTAAAATTCATTTATAAAATAATTATGTAGTAACCAGAGACCAAAAATATCTAACAAGTTCATAAACATTTTATAAATCTATTAAATAATTTTTCAAAACTTATTTATTCAATAATTTCATTATTTTTAATTTTAAAATCAAAATAATAGAATTCAATGAAAAAATAGTAAAATAATTTATTAAACACTTTAATAACTCATTAAATAAATTCTACAATTTTTTTTAAAAAAATTAGAATTTTCTAGTAATTTTTTGGATAAAAATAAATTTTAAACAATTTAAAATTCAATTTCTATGGAAATTATCTATTGGTGTTGTGTGCCCACAAATCAAAGTAGGCCAGAACACCCCAACCATCCATGCAGTTTGGCCGTATACCCGCTCTCATGTCTAAACTACCAGATTTATTACACTGCCATGTTGTGCACTTGCCTCCAACTCCAACGTGGGGCCACGGCATACCCTGGCTAGGTGCTCCCTTGTGCTTCCATATACCCCCAGTGGCTAGTGAGTCCATCCTATCCAGACTCATCTCCTCTACTTGATAAGGATGGAGGAGTATTGTAGCACCGCGGAAACCCTAGAAAATGCCCAACTTTATGGCCATATTTGGAGAGTCAAACAAAGTCCAAACACTCCATAAAAATATGCATTGGAATCCTAAAAGATTAAGAAATCTATTGGAGTAGGTTTCAGATCCCAAAAAATCTATATTGAGTGCAGTTCTGGGAGGAATAAGCCACAGCCGCATTAAACCCTAGCTACAAAAGCCTCTTCAAATACGGCACTTCCAAGGGAAGTCTAGTGTCCTATAACTTATGGAAATCCTAGAAAACATAATTTTCTATCTTCCCATGCCATTAGACAGAGGTATTTGCATCCGAAAAGGTAAGTTCATCAACTCCCTTAATTTTGGCCCATTTTTTTGGACATGATGATCTTATCATCATTCCGAACTCCTATCGGACTCTTCAAATGGCCAAATTCATGAGGTTTATAGCATTCGAAAGATCTCATCCATGAGAATTAATTGAATCTAAGCACACAATTTTGTATCCCATACGTACTGTGGTGATTGAATCAAATCTGCTCTGTGCACAGATTTGGGAAAGCATAAAATCACATAAAATCAAGCCATTTTCATGTCAACTTCGACTAAGGATTCAACCTAGCTCTGATACCATTGTAATAAATCAATACATGGCAGTGAAAAAAAATTTGGTTCCTTAAAACTATGATCTTTGCCTTGATTGATGTTGAATGAGTAAAACTGGGAACCAACTATGAATTACAATGAGTGTACCTTATGGGATTTCCAAAATTTTTCACCATGGATGAAGAGAGGACATTCCTCCTTGCTTAAAACCATTCAAGTGTATGGTCTCTAGTGGTATCCACACAATCTACTTCAATAGACGAGTTTTTCGTTCCTTCGAGCCTCCAGAAACCTTCCAAATCCAAGCTTGATCATGGGTAATCACCTTCTAGAAGAGAAAAGAGAGAGAGAGGTTGCTTGGGACATGCTCCATCCCTATGGCTTGTTAGGGTTTGTCTTCATAAGCCTTTTATTTATAGAAGATGAAATTTTCTACAAAAACCCAAAACCTCTAAAAAATTATGCCTATGGACCAATAGTCAATTTTGTTCAACCCTTAATTAATTTAAAAGAATAATTCTTTTAAACTAAATAAAAATTGTTATCTCATAACAGTTTTTACGGCTTTCCGATTATAAAGGGTACAAGTCACATCCCATGATCCCAAATGACTTTGAGGAGTTAAATGATGTCCATTGAGCCTTTCCATCATTAATTACCACATAGATTTAAATCTTCATTCGTACGATGTCCCGGCCAGTTAAGGGCTCGGCATCGACCGTCAACCCCTAAATGTTCTTACTCTATGGGATCCTATACTCGGGTTCGAATCAATTGGAAAAATCCTTTTCCAATTATCCTAAGTACGTTGGTCAAGGATTTAGAGTACTATCGCATAGGACATTCTCTCTATCTTATACTGAGAGTGAACGATCTCTTGTTGTCTGCTTAGTTGCTTTCATCATGTTTCTCTTGCACTCAATACGTCATCTATACTAGATCATCAAGATGGTGATTCATAAGTCAATAATCAAAGTACAAGAAATATCTAGTAAGACATCTTTGGCAACTCAGGTCAAAGATCCAACCGTGCTATTGTGATGTAAGAATAACCTAATAGATAGTTCGATAAGATACCGATTAGGTTTTCCTAAATTGGTCAATTAAGTGAACTCATTCCACTAATGAGCAACTAGGTGTGTATCTAAGTATTCCCACACTAATGACCAATGAGATCACATGAGAAGATATTATAAATAGGAACATTTAAATCACATACCTCTAAATGATCAATCCATTATCATGATCTCATCATGATTCAATAACCATTGCATGTGATCAAGGACTTCATTACGATATACGCTTCCAATAAGAGCTAATAATGAAGATTTGCCTAATTAATTGAATGAGATATTCCTAGAAATGTCGAATCATATCATATATGATTGGCTTCTAGGGCATATATTTCTATTAATAAATCAAAGTATATGATACTAGGGATGCATATAATAGTATGACAAACCAAATATGCATTTTAAATTAACAATGGGTTGTAGGTAATAGCAAGTAAATGAAGGCTTAAACAAGATTGTTGACATACATATGAAATGGTGCAAAATGTTGCATCATTACATGTGGGAGATACAAATTTTTTATAACCCTCTAGCATTGTCTTAATTATCCTTACAAAAGAACATTGTTTTCATTTCCTAGTTAAATAAATAGTAATTTATTCTATGGCATGGAAAGTTTTTATCAGTGGGAGCTTAATAAAGAGCTTACTCATATTTAATATGTATGCTCTTATAATATGGGTGAATAATCCTCTTTAGATGAACTAGATTGATATTGATCAATCTATTCTTTAGTAGTATGGTCATATTATAAGGAAAGACTTAAGGAGTACCATTCGAATGGAAACATATAGGTAAATGATTTGGAATCATTAACTATATGAAAGTCTTATCTTATTAAGCAAAATGGTCAACTCTCCATTTGTTAGATATGGAAAAAGGGCTAATAAGTTTATAGAACTTATGCATATAGATGCATGTTAGACCATATCTATTAAAGTTAGTGAATAATATTTCAACTTCATTAATTTTCAAAGATGACTTCACTAGGTATAGACATATGTACATTATGAAGTACAAATCCAAAACCTTTGAGAAATTATTTGAGATAAAGAATGAAGTAGAGATATTAATGGAAAGAGTATTAGAACTCTTTGATGAGATCAAGAAAAAGAATACTTAAGTATATAATTCACACATAAATGAAGAATAGTAGAATTTAATTTTAATGGACACCTCTTATACATTTTAACTTAGTTGAGTAACTAAAATGAGAAGCTATATTATGCAAGACATAATATGAACAATGACAACCTTTGCAAAATTCCGCTTTGTCTATTTAGGGGTTAGTACTCAATATAGGCACTTGATCTTAAATTGGTACCTTCCAAGTTTATTTCGATTATTCCATACATGATATGGTAAGGGGTTAAAACTTGACCTTAAGCAAGTTAAGGTTTCAGAATGTCTAACTTGGTGAAAAAGTATAACCATAACTAGTTGGAATGTAAGAGTATGAAGTGTTGGGTTTTGGGATATCCTAAGGAAACTTATGAATATTAAATATACCACCCTTACAAAAAAAGGGTATATGTTTCTCAGCCCACTGTATTTCTAAAAGAATAGCTTTTTCTTAAGAAAGATAGTAAGTGCAAGGTATATAAATAGAAGGTGTTCTAGTCCCACAATCCAAACACACTTTTATTAAGGTACTATTTAATAATTACACAAGGGCAAATCATAGATCTTTTCTTGTGTCCAATCAACCTAAGAGATATGTGAGACATATCTTTGATGGAAGAAATGAAACATAAGATAAAAGAATAATGATCCTAAGATTTATATTGAAGCAATATGAGATATCGATTCACAATGCAAAGAGATAATAAAATTTGATATAAATTCTATCTATTCTAAACAAGTTCAGAACTTGATTGATTCACCTAAGGATTTAAAATTCATAAGGTATAAATGGATCACTAAAGAATAGATTGAAGTGGATCAGAAAGTAGAGACATTTAAGGTAACGATAGTTAAAAGGGATATCATGTAAGTCGAATAGTTGACTATGATGAGCCTTTTACCTATGCCATGGATTTAATCCATTCTAATTTTGATTGTTACACACTATGACTATAAGATATGTCGATTGGATGTTAAGATAGTGTATCTTTATGGTATTTTGAGAAACAGGTGTACATGTACAACCTTTGGAAGTCAAGTTCTTAAACATCCAAATAGTGTGTATAAAGTCCGTTTATAGACTAAAGTAAAACTTTTCATAGCTAGTAGATAAGATTTAATAAGATTAAATTTTATGACTTTGTTGTGAATGAAGAGGTGCCTTATGTATTCAAATAAAATAAGTGGGAGTGCTATTATCTTTTTGACATTATATGTGTATGACATACTACTCATTGAGACTGGAGTAGGTATGTTATCATAAGTGAGCCTAACTATCAAATTCATCCTCCAAATAAAGTATGGCTTTAAATTTTATATAGATATATCTAAAAGGTTGCATGACCTAACCCAGTTAATGTACATAGTTACCATTTTCAAAGGGTTTGACATGATAAACTTCAAGATAGGATTCTTACCTATGTAGTGTGAAGTTGATCTCTTTAAATAGATGTCTTTGTGGACTTCTTGAGAGATAAGGAGATCACATAAGTAATGCCCTTATGCTTTAGTAAAAGGGTCTATCACATTTGTGATGCTATGTGCAAAATTTCATTAATGCTCAAAGTGTTATGAGCATTCATCAAGTAAATCTATGTGAGAGTCACTGGATAATTAAGAGAAGTGTCCTTGAGTACTTGAGAAGCAATAAAGACGTATCTCTAATGTATGGAGGATAAGACTTGAAGTCTTGTGGTTTTATAAACACAAGTTTCTTGTCAGATAAGTCTGATAATAATTCTAAATAATAGTGGTGCAATGAGATGGAAGAATTCCATGTAAGAGAACATTACTAATTCTACAACTAATCAAAAGTAGATTGCATAATGGTTGTATATTACTTGAGAAGCTGACTAGATGAAGATGTTCATCTTGCTTACAGGATTGTCCCAACCTTCTCTGAAAATGCATCATTATTTCGGGAAAACAATAAGAGTAGCGCCAATGTCTCATTAGAAGTTTAATACTTCTATGGCAACACCAAAGAATCAAAGAAAATGCAATTGATAGAGATATAATTAAAGATAGAGTATCTTCCGGTGATAACATTGCAAATTCACTAAGGGTCCATTTGGTTTCCTGTAAAACCGAGTCCAAGGAAAAGTCGCCCGTTGAATATGCTTTTCATGGAAAAGGAAGACATTGGCTGGCATTTGGTTGTTAGTAGAATATTTTTATAGAAAATTTTGTATATATTTTGCAAAACGCTTCAACGAGAACATAATAGTTGTAGGTAATTTTATCAATATTCATATAATCAAATTATTTATTTATAAAAAAATATTAATGCAAAAAATAAATTAAGTAAAATAATTTACATAAAGTCATTTTTTGTATTTAAAAATAATTTATTATTTAGTTTTTTATAAATTATTTTTATTAAAAATTATTTTTATTAATTTATTACGCTATTTATTTTTCTATTTGGATCCATGGAAAAAGTTAAAATGTTGAAACTCATTTACATGTAATAAATTTTCCATGTAAAAGGAAAAACAAATATGCTAGTTGGTTCCTATTCCTAAAAATATTTTAACTTCTTTTGTTGTAAAATATTTTCAGAATGTTTATTGCTTAATTCATTGGAAGATATTTTGAATCTTGTAACTACAGTTTTATAGCTTACAAATACTTATTCTTAACAAATAAATTAATCCACAATCTGGTTAAGTGCATTTATTTTTATTAAAATCACAATTTAATTTATTATCTGATCACTTTTAATTTTTGTAAAAGTACATTAATCATTTAGTTACTTTTAAACTATTTATAAATTTTATGTTTAGAACTTAATTCAATTAGAGTTATAAAATAATATAAATTTTAAAAAAATTAATTTTTTTGCTGTTAGTAGTTATTGAGTTTATCATTTCAAAATATTTTTATAATAATAATTTTGAAATCGAAACTTTCACAACACTTCTATTTAAATTTTAATATTTAGTAATAACAAAAAAACATAACTCACAAATGTTTACGTCAGTACACCAACTCCTGTGGTTGTCTGGCCGCTTCAGAAAATGGCATCGCAATAGATATTGCGGATGCCAAAATTCACCATTTATGGGAGTCAACAAATTATATTTTATGTTGACACCTATTGTAAGGAATCGTCTATAAAAATTTGGTGCAGCAGAAGCAACGATTCCTATGGGTTCCTTTATAATCTGTCTCAATCGGAACCGAATGATGAAAACCAAAAACTGATCAAATCGGGTTCGAATATACCTGATAGGGATTCATATAATCCCATGGAGAGAAAGAAGATTAGCTTCTCAAGCTCTTAAAACCCGTTCAAATATCCGGTTTCCAGCAGTATCCACACAAACTTTATCCACAACAAGTTCTCCCTTCGCACCGGTCTCAAGAACTCTTCCCGAACGGAGCTCCATCGACCATGGACACCTTCTAGAGAGAGGAGGAGGTGGGGAGGAGGCAAGGGACGTGGTTTTCACCCTTGGCTTGATAGGGTTTGGCTGAAACCATTAGTATTTATAAAGAATTTTAGAATTTTTCATAAAAACCCAAAATCTCCATAAATTACGTCCTTGCCCCTATACTTGTAGATAAGTCCTTTTGTGTGTGACCCACTAGGCCCAATAACCTATTTTGTTGAGGCCTAAATAAAATAGAACAATTATATTTAATTAAATTAAATTTGTTATCCTATAACATATTAATTAGCCTACCGATCATGAAGGGTACAAGCCACATCTCATGATCTCAAATGGCTATGGAGATAATATCATCTCCATTGAGCCTTTCCATCATCATTTACCGCATGGATATAAACCCTCATCCATCCAATGCCCCGGTCGGAAAGAAGTATGGCATCGACTGTCAACTCCTTAGTGTACCGACTCTATAGGATCCTGTACTCGGAATTGGATCAATTGAAAAGCTCCTTTTCTAATCATCTTATCTACCCTGGCTAGGGATTTAAAGTACTATCCCATAGGACATTCACTCTCACTTATCGAGAGTGGACGATCCCTTGTTGTCTGCTCAATTACCTCCATCGGGTTTTCCTTATGCCCGATCCATCGCTATACAGGACCATCTATACGGTGATCCATAAGACAATGGTCAAAGCACAAGTTCCACCCAACAAGGCATTTTTGGTGACTCAAGTCAAATGTCCAACCATGCAACTGTGATATAGAAAACCCTGATTGACAGTTCGGTAAGATACCATTCAGGATTTCTAATTTGGTCAATTAAGTGAACTCATTCAACTAATGAGCACCTATATGTGTATCTCAGTGTCCCCACACTAATGACCAATGAGATCAGTCATCCTCATCATATGAGAAGACATCACATACACTAGTCTATCCGGATCGTTGATGTCTCGTCTCAAGTATCCTATGACTAGGAACATTTAGATCAATTACCTCTACATGATCAATCTCATTATCATGATCTCATCATGATTTAATCATCATTGCCTTAGATCAAGGATTTCATGATGATATTCGCATCTAATAAGAGCTTATAATAAAGATTTTCCTAATTAATTGAATGAGATATTTCTAAAAATGTTGAATCATATGATATATGATTGGCTTGTAGGGCATACATTTCTATCACCTATTTTCTGGGCATCCAAATGAGAGTGTGCGGGGCATTTTCCGGAAAAGATGGTGCTAATGGCCCATTTTATAGGTAACCAAACAGGCCCTAAGTGAAGTAGTTACTCAAAGAGTGTTTGAGCTCAACCTTGAGCTAATAGAGATCAGCCAGATGGGTAATTAGCTTTAGTGTAAGTGAGAGATTGATAGATATATATGCCCTACAAGTCAGTCATATGTGATATGATTCGACATTTTAAGGAACATCTCATTCAATTAATTAGGCAAAACTTCATTACTAGCTCTTATTAGATGCGAACATCATAATGAAGTCCTTGATCACGTGAGATGATGATTAAATCATAATAAGATAGCAATAATAAGATCAATCATCTAGAGATATATGATCTAAATATTCCTATTCGTAGTATTCTTGAGATGGGACATCAAGGATCCAAATACACTAGTGTGTGTGATGTCTTCTCATGTGATGTAGATGAGCGATCTCATTGATCATTAGCGTGGGAACACTGAGATACACACATAGGTACTCATTAGTGAAATGAGTTCACTAAAATGACTAATTTAGAAAAATATGATCAGTATCTTACTGAATTGTTTATCAGGTCACCAAAGATGTCTTACTGAATATATCATGTACTTTGTTTATTGACTTATAGATCACCATCTTGATGGTCTAGTATAGTTGATATATTGGACAGACAACAAGAAATCGTTCAATCTCTGTAGGAGAGAGAATGTTCTATGGGATAGTACTTTTAATCTTTGGCCAAGGTACTTAGGATAATTGGAAAAGGAGTTTTCCAATTGATCCGAACTTGAGTATAGGATCTTATAGAGTCAGAATATTTAGGGGCTGACAGTTGATGCCGAACCCTTAACCAGCATGGACATTGTATGAATGAAGATTTAAATATGTGATAATTAATGAAAGAAAGGCTTAATGGATATCATTTAATTCCCCAAAGTCATTTGGGATCATGCAATGTGACTTGTACCCTTTATGATCAAAAAGGTATAAAAACTGTTATCGGATAATAGTTTGATTTAATTTAAAAGAATTGTTCTTTTAAAATAATTAAAACTTCAACCAAATTAACTATTGGTCCTAATGAGTCATGCACAATTGATCTAGTCAATAAGATGAGGTAATGAGCATAGCAAGCAGAAATGTCCTCTCTTCATCCATGGTGAGGGATTTTGGAAATCCCATGAGGTATTTTCATTCTACTTCATATTTGGTTCCTTGTTTTACTAGTTTGGCGTCGACCAAGGCAAAGAACATGGTTTTAAGGAATCAAAATTTTTTCGCTACTATAGATTGATTCCTTACAGATACAACTATAGATCATCCATATGAACAATTTTCAATAAGGTGAAATGTCATCTCTTCATCCATGGTGAGGGATTTGGAAATCCCTGTGATTCTTTCATTCTACTTCATATTTGGTTTCTGATTTTACTAGTTTGGCATCAACCAAGGCAAAGACCATAGTTTTAAGGAATATTTTTTCCACTGCCATCATGTGTGCCAAGAGGGGATGAGGTTGTCACCCCCACAGTCCTCACAAGGACCTATTTGTAGACTTGATCAGATCAGCACCTATTTGAGCTTCAATGGCCAACATGGCTTGTTTTCACCTTCAAGGGCCAGCAAGGGCTATTTTTGCTACTAGTATGGACCCCTTTTTTTGCATTTGCTTTCTTGCTATAGCAATGGAAAATTGGGGCCTCAGAGGGGCTGTTTTGGACATGTAGAGGTGCTGCTTGGAAGGGTTAGAAAGGGGACTACACATGGGGTAGATTTAGGACAAGCTTAGAAGAACTGCACAAGGAGCAATGTAGATAGGGATCTCAAGGCCACAAAGGAGCTGTTTGGAATTTAAATAGAAAAGGCCACATGAAGGGGTTGTTTTGGTGGATTTGAGTGTCTGTCAGGGGAGATGGCCTATCTTGTGAATCCAAGAATGCCCTGGACATCATCCTTATCTTCCATCCAAAATGAGGGAATGACACCCTACCTGGGGGAGACTTGGCCCATCCTGTGAATCCAAGAATACCTAGGCATCATTCCCTCCTCCTCAATGGACAACAAGGCTGTGAATGAACAAAAATTGAGGCTGATTTGCTACTGTTTGACCATCCAACATGGGGGCTAATAGCAGGCTATGTAAGGAGCTGAATTGGGGGTTGTTTAGGACTTGTTCAAGTGACCAGCAAAACGGGTTGAACAAGGGCAGGTTTAGGACCTATGTAGGGCTTGTTTTGTGTGCCATTTAGGGTATAATTAAGGGAGGCCATGATACAAATGTATGCTATACATGAAAATCATATATGATATCTGACAGTTCTATAAACATTTCATTCAAATAATTAGGTAATATTTTCGTTACAGACTTTTATTAAATGCAAATATCATATTGAAGTCCTTGATCAAATACAATGATGATTAAATCATGATGAGAATGATAATGAGATTGATCATCTAGAGTATTCGATCTAAATGTTCTTAGTCATAGGATACTTGAAACGGACATCAAAGATCCGGATAGACTAGTGCATGTGATATCTTCTCATGTGATGAGGATGACCGATCTCATTGGTCATTAGTGTGAAGACACTGAGATACACATACAAGTGCTCATTAGTTAAACGAGTTGACTAAAATGATCGAATTAGAAACCCTGAATAGTATCTTACCGAACTGTCAATCAGGGTTTTCATCATCACAGTTGCATAGTTGGACCTTTGACCTGAGTCACCAAAGATGCCTTGTTGGGTGGAACTTGTGCTTTGACCATTGACTTATGTATCACCATTTAGATAGTCCAGCATAGCGATAGATCGGGTACAAGGAAAACCTGATAGAAGAAATTGAGCAGACATTAAGGGATCGTCCACTCTTGGTAGGTCAGAGTGAATGTTCTATGGGATAGTACTCTAAATCCTTGGCCAGGGTAGAGAGAATAATTGAAAAAAAAGGAAGTTTTTCAATTGATCTAATTTCGAGTACAGGATCCTATAGAGTCAGTAAACTAAGGAGTTGAAAGTCAATGTTGTATTCCTTTCCGACTGGGACATTGGATGGACAAGGATTTATATCCATGTGGAAACTAATGATGGAAATACTCAATAGAGATAAGATTATCCCCATAGCCATTTGGGATCATGAGATGTGAGTTCTACCCTTCATGATTGATAGGTCGATTAATCAGTAATCAGATTACGAATTTAAATAAATTAAATAGAATTGCTCTATTTTAATTAAGTCTCAACCAAATAGGCTATTGGGCCTAGTGGGTCACACACGTAGTAACTTATCCATAAGTATAGGGGTAAGGACGTAATTTATAAAGATTTTGGGTTTTTATAAAAAATTCAAATTTTTTTATAAATATTAATGGTTTATGCTAAACCCTATCAAACCAAGGGTGCAAACCACATCCTCAGCCTCCTCCCTACCTCCTTCTCTCTCTAGAAGGTGTCCATGGGCGATAGAGCTCCGTTTAGAAACAGTTCTCGAGGCCAGTACAAAAGAAGAATCTGTTGTGGATGAAGTTCGTATGGATACCACTGGAGACCAGACATTTGAATGGTTTTAAGAGCTTGATAAGCTCACCTACTTCTTCTCCTTGGGATTAGATGAATCCCAATTAGGTATATTCGAACCCATATTTATCGTTCTTGGTTTTCGTTCTTCGGTTCTGATTGAGATAGATTATAAAGAAACTTATAAGAATTGTTGCTTCCACTACATCAAATTTTGTAGGATGATTCCTTATAGTGGTATCAAAGCCAGGATCAAGTCTCGATAGAAACCTACGTCGAATCAAGATTATTTCATGTAATATGTGTTCCCAAATCTGTGCAAATGTCTGTCTTGTCGAGGCCACCATAATTTGTATGTAGTCCAGATAAGAAATTGGTTAGATTTTGAAGAATCTCGTGATATAGGGTTTTCAACAATGCAAACCATTTGAAGTTTGTATCTTTGTAGAGCTCGGGAGAAGCCCCAAAACTTGGCATTTTTGTCATGCCCAAACTGTCACCCAGATTTGAGGATTTTGTAAAATCTCCATCCATAGATGAAATTGACATTGGAAAAAAATTTTAGGAGATTATTAATTTTATTACCTAACCTTTCCTTAATATATCCAGCTTTAAATGGCAGCGAATGAAAAGAATTTGAGATTTCTCCGATGAACTAGGGTTCTACTGGGTTTGGCGGTGCTGGCTTGTTTCTCCCTAATTTCCTATCATTAAATTTTTTTTCTACGAAGGTATATATTAATTTTTAAACTTCATTTGATGAGGATTTCATATTACATTTTTGAAAAAAAATTTGTTTTTGAGATAAGGAGTTATCCTTGTTGTAAGATGGTGATTTCTACGACAAAATCCTAACAAACACTACCACTTCTTCCGCATTTTATGGGTTCTTGCGATTGTCGACTCCAGAAATGGGTTCCGGATCGGCACCTCAAGAAAAGGTGAAAGATAGAATGGGGAAAAAGGGGAGTGAATCGAAAAACACTCGGAAAGCAGTAAAAGGTCCTCACCTCGGTCCCACACTCACATTGATCCCCGAACTTTCATCTCACGGTGTCGCTTGAGCATCGGAGATGGTTCGGGTCATGTGGGAGGAGAGTGAGGAAGAGATGAACTTAAAACATGAAAGATGTGGTCGCCAGGAGCCGCGGGCTCCGCTTTATGGGATGTAAATTAAGAGATAAGTTGAATTGACCGTGTACCTTAGCGTGGGAGATTAGGATGTGAGTTCAACCTTCTTCTTCTTCGGCCGGCTGATGAAGAAGAGTCTCCAACCGATGCTAGCTTGATCAACCTGTGCAACTAGAACAATAAACCAAGTGAAAGAAACCGATTAGAACTATGGGAAGTGTAGAAACTATAGGAGAGGAGATGAAATAAAGAAGCAATTGGAATCGAACTCACCGGATTGGGGCAAGCCCTAACCCCTTTTTTGTGTTTTTGGTTATGAAAAATGATGCAAATAAACTAAAAGATATTATAAAATAGTAAATAAACTGAATAAATTGGGTTGAGGAAGCTTATAAAGTGAATCGGCTTGAGTTGAAGCCAAGATGGTTGAAACAAGCCGGTTCTGGTAGCCTTTGCACCCTCTAGCGCGACTTTAGTGCAGAGAATGCTACGGACGACCACAATGTCGGAATCAAGTGAAGTTTGTTGGAGTAGACAGAAGACTCGTATAGAAAGAGTTATTATGTTAATGACTTCTCCGAAATACTCCTGTAGAAGTCTAAAAAAATTCTGAAAGTGGGAAGATATAGAAAATAGAACCTGGATGCGCGCCCTCAGTGTAGCAACCACCACAAACAAACGTAAAGTAGGAATCGAGCACTGTCAGTTGAATATGAAAGAGAACGAAGATAGGAACAACTTCTATGTTAAATACTTTTGCATCCGAAGTCCCAAATTTTCTGCAGATGTCGATGAAGTCGGTTGATGTAGAACGCCCGGATTGAGCCTTCTCCTTCACTTCGGGATCAATCTCTTGACGTCGGATCGGCTTTGGACGTCGGGACGGCCTTGGGAGAGAGCTTGGATGATATCAAGACGAGCTAGACATGGGGGATTAACCCTGGGTCATTGAGAATGGCCCTCAATTTATAGGGGAAGGAAGCCGGTGCAAATATGGAAACTGGACCGACCGCGCCGCCGCTCTTCAAAGGAGACGAGGGCGCGCAGGGCGCGCCCTCACCTTGGGGGCGCGGTCTGCGCGCCCCCCAGTTTCAAAGAAACCAGGAGCACGGTACGTGTCTCACTGCTAAAATTCGTCGGAAACTTCCAGAAATTGCTAAAAATTGACTTGACATACGTAACGCGCCCCCGAACCGGGGACGCAGTACAAATAATCGAAAATCATCCCCGGAAACCTTCTAAAAATGTGGTTTAGAATGTGCTAATCGGGGAAATTTATGATTTTCATAAACCGACCGTGCCCCCTCTTTTCAAAGGAAGCAGGGGCGCGCAGGGCGCGCCCTCCCTTTTCCAAGCGAGTGGGGGCGCGGTAGACTCTCTCTCCTACGCGCGCGTTCCGCGAGCCGTATCTTGCAAATGGGATGTCCGATTCGGCCCCCGTTTGTTGCGTTGGAAAGAGGAACTTACGTCGCACCTCCTAAAGTCAGTAAACCATCCGGAATGACTCCAGAGATGTTCGCACGGGCTTTCTATCGGTTTACCCTCTCACGGGAAGCCGAAACCCGTGGTGAAGATCCTAAAGAGCACGGTTCCGGTCGAGAAATCTCAGGTCAACTCGGGATGACTTAAAACGAATACTGAATAAGTTCAGTACAATCAGAAAACCCGAAGTCATCGAAGAATCTGAGATTAACCCGGTAAACGTGAACTAAAACTCGGAAAAGCCGGGAAACCCTAAAATTGACCGAACCGGACGTATGGCCATGATTGATGAAAATATTCGGCTAGAATCGACCCGGATGACCCGAAATACCCGGTGATGACCGAAAAGGCCTAACGCGTGGTCCGGGATACCCGTGTCAGTACAGATCGAAAAAACCATAACGAAAGCCGTCATTGACTGACGCCTACCGAAATGACTTCTCGGAAACCCTGAATGTTACGGAACACATGCGGGACTCTCGAGACCTTCAATTATAAACTATTCAAGGTCGGTCATCGAGCAAGCTTCGTGTTTTTACAATTCACGCGCGGCTCTCGCTTGAAGGTTTCGGCATCATTCCGGAAATCATTAGTCCATTCTCAACTCACAAGGGGCTCCACCAATGTCCTTAGCTCATCTCCACGAGGTAATTTGGATCAGATAATGGTCAAATAATGGGTATCGCCAATGGAATAGGAGTCTAAGGCTCCGAATTAGGCCAATTTGGCGTGTCTACAGCTTGCCTCGCCTTGATGTCGGCTTTGCAAGGGAATGGCATGTAGCGAAGCGAAGTGAAACATAGAGAAAGCGCAGCGAAGCGAGATGGATCATAGTGGAACGTAGTGGAGTGAAATGGTGATGGACTGAAAAGGTGGCATCAAGGTGTAGATATAGACATGCTTAACGACCAGATTCGGCAAGACGAATCTCATCAAGTCTCCTGGTTAACCGCCATGTTTCATTAAGTCTTCCTATGTTCGATTGGTAAGAGATGTGACATTGGCACGAGAGAAGAATAGCCAACCCCCAACGTGGTGGGGAGTCCCCGAAACATGGGTTCATAGGTTCATTATCAGCCGGTAACCCCATCTTTGCGGTGTTCCTGTACTGTGATAGGCTAAAGTTTAAAAGGAAATTTTTTTTTTTTGAAAAATAAAAGAATACCAATCGAGCACATTCGGGCTCTCAGATTCATTTAAGTCTTCCAGGAGACAAGATTTGATTCGGAATGGAATGATCTCAGATTCCGAAAGGCAAATGTTGAAGCACAGACCGTGAAGATAGTGACGGTGCAAGTTCAGATCGAATAGGAGGCCCTTGGCGGGATGAATTCACTGCCATGGTGGGATGAATAGCCAGAAAGTTATTGCAATGGCCACGGTGGTGATAGAAATGAAATAATTGGAGTCACAAGGTGACTACCGAACACGGTGGGATTCATAGACAAGGTGGGATATTAGAAAGGTCGGTGAGACTATAGAACACGGTGAGATTAGAAAACATGGTGGGATTCAGAATGATTGGAATTAGGATACAAGATTTAGAGACTAAGGTGAGAAGGTGAAAATTATGAAAGGATATATGCGATAACAAAACAAAATGTAATGCAACTAACACTACATGATGCATGCTGGGCTCAAGAAAACAAGACAAAACTTGTATAACAAATAGTTGAAGATATAGATTGTCTATGAGGTCAAGATACCCATTCGGGAACCATCGTCCCTCACAGCACAACTTTGGCTTATCCGTGAGCATCAGAGATGACCCGACCGTCGTAGATTTTGATGAAGGGGATCTCGGGTCAAGTCTTCTCCGCACTCATGGTCTTCAACAAATAATGCATAAGATAATAATACACGACTAACGACATATATGCTAGCCGGCAAGCTATGGGGGTTTCCCATGTCGATTCTTCTGTTTCCGCGAGCAATTCTTGTCTTTCATCAAAATGCTAGTTCTGAATGGACAATGATGTCCACTCGACCTTAATAAAGACAAAACATAAATAAATTTGAATTAACAAAATTTTCTGAAATTTTCTGAAATTTTTCTGATTTTTTTGGAATTTTTGAGGAATTTTCAAAGAATTTGACCGAACGTGCCCCCGAACCGGGGGCGTGGCCGATGCGGCCAGCGCGCCCTGGGTTTGGGGGTGCGGCCTGCGCACCCCCACCTCGGGGGCGCGTTCAATCCCAGTTTCCTGTTTCGCCCGGATCCGAATTCGGTTCAAATCGGGACCGATTTCTCCTATATAAACACCTCTTAGGACGACCAGCTCGTAATACCAACTCCCAGAATGGCTTCTCCTTTGAAAAAGCAGCGTGCTGGCTCGGTTCGAGGTATTTCAAGCGTCCCGGGTCATTTGAAGGCCAGAATCGGCGCCGACTTAGTAAGTTTGCTGCCAATTTTAGCTTTCAGCCACTTTTCTCCTTTTCTCTTAAGGAATTATCTTTTACCTCCTGTTTGGGTGTAGGATTACCCAAACTTCCCAGGACCACGCCGATATTGCTCTCCTCCTTGGCTTCCCGGCTTGCTTGACATCCTCGGCTTGTCGGTCAGAGCGATTCTTCGAGATTGGGGCTTAACCGGGCTCTTGATCCATGCTAAACAATATTCAGGCTACTCCCTTGACTTCAGCTTGATGGGAGCTCTTGTTGAGTTATGGCATCCCGACATTCACACGTTCGTGTTTGGCAGCTTTGAGTGTACGGTTCTTCTTGAAGAGGCAGAGTTCCTTCTTTGCCTTCCTCGGACTAAGAAGGGAGAGACTGAAGGTATGTTCATCCCTTCAGGGCCCCTCTCTTGCTTGGAATTCTTGCAGGATTTCGTCGAGGCTTGGCAGATCAGCACCTTGTTAGCCGGCATACGAATCAGTGTTCCCAAGTTAGCGGCCTAGATAGTTTCTCTTCTGACGGCTCCTGGTCTGTACGAGGACCGGATTCTACGCGGTGCAAAGGGTTTCGCGGCTTGCCTTGCCGCGGTGTTCTTGTTTCCTGCGGAGGATGGTTTCCTGGAGGTTGATCAGCTTTCATGCATCAGCGGCATCTGGAGCGGTGCACGGCTAGGGCCTGCAGTTCTGGGCTTCTTGTACTGCGGACTATCCGCAGCTTGTGTGGGTCGTCCTCCCTTCGGCATTGCGCTTCTACTGGCTTGCTGGGCCAATCTTCACTTCAAGTTCGATCCAGCCAATGAGGTGGCCACCAGGTCGCAGCTCTTCCGTCGTAGCCCCTTGTTCCCATATGCTACTATACTTGGCTTCGGCGAGAGAGTCGCCAACAGGTGTGCATCGGTGAAGAAGAGGCCAGAGTAGCGTGCTAACTTTGCCTCTATGAACCGTTCCAGCTTCTTGCACTCTTTTGCTGCCCTGTTGCAGAAGGACTTCCAGGTGTGCTTTGCGCCCGGCATTGATCTCCGCCTGGTTATAGGTTCGGCCTTTGTGTTGTACAACGCTCACCATTGTCACTCTCAATCGATTTGCCGTACGAGTAACCCAAGCTGTCCCACCTGCCACCTATCAAGGGCAGGCAGCTTGGCTCAGCGGATGACGAGGAGGAGGCGATCTCAGCCATTGCCTTGTGGGAGACGAGTCGGGTGTGCTGCCCAGGCCTCCTGATTAAGGAGGACCCTGACCGGAAGCGCCGCTACATCTCCGCGTTGAAGCTTTTACTTGCATGAGAGTCTTCTTTTCCTGCTTTAACTGGTCAGACATGTTTTTTTTATTTTGAATAAACAATGATTTTTTTATAACAAGTTTGAGTGAAAATTCAATAGAAATTTACCTTGTTTCAGAAAAATGCAAGACAAATGTTGACAATTATGATGAATATGCCTTGTTATTTTTCAACACCTTGAATGTTTTTTAATATGAAACAAGGTATTTTTTCCAGGTTTTAAAATGCCTTTTTTTCTTGTAATTTTTCGGAGCAAACCGTGAGTCTGATGAATTTTATTTCGATGACTCCTTGATTGGCTCGATTTTCTGAACAGCATGGTGCTTTCTAAAATTTTTGCCATTTTTTTCAATTTTGGTCCTAAAAATACATTTTTAGCCATTTTTGACTAATAAATGCATAGAATATTCTCCTAACACCTGAAAAATGTTAGCTAGTGATGATAAAAAACATGAATATGTCTAACTAATTTAGGAACTGAGACATTCAAAGTTATGTGAAAAGAGGGATTTTTGGTAGGAATTTAAAGACAATTTTCCTTCACAAAATTATTTTGAGCAAACCGCGCATCAGATCAGGATTCTTTCGGTAGCGTTGCGATCAGCTCGATTTTGTGAAGCTTGGGTGACATTTTCAAATTTCTCCCATTTTCACATTTTTACTCTCTATAAATACCCCTTGAGGATAAGAATTTCTCATTTCCACCTGCACACTATCTCTCTTCGCGCTAGAAGCTCTAGAGCTCCAACTCAGATTCGGAGTCCGAAACGCCATCAAAGGTTAGTACCCCTGTTACAAGAAATGTAGATCAGGATGTGCTCTTCGATTTGGTTCAAGTTTCACGCGATTCTTAGTTCATTTGGACAAGTTATCGGGAATATAAAAATCGAGCAAGTGGGAGGGCGCGGTCAACGCAAGCAAACCGGGGCGCGCGGACTGTGCCCCCGATCTGGGGATGCGTTGACCGCGCCCCCAATAGGAGGGCGCGGTCTATGCGGCCTCTCTTTCCTCACTGGACAGGGGCGCGCAGAGCACGCCCCTGTTCTGAGGGCACACTCAGCGCGCCCTCAGTTGGAGGACGCACAAAGCGCACCCTCCCTCTCCAAAGAGGGGGAGGGCGTGTTTGATTTTTTTATATTTTTGAATGAAATAAAATAAAATGTATATATTTTATGTCAACTTACCTTTTAGTGCAGATGCCTAGACATGTTCGCCGCCACGACTCTGATTCCGAGGAGCCCGAGCTCCCGACAGTCTGAGAGGTATGTTTTCTTTTTCCTGTGCTTAATTATTAGCTCATTTGCATTTTGACAATAAAAATTGAGTGAACTAATGAAAAGAATTTCTTGCAGGCCGGGATAAAATCCCGGATCTCGTGGGACTTGGTGCATGCTGCTTACCTCGGCCTACTGGACTTCCAGCAGGTTCGGTTGGAGGAGATAGGGTTTGGGCCCATCCTCCAGGTGACTCCATTTTGGGAGGACCTACCACTGGTGCAGGTCCTCCGCGAGTCCTGGGACCCGGACTCCTTCGTATTTCTATTCCCCTGGGGGCACATGGTACCCTCCCTGGAGGATGTTGCACACATCACTGGTCTCCGTGTTTATGGTAGGCTGGTGGTGTGTGCCACTTCTTCTGACTATTCATGAGAGTTCCGGGCCCTCTTCGCATATGAGCCTGAGTTCGACCCGGAGGATGGTCTACGCACCATTGCCAGATTAGAGGGTGGTGAGATGGTAGGCTTGGTAGATGCCGAGCGTGTCCGTGGCGAGAGTCAGGATAGCTTTTTCTGCCGCATGGTCGGCCAGGCAGCAGCGGCGTCTACCGGGTTACCTGGCTCCTTGGAGGTGGACGTAGACTTGCGTCGTTTCCTCCTCTTCTTCTTCGGATGCCTTTTGTTGGATTCGTAGACGAACCGCATCCATCTGCGGTTCCTCCCTTTGCTTGCTGACCTGGAGCAGGTTGGCACGTACGCGTGGGGGGCAGCGATGCTCGCCCATCTGTTCTGTGGCCTCCAGCCTGAGGTAGGTTCCAATTCGGTCGCTGGCTTCTCTCCTTTTCTCCAGGTGACTTTTAGCAGCTTTTCCTTTTGTACATCTATATTGTTCTACTTTGTTCTGACGAGTTGTGCCTTTTTCAGGTCTGAAGCTACCTCTACTTCCCCCTGGGTCGAGCACAGTAGTCCTACCCTGACCTCCTCCCCTTGATGGCTCGCTGGGAGCCCATCCGCCCTACTGGGGGCCATCGCAACTAGTTGGCTTCGATTCGTGCACAGATTCTCCGCTTCCCACACACTGAGGTATGTTTTTAATTTGTGTATCAATATTCTCTTGTTGAAGTAATAATCATGATTTTGCTTCCTGCAGGTGTGTTGGAGGCCATATCTCATGATTGGCGACCATCTCCAGCCCTGGATTGCCCAGGCGGTTCATGTCTTTGGCCGCGATCTTCACCTTCTGTGCATCAATGAGATTGCGCCACTGTGGCTTCGGTTCTCGGCACGTGCCCTCGGTCTGGAGCAGGACTGGTTGGAGCCTCCTCCTCCACTTCCTCTAGTTGGTGCCCGTCCCAGGCACCTACTCCTCCCCGTGGACTGGGTGGAGAGGTACCACGCCTCAATCACATTGTGGTACGAAGGCGGCGAGGTAGTTATTGGATGGGCGGAGGATAGTCGAGACTACCTTCGCTGATACACGGAGGCGTACGGCCACTTGTTTGTTCCAGAGGGTCAGGTAAATGTTTCTTACTTTCCTTCAATTCTATGTTGCTGTTCTCTTCTAACCTTCATGCCATTTCAGGAGGCTCGCACTCTACTGCTTCGCCAACAGCTAGAGATTGTTGATCTTCGGCAGGAGGTGGCCACTCTTCATGGCATGCTGGAGACTGAGGTAGACACTGCCTTTGACCTTCATTTCTATTCTCGACATATACTTGTCTTGCTCTAATGTGTTTTTCTTCTGTTTGTAGCGGAAGGCCCGTGCCGAGGGTTCACCTCCTTCTCTGTCGAGGGAAGAGGTGGCTGAGCTCCGCCAGCATCTTAGTGAGGCGAGAGAGGCCCTAACGACCAAGGAGGCAGAGGTATCTTTCATTGTTCTCTATTCTGGTTGTTGATTTTTCTTGGTTCATGTTCTTTCTCTTTTTCCAAGTTGCCGAGCTTCAGAGTAGCTTGTCCTCCCGTATCTAGTCATTGGAGGCCGAGGTGGAGACATTGCGGTCTGCCCCAGCTGATCTTCGTTCCCAGATGATCGTCTCGGATCTCCGCCTTCAACATGAGAGAGCCATGCATGAGATGGAGCGCCAGCATAGCCAGGCCATGCGATCTTTGGAGCAGATGCACCTGCAGTCACAGGTTCGTTTGTCGGCAGCAGAGGCGACACTGCAGGTTTACCGCCAGGGCATCCCTCCACAGCCGAGCCAGAGTCGCACCCACCAGAGCAGCTCCCATCGGAGTGGTACGCACCGAAGTGGCAGCGCAGCTCGTAGCAGGGGTCACCACGGGCAGAACCAGCAGGGACAGAGTAGCCATGAGCGCAGTGCTTCTGCGTTCTTGGCCACTTCTTCAGAGCGTCGCCGCAATGAGGCGGCAGAAGCAACTTTGGCGGACATGGCTACCATGCCTGCTCCACGTGGTCACTCTCCTGGAGAGGGTAGTAGTAGGCATTGATATCTGTAGCAGGCTTTAGCTTTTCTGATGGTGTAGCTGCTTTTCTTCTTTGTTGTAGCACTTGATGGTGTAATCAAATCTTTATCTGTTTGCTTCAGTGTTGTTTGATCTGCTTGACATTTCTCGAAAGGGTAGTTAGTATCACATTTCGTCTTAGCCCCTTGCAAGTTTGTCAAGGGGCGAAGCCTTCTAAAGGAGGGCAAACAATAAAAATAGATGTAGGATAAGAAATATACCTACTGGCGAGACCTCCCCCCTCCTTAACTCGTGTTTCTTTTCTGAAAAACTCAATAAAGGGGTTAGATCTGCTCTATGGCTTACCCCCTTGCCTATTGTCATCTTGCCTTGTTTACATGTCAAGGGGGGTAGCCTTATTAACAAGGTAATATGAACAAAATGACCGAAAGTGAATAAGATAAGGGTTAAGAAAGCTTACTTGTCAAGGGGGGTAGCCTTATTAACACTTAATAAAGGGGATTAAATCTTCACCATGGCTTATCTCTTTGCCTATTGCTGTCTGCCTTGACTTAGGTCAAAGAGAGGAGCCTTATTAACAAGGTATAAAAATAAACTAGATGACCGAAATGAAATGGATAAGAGAACTTACCTGTCGTTGATAGAATCTTCCTCTCTTACTTTAAAGTTCCTGAAAACACTTGATAAAAGAGGATCAGATCTTCACAACGACTCATCCCTTTGCCTATTATGGCCAACTTTGACTTAGGTCAAAGGGAGGAGCCCTCTTATGGGTTGATAATGAAGATAAATATGCAATGCAGAAATGAAACATGCAAGACATAAGAATAAATATGAATGCTAGCAAAGACAAAAATCAAGGTTATGCCAAGTTAAATGATGCATTTTTTTTAAAAATATTCATTTTTTTATTTTTGAAAATATTAAACTTTTTTGGATTTTTGAAAATATTCATTTTTTTTTGGTTTTTTGAAAATATTCATTTTTTTTGGATTTTGTGGAGAATGTGCCGGTATTGAGACAATTCATCGATCTTTGAGTGTTAATCAAGATTCAAGTGATGAACACCACATGAAAATAAGGTTCCCTACCTAGAATCTTTCTTGCCCTCTTCTCTTGATCGGTTTGGATTCCCCCTGAGTTTGGATAGTTTACCCTACCCTAGGGTTTTAAGATGGAAGAATAATAAAGGAAGTCTTTGATAGGATTTGGGGGTGTTGAGGCGGGTTTCTCTACTCATGCCCAAATTGCCCGTTGGGGTTCGGCCTCTTTGGGTTTTTTTCTACATGTGGCACTTACTTAGACAAGTCTTTGACCTGCGGGGTCATTGCCTATCTTTTGGTACATTTTCTTCATTTTCTATTCTTCCGGGTACTCATTCAGACAGACCCATATTTGTTTAAACATGTGGGGTTCATTGCCCATCTTTTGGCACCCTTTTGCACCCTATGAGACGGCCTCCTACTAAGGCGGCGGGCATTTTCGATACTATTCTCCTTTAGTCCCCTTCACCTATCTTGGACCGAATAGAAGAGAATAGGGTAAGGTTTCCTTTCCGCCTTCAGAGTTCTGCCTTGCCTCTCTCGAGTGTTGGGCTATCTGGATTCTGGGATCGGGAGGTGTTGTGTGTGCAGGGTGATGTCTACCCTTGACTTCTAGCTAACACCCTTGGATCGATGACTTAATATCATAATAGAAATTCTCCATTTTCTTCTCTAAGGAAAATATTTTTTGAGGTAGACGTCGTTCCGTGGATGGTTCAATTTTTCTCCATCGGCGTTGCTTAGCTCATATGCATTACCTAGATATTTTTTAGTTATAACAAAAGGCCCTTCTCAGTTAGATTGCAACTTGGAGCGGGGACCACCTGGCTTAACGAAAATGCGTTTTACTACCATCTCACCGATTTCGAATTTTCTATCTACCACCCTCTTTTGATAAAACCTTTACAATCTGTTCTGATAAGTCCGGGCATGCTCGGAGGTGGCCGACCTTCTTTCATCTAGGAGTTCAAGTTGTGCAAGGAGAGATTCTTGCCTCTCATCGACAGGGATGTCCCTATCGAGTCGAACTCAGAGTGATGGAAGGAGTACTTCGTACGGGACCACCGCTTCCATACCATATACGAGAGCATACGGGGTTTGACTAATGGGGGTCCGTACAGAAGTACGATAAGCCATAGGGCATCTACAAGCTTATCTGGCCAATCCGCGAACTTGCTAGACCTACAGGTTTTCTTAATGATTTTAATCAAAGTTTTGTTGGTGGCTTCTTCATGACCATTGCCTTGCGGGTAATAAGGAGATGAATGATGCAATGCAATGTGGTACCTGTTGCAAAGATCACGCAGATCTTGAGAGAGAAATTGCGGTCCGTTGTCGGTGATGATGTTTCTGGGTATCCCGAACCTGGAGATGATGTTGCGTTTAATAAAGGAGCACAACGTTGATGCCTTGATCTCCACGAACACTTCCGCTTCCGCTTCAGACACTGATGATTAGTGGAGGAAACAACTCCTATTGTCTCAAGATATGGGCGTCCCAAAATAGCTTTAAATGTAGGGTCCAGTTCTAGAACATGAAACTCGGCAGTGGTAACACACGGCCCGAGCCCTACTTCCAATATAACCACCCCTCATGCTGGCTTTCGGGAGTTGTCATAGGCTGTGACCGTGACAGCAGAAGGCTCGATTTCTTCATCGGAGATGCCGCAAAGTTGCAATGTTTCTGGCGGCATGACATTTACAGAGGCTCCGGTGTCAATCAAGCAAGACTTGATTTCTACGCCTCGGATGACCACTGCAATGTGCAAGGCATATTTTCTGATCTCTGGCCGTTCCAACTCCTCCTGCGTGAATGTAAGTGCCGGATGTTCACTCCTCGGGGTCAGGACAGTAATGATCTTCTCAGGTGGGAGGTCCTCATTGACCATGACCCGCTACAAGTATTGTTGTAGAATGTCATGATGGTTCTTCGACCTCTTTATCAACTCTAGGATTGAAATCCATGCCGGCATTTTGTCCAAGTGCTTCAATAGGTCATATGTCATGCCGGGCAATGGTTCTTCTACTGCCTACTCTTCTGCCTGTTCCTGTGGTTGCATCCCGGCCTGGGGGAAGACCCTTTGGAACATCCTCCCACTACGAAGTACCGGTGCTAGCATGGTAGGGGGGAGTGGTGATGATGGTGATGGAAGGGTTGATTGGTATGTTGAGGAGCCCGTGGTAGGTAGGGGTGGTGAGGATCGGATGATGAGGGGTCTTGGATTGGTGGAGGCCGGTATGTTGGGTGATGATTGGGGTGTTGGTGGTGATGGTCTGATGATGAGAGGTCGTGGAGTGGCAGTGGCTGGTAGGTTGGGTGATAGTTGGGGTGTTGTTGGGGATGGTCGGATGATTAAGGGTCCGGAGTGGTGGCGACTGGTAGGTTAGGTGACAGTCGGATAATGAGAGGCCGAGGGGTGGTGGTGGTTGGTAGGTTAGGTGATGTTTGGGGGGTTGGTGGCGGTCTAATGATTAGACGCCGGGGAGGATTAATGGTGGTTGGTAGGTTAGGTGATGGTTGGGGTGCTGGTTGGGATGCTGGTGGCGGTCTAATGATTAGGCACCGTAGAGGGTTAATGGTTGGTGAGGGTAGTGGTGTTTGGGTAGTTTGTGGGTTGGGGTAGCTCTTGGTATAGAGAGTATGGTGCGGTTTGTAGGTGGGGTTGGTCTAGCGGGCATGGAGGCAATTTGATCCTCGACCTGCCAACCCTGAGAATGGTGGGTTAACTCCTCGATGGCGGAGTGGACAAGGCCGAGTTGTTGGTTTGGTGGTGCTAGTGCCGGTGCTTGTGCGGGTGCATGTACCGGGAGCGGATCTTGGACTATGCCCAGGCCGGGCTGCTGTTGTGCTTGAGGTTGCTGTCGCCGAGGTTGATTCTGATGTGCCTTCATTGCTTGAATGGATTCTCCCATCTGTGCCCAGTCAATGTTCCCCTGATCATTGAGGTCATAAATGTAATCTTTAAATTGAAAGCATACATCCACCGTGTTCCCAGGATACCGATGGTAAGCGCAGTACTTTGTCATGTCAACATTTGCTGGCCATCCTTCTCTCTCCTTTAGAAGCTCTAGCTACTGTTCAGCCATTAATGCATTAAAGATATCAGTGAGGGGGAATGGCAGTTGAGGATAGTATTCTCTCTTGGGTCCCCCCTCCTAGGTCGGTTGGCTAGTGGTGGCACTTGATTGTAGGCTTGTTGTTGTAGTTGTGGTCGGTTGTAAAAAGGTTGTTGTTGAGGCACTTGGTTGTAGGCATTTTGTTGCTGGGGCACTCGGTAGTAGGTGGGTTGCTGTGGTGGTGCTCGGTTGTATGCAAGTTGTTTCTGGGGCTGAGGAGCTGGTTTAAGTGCTGGCCGGTATTGTTGGTTGGGTGGTGGGTTACGGTATTGGCTTTGACGATACCCACCCTGGTTTCCCATGGCATTGACGCTCTCGTTGTTTACTACCCCTTCGGTGGTGGGGCCTACAGGTGTAGGCTTTCTAGTGTTACGGGGTTTGGGGTCGAATGGGTTGATCATGGATGCGTCCTTAAAATGGGCTTGGAGGTAGCGGGCGCTATCACACAGCTCACTCATGGTAGTAGGGCGGTGCATGATTAGGAGGTTGCGAAAGTTAGGCGTGGTGTTCCCGATGAGTATCCTCACCTGCTCCCCCTCTGAGATGGTATCCACTGGACTCTCAGCCATTCCTCTTCACCAATCAGCAAACTTGGCAAAGTCTTCATCCGGCCTCATCTTCTCGGCAATTAAATCAGTTATCAAGTAGGCTGGCCCCACTCAGTCCTTGTACCTCTGCAAAAACTTCACCTTGACAATTTCGAAATCTGCCGCCTCAACAGAATCAAGAGAATAGAACCAGTCAAGGGCGGATCCTTCCAATGACCGACGGAATATGAAGGCAAGTGCTTTGCGGTCATTTTTCGAGAACGTGTAGTCATAGAGAAAGCTCTTTAGGTGGTTAAAGAGATTCCCGGTCCCATTATAGCGTTGAAAGATTGGTATTTCAGAAGGAGGGAGATGTAGGACCGGGAAAGATAGAACAGAAATATCTGGGGTGGCTTTAGAATCGAGGCGGTGCCTCAGCTCTTCAAAACGCTCATCCATATGGTTAAGTTTTTCTATGAATGCTTGGGTGAGGCTGGATTTCTGAGCCATTGGTGCAAGGTATTTAGATGAATGGGTTGGAAGAGGTGGCTTCAAAGTAGGAACTGGCATAGAATTATATGAATGCCCCACAACGTGGTGAGTAGAGGCATGACAGGGTTGCCTAGGAGAGGAGATGATGAGGGGCCTGACTATTGCTTGGGGTGGTGAGGGGGCTTGATTTCCCTCGATCGGGTCTTAATTGGTGGGCATCTTGCCCTTTGTTAAAGATTGCACAAGTGAAAAGGATTCAGGATCTAAATGGAGGGATAGACCCTGAAGGATTTGTTCTACACTAAGTGATGCAGGTGGATGAGTAGGATTTTGAACTTCAGGTTCTCTGACGGCATTGACATGGCCCTCTGGTTGGACCATGGGTTGTTGTAGCATGTAGTGACCCGTCTTGTAGTAGTCCAGCATCCCGACATGTCTTTCGGACCTTAGCATCATGGACATCCTGTCGATCTTTCTTCAAAGATGGTTAAAAAAAGAAGGGCAAGTCAAGAACATAATTGAAGATTTTTTTGTTATGTTTTGTTTTGTTTGATTTTTTTTGTTTCAATTTGGTTGTTTGGAAAACAAGTTGAACACAAAATTAAAGAGGTTTTTGTTTTGTTTTTTTAGGTGTTTTGTAAGAAGAATTTTTTGGTTGTTTTCAATTGTTGTGAGCAAGCAAGTTATGCAAACAAGGTTTTAAAATGGCTACTCGACAATATTTGGGTTGAAACCTTAGATTAGATAGATTATTAGCAATTGTTCACTCAAATGGGTATGGTATGGTTCCTATTGCTTCAATCTTCAAGACCTAAGGTTGTCAATCACCACGAGTAGGTACTTGGGTTCTTCGAGTTTTGGGAAAGTGGTACAACCGGCCCAATCATGCGGAGAGAAATACTCCACGGATGGGGACATACAGAGGTCTTGATGGAAACCACCAAATCAACTAGGAAGGAATATCCTAGAAAAGAGGTAAGAATCCACCAAGAAGGTGTTTGGAGGGTGAGGGTGTGTTGGGAGAGAGAGCCTCCGCTTCGAATGCCCTACGGATCGGAGCAAGTCCGGTACCCGATGCAAAAAACTAATGCAAAAGTAAAAATGGAGGGTAAGAGGAGAAGAAGCAATAAATATGTGCAAACATAAAACTAAAAGAAGTAAGTAAATCAAGCTAGCAATATGCAAACAAGACAAGCAATCATGCAACAAAACAAATAATCTAGTGACTAGAACTGAATTAGAATGAAACTAGTTGCACAAACAAATTAAGCTAGCACAGTTAAAGACATTGGTTGTCCCACCGTGGTCGCCAAAAAGCTGTCGACTCCAGAAACGGGTTCCGGATCAGCACCTCAAGAGAAGGTGAAAGATAGAATGGGGAAAAAGTGGAGTGAATCGAAAAACACTCGGAAAGCAGTAAAAGGTCCTCACCTCGGTCCCACACTCACATTGATCTCCGAACTTTCATCTCACGGTGTCGCTCGAGCACCGGAGATGGTTTGGGTCATGTGGGAGGAGAGTGAGGAAGAGATGAACTTAAAACATGAAAGATGTGGTCACGAGGAGCCGTGGGCTCCGCTTTATGGGATGTAAATTAAGAGATGAGTTGAATTGACCGTGTACCTTAGCGTGGGAGATTAGGATGTGAGTTCAACCTTCTTCTTCTTCGGCCGGCCGATGAAGAAGAGTCTCCAACCGATGCTAGCTTGATCAACCTGTGCAACTAGAACAATAAACCAAGTGAAAGAAACAGATTAGAACTATGGGAAATGTAGAAACTATAGGAGAGGAGATGAAATAAAGAACCAATTGGAATCGAACTCATCGGATTGGGGCGAGCCCTAACCATTTTTTGTGTTTTTGGTTATGTAAAATGATGCAAATGAACTAAAATATATTCTAAAACAGTAAATAAACTGAATAAGGTGGGTTGAGGAAGTTTATAAAGTGAATCGGCTTGAGTTGAAGTCAAGATGGTTGAAACAAGCCGGTTCGGGTAGCCTTTGCACCCTTCTAGCGCGAATTTAGTGCAGAGAATGCTACAGATGACCCTGATGTTAGAATCAAGTTACGTTTGTTGGAGTAGACAGAAGACTCAGAGAGGAAGAGTTCTTATGTTGATGACTTCTCCTAAATCCTCCTTTAAAAGTCTTTAAAAATTCTGAAAGTAGGCGGATATAGAAAATAGAACCTGGATGCGCGCCCTCAGTGTAGCAACCACCACAAACAAACGGAAAGTAGGAATCGGGCACTATCAGTTGAATATAAAAGAGAACGAAGATAGGAACAACTTCTATGTTAAATACTTTTGCAGAAGAAGTCCCAAATTTTCTGCAGAAGTCGATGAAGTCGGTTGATGTAGAACGCCCGGATTGAGCCTTCTCCTTCACTTCGGGATCAATCTCTTGACGTCGGATCGGCTTTGGACATCGGGACAGCCTTGGAAGAGAGCTTGGATGACCTAAAGACGAGCTAGGCACGGGGGATTAACCCTGGGTCATTGAGAATGACCCTGAATTTATAGGGGAAGGAAGCCGGTGCAAAAATGGAAACTGGACCGACCGCGCCCCCGCTCTTTAAAGGAGACTGCGCGCCCTCCACCTGAGGGCGCGCAGGGCGCGCCCTCACCCTGGGGGCGCGGTACGCGTCTCACTGCTAAAATTCGTTGAAAACTTTTGGAAATTGCTAAAATTTGACTTGACATACATAACGCGCCCCCGAACCGGGGGCGCGATACAAATAATCGAAAATCATCCCCGAAAACCTTCCAAAAATCCGGTTTAGAAGGTGCTAATCGGGGCAATTTACGATTTTCATAAACCGACCATGCCCCCACTTTTCAAAGGAAACGGGGGCGTGCAGGGCATGCCCTCAGTTTGAGGGCGCGCCCTCCCTTTTCAAAGGGAGCGGGGGCGCGTAGACTCTCTCTCCTGCGCGCGCGTTCCGCGAGCCATATCTTGCAAACGGGATGTCCGATTCGGCTCCCGTTTATTGCGTTGGAAAGTGGACCTTAAGCCACACATTCTTAAGTCAGTAAACCAGATGGAATGACTCCCAAGACGTTCGCACGGGGCTTTCTACCCGTTTACCCTTTCGCGGAAAGCAGAAACCCGTGGCGAAGATCCGAAAGAGCACGGTTCCGGTCAAGAAATCTCGGGTCAACTCGGGATGAATTAAAATGATGACCGAATAAGTTTGGTACGATCGAAAAAGCCAAATTCATCGAAGAATCTGAGATTAACCCGGTAAACATGAACCGAAACTCGAAAAAGCCAGGAAACCCTAAAATTGACCGAACTGGACGTATGGCCATGATTGATGAAAATATTCGGCTAGAATCAACCCGTATGACCCGAAAGACCCGTGATGACCAGAAAGGCCTAACGCGTGGTTCGGGATAGTCGTGTCAGTACAGATCGAAAAAACCGTAACGAAAGCCGTCATTGACCGACGCCTACCGAAATGACTTCTCGGAAACCCTGAATGTTACAGAACACATGCGGCACTCCCGAGACCTTCAATTATGGACAATTCAAGGTCGGTCATCGAGCAGGCTTCGTGTTTTTACAGTTCACGCGCAGTTCTCGCTTGAAGGTTTTGGCATCATTCCGGAAATCATTGGTCCATTCTCAACTCACAAGGGACTCCACCAATGTCCTTAGCTCATCTCCATGAGGTAATCTGGATCAGATAACGGTCAAATAATGGGTATCACCAATGGAATAGGAGTCTAAGGCTCCGAATTAGGCCAATTTGGCGTGTCTACAATGATATTTTATAGAGATGATTATTTTGGATTCCTTATTTAATGGGGATTCCAAAGCATATTTTTCAGATTTTTTGGAGCCCTAAATAAAGAAATATGTCCGATTCTTTGAGATCAACTTCGTCCCAGATGAACAGTGGCATCACACGGCTGTCTAGGAAGGCGACTGGCGCACAGCGGCCGGTGCAGGAGTCAATAAATACCGGTGCACCCGACGGTGCATGCAGGTGTGGTACAATGTGCCAGATTGTGCAGTACAATGCGTCGGACACCTTATTTTACGATTATTAATTGTTTAAAATAATAAAAAAAATTCCAAAAAGAATCTGAAATAAATAAATAATATTATTTAACATGTTTTAAACTATTTAATGGCATGTTAGATGATCTTAATCCCTATTTACATAGATTCACTCATGTTTAAACTTTAAAATTGTTTTAAAGTTTTGATTTAATTAATTAACATCTTAATTAATTCTGTAAAATGAGATTTTATAGAATATAAATTAAAATGCTAATTTTTTATTTTGCACAATATTGGGAATGCATGAATGTTATAAATAGTTTATATGTATGTTTATTTCATATAGATTGTTTATATGTTGTTGTCTTGTCATTCTCATGCTATTTTTTCATTAAAATTCGACATGCATAAAATTAGAAATTTCAAAAAGAAAGTATATAAAATTATGTTGATATATATGATATATCTCATATAATTATCACGTATGCACTCTATGTTCATGTGATGAATGTTGGTGTTGGTATGGAGGTGATCATGGACTTAATTGTGCTTGGCTTGTGATTGCTTATAAATTGTGTTCGTTATGTTATTAAATGGTGCATGTGTGTGCCTCCTTTCTCTCTATATAATCTAATTGTACATTCTACCTCCCTCCATTAATATACTCCCCTTAGTTAAAACCAAAGTTTCTTATAAAGTTATGTACATTTGCGGGTCTACGTACCCTTAAGTCGCTTGTAATTGTTAGAAACTGGTTCGTTGGAGGTTGGAAAGAAGGACCACTTGGAGAAGCACCCTTCTATAGTGGGAGCATGCCAACTCAAGTTTTTGAAGTAAGGATTTGCACCTATAGGGGTGCCTTAGGTTCATGCTTAGGATTAGATCCATGATCACCTATTTTTTATGCATATTTGATATATAGATGTGTGCTATAGGTTATACCTTAGATATATGTTATTCTAAACATATTACATTGGGGTGTACCATTTGCATGGCTTTGTTGTGCTACCACAAGGGTTTTATGAAGAATCCATTCTCATAACGTAACAAGCGAGTTTGACCTACCCAGAGTATATAGCTTGTTGTGCTACCACAAGGTCATAACTCTAGAGGCTAAATGACTAAGAGTTGCAACTGGCAATAGTTGCCTACCTACTACTAAGTATGGGGTGATTTGTTGTGCTACCACTAGGCAATCACCATAAAGTTAATAGGGTCTTAGTCCCCACTAAGATTTAAGGACAATTTAAAACAATAATACATCTTAATTACTTCTTGTTGGTGAGACCAATAGAAAGAATTAAAATCATTAAATAGAAATAAAAAAGATAGTTAAAAATAAAAGAAGGTGGTCAAGATAATAAAACCAGAATAAGACAGAATTCTTCTACTATCATGATGATGGTAAGTGGAAGAGGAAGCGCAAAGTCTATTATACATAATGCAAAGGTGGAGCTTGAGAAGCTTCATGCATCTAAGTCATTGATATTTACTTGTTTTAAATGTACACTTAATAATATTAGATACTATATGTGCATATTATAATATTAGATACTATTGATGTTGTCGACTTCGAAAATTGGTTTGTCGTTATCCGGATCGCCACCTCAAGAGGGTATGAGAAAGATAGGAAGGAAAATATAGAAAACTCTCACCTCGGTCCCACACTCACATTGATCCCCGAAATTTCATCTCTTCGCATTGCTCAAGCACTGGAGACACAATTCGGGTCATGTGGGAGGAGAGTGAGGATGAAATAAAAAGAACTTAATTCATAATTGAAATTAGAAGATGTGGCCACCAGGAGACATGGGCTCCACTATATGTAATGAAAATAAAAAGAAAGTGACCATGTACCTTAGCACGATGAAGAAGAGTCCTCAACTGTTGCTAGCCTGAAAAACATATGCAACTATAACAATGAACCAAGTGAAAGAAGTTGAATAAAACTATGTGAAGTGTAAAAACTATAAAAAGAAAGATAAGAAAATGAGCAATCAGATTTGAACTCAATGGATTCGGGGCTAGCCCTAACCCCTTTATTTTTATTTTTTATGATATATGAGATGATGCAAAAACTAAATAAAAATAATGTATAAATGATGTTGGATGAATGACGAAGAAGTAGAAACACGAATGGATGAAATCGAGGCTAAAACGGGTGAGATATCACCGATCTTGCCTGACAGCTCATAGGTGTCAACACGCCCTTCAAGTGAGGGCACAGTGGGTGTGCCCTGGGGGGGTTTGTCGACTCCAGAAACGGGTTCCGGATCGGCACCTCAAGATAAGAAGGTGAAAGATAGAATTGGGAAAAAGAGAGTGAATTGAAAACACTCGGAAAGCAGTAAAGACTCCTCACCTCGATCCCACACTCACATTGATCCCCGAACTTTCATCTCACGGCGTCGCTCGAGCACCGGAGATGGTTTGGGTCATGTGGGAGGAGAGTGAGGAGGAGATGAATTTAGAACATGAATAATAAGGGTGGTCGCCAGGAGCAGCGGGCTCCGCTTTATAGAATAACAACAAGATTGAGTTGTTTTGACCGTGTACCTTAGCGCGGGAGATCGGGATATGGGTTCAGCCTTCTTCTTCTTCGGCCGGCCGATGAAGAAGAGTCTCCCAACCGATGCTAGCTTGATAAACCTGTGCAACTAGAACAATAAACCAAGTGAAAGAAAATGATTAGAACTATGGGAAGTGTAGTAACTGTAGAGAGAATATGAGAAAGAAGTAATTGGAATCGAACTCACCGGATTGGGGTAAGCCTTAACCCCTTTTTTTTGTATTTTTTTGATTATGTAAAAATGATGCAAATAAAATGAAATATGCTTTAAAACAGTAAATTAACTGAGTTAAATGAGTTGAGGAAGCTTATGGAATGGATCGGCTTGAGTTGAAGCCGAGTTGGTTGAGAAAAGGCCGGTTCGGGTAGCTTTGCACCCTTCTGGCGCGACTTTGGTGCATAGGATGATAAGGACGACCCCGATGTCAGAATTGAGTTCCGTTTGTTGGAGTAGACGGAGGACTCAGAGAGGAAGAGTTACTATGTTGATGACTTCTCCTAAATCCTCCTGTATAAGTTAGTAAAAATTATGAAAGTGGGCGGATATCGAAAACAGAACCTGGATGCGCGCCCCAATGCAACAATCGACACGAACAAACGGCAAGTCGGAATTAAGTGCCGTCAGTTGGAGATAAAAGAGGACTAAGAGAGAAACGACTTCTATGTTGAAGGCTTTTGCAGCAGGAGCCCCGGATTTTCTGCATAAGTCGATGAAGATGGTTGATGTAGAACGCCCGGATCGAGCCTTCTCCTTCACCTCGGGATCGATTTCTTGACTTCGGATCGCCTTTGGACGTCGGGACGGCTTTGGAGAAGAGCTTAGACGACCTCTGGACGAGCTAGGCACCGGGGATTAACCTCGGGTCGCTGAGAATGGCCCTCAATTTATAGGGGAAGGAAGCCGGTGCAAAATTTAGAAACTGGACCTACCGCGCCCCCTCTTTTCAAAGAGTAGGAGGGTGGCAGGGCGCGCCCTCAAACCAGGGGCACGCAGGGCGCGCCCCCAGTTCGGGGGTGCTGTCTGCGCGCCCCCCTGTTTCAAAGTAAGCGGGGGCGCGTTACGCGTCTCACTGCTAAAAATCGACGAAAACTTCAGGAAATTGCTAAAAATCGACTTGACATACGTAACGCGCCCCCGAACCGGGGGCGCGGTACAAATGATCGAAAATCCTCCGCGGAAACCTTCCAAAAATCCGGTTTAGAAGGTGCTAATCGGGGTAATTTGCGATTTAAAGAAACCGACCGCGCCCCCTCTTTTCAAAGGAACCGGGGGCGCTCAGGGCGCTCCCCCAGTTTGAGGGCGCGTAGGGCGCGCCCCCGGGTTGAGGGCGCGCAGGGCGCGCCCTCCACTTTCAAAGGGAGCGGGGGCGCAGTACACTCTCTCTCCTGCGCGCGTGTTCCGCAGGCCATATCTTGCAAACGGGATGTCCGATTTGGCTCCCATTTGTCGCGTTGGAAAGAGGGCCTTCAACCGCACCTCCTCAAGTCGGTAAACCAACGGGCGTGACTCCCGATATGTTTTCACGGGGCTTTCTACCGGTTTACCCTCTCACGGAAAGCCGAAACCCGGGGCGAAGATCCGAAAGAGCACGATTCCGATCGAGAAATCTCGGGTCAACTCGGGATGACTTAAAATGATGACCGAACAAGTCCGGTACGATCGGACAATCCGAAGTCATCGAAAAATCTGAGATTAACCCGGTAAACGTGAATCGAAAGCCGTAAAAGCCGCGAAACCCTAAAATTGACCGAACCGGATGTATGGCCCCGGTTGATGAAAATATTCGGCTAGAATCGACCCGGATGACCCGAAAAGACCTGGTGATGACCGGAAAGGCCTAATACATGGTCCGAGATAGCCGTGTCAGCACAAATCGAAAAAGCCGTAACGAATGCCGTCATTGACCGACGCCTACCGAAATGACTTCTCGGAAATCCTGAATGTTACGGAACACATGCGGGACTCCCAAGACCTTCAATTATGGACCATTCAAGGTCGGTCATCGAGCAGGCTTCGTGTTTTTACAGTTCACGTGCGGCTCTCGCTTGAAGGTTACGACAATATTCCGGAAATCATTGGTCCATTCTCAACTTGCGAGGGGCTCCACCTATGTCCTTAGCTCATCTCCACGAGGTAATCCAGATCGCCTATGGAATAAGAGTATAGGGCTCCGAATCAAGCCAATTTGGCGTGTCTACAGCTTGCCTCGCCTTGATGTCGGCTTTGCAAGGGAATGGCATGTAGCGGAACGGAGTGAAACGTAGAGAAAGCGTAGTGAAACGAGATGGATCGTAGTGGAATGTAGTGGAGTAAAATGGCGATGGACTAAAAACGTGGCATCAAGGTGTAGATATAGACACGCTCAATGACCAGATTCGGCAAGATGAATCTCCTCAAGTCTCTTGGTTAACCGCCATGTTTCATCAAGTCTTCCTATGTTCGATTGGTAAAAGATGTGCCATTGGCACGAGAGAAGGATAGCCAACCCCCAACGCGGTGGGGAGTCCCCGAAACAAGGGTTCGTAGGTTCATCATCAGCCGGTAACCCGATCTTTGCGGTGTTCCTGTACTGTGATGGGCTAAAGTTTAAAAAGTAAGAGAATACCAATCAAGCACATTCAGGCTCTTAGATTCATTTAAGTCTTCCAAGAGACAAGATTCAATTCGGAATGGAATGATCTCAGATTCCGAAAGGGAAATGTTTAAGCATAGACCGCGAAGATATTGACGGTGCAAATTCTGACCAAATAGAAGGCCCTTGGCGGAATGAATTGGCTGCCATGGTGGGATGAATAGCAAAGAAGTTGCAATGGCCATAGTGGTGAAAGATTTGAGGGCACAAAGTGGTTACCGAACACGGTGGGATTAATAGACACGGTGGGATATTAGAGGGGTTGGTGGGACTAGAGATCATGCTGGGATTAGAGAACACGATGGGATTAGAAAACACGGTGGGATTTATAATGATCGAGAGAGTGAGAAGGTGAAGTTTGGGAAATGCTGTATTTAATGATAAAACAAAATGTAATGCAATTAATGCTACATGATGCATGTTGGGCTCAATAAAACAAAACAGAACTTGTATAACAAATAGTTGAAGATATAGATTGTCTGTGAGGTCAAGATACCCATTCGGGAACTATCGTCCCTCACAGCACAACTTTGGCTTATCCGTGAGCATTAGAGATGACCCGACCGTCGTAGATTTTGATGAAGGGGATCTCGGGTCAAGTCTTCTCCGTGCTCATGGTCTCCAACAAATAATGTATAAGATAATAACACACGACTAGCGACATATATGCTAGTCGGCAAGTTATGGGGGTTTCCCATGTTGATTCTTCTGTTTCCGCGAGCAATTCCTATCTTTCATCAAAATGTTAGTTTCGAATGAACAATGATGTTCACTCGACCTTAATAAAAATCAAGCATAAATGTATTTGATTTTAAAAATTTTTTATGAATATTTTTATGAATTTTTCTGAATTTTTCTGAATTTTTGAAAAAATTTAGAAGAATTTGATCGAACGCGCCCCCGAACCAGGGGCGCGGCCTGAGCGCCCTGGGTTGGGGGCGCGGCCTGCGCGCCCCCACTTTGGGGGCGCGTTCAATCCCAATTTCCTGTTTTGACCGGATCCTAATCCGGTTCAAATCGGGACCGATTTCCCCTATATAAACGCCTCTTAGGACGACCAAATCGTCCTACCAACACCCAGAATGGCTCCTCCTTTGAAAAAGCAGCGTGTTGGATCGGTTCGAGGTATTTCAAGCATCCCGGGTCATCTGAAGGCCAGAATCGGCGCCGACTTGGTAAGTTCGCTGCCAATTTTAGCTTTCAACCACTCTCTTCTTCTTTTTCTTAAAAAAAAAAATTTCTTACCTCTTGTTTGGTTGTAGGATTACCCAAACTTCCCTGGGCCTCGCTGGTATTGCTCTCCTCCCTGGCTTTCCGGCTTGCTTGACGTCCTCGGCTTGTCGGTCAGAGCGATTCTTCGAGATTGGGGCTTAACCGGGCTCTTGATCCATGCCAAGCAATATTCAGGCTACTCCCTTGACTTCGGTTTGATGGGAGCTCTTGTTGAGTTGTGGCATCCCGACACTCACACGTTCGTGTTCGGCAGCTTTGAGTGTACAGTTCTTCTTGAAGAAGCAGAGCTCCTTCTCGGCCTCCCTCGGACTAAGAAGGGAGAAACTGAAGGTATGTTTATCTCTTCAGGACCTCTCTCTTGCTTGGAATTCTTGCAGGATTTTGTCGAGGCTCGGCAGATCAGCACCTTGTTGGCCGGCAAGCGAATCAGTGTTCCCAAGTTGGTGGCTTGGACAATCTCTCTTCTGACGGCTCCTGGTCTGGACGAGGACCGGATTCTGCGTGGTGCAAAGGGTTTCGCGGCTTGCCTTGCCATGGTGTTTTTGTTTCCTGCGGAGGATGGTTTCCTGGAGGTTGATCAACTCTCGTGCATCCGCGGCATCTGGAGCGGTGCGCGGTTGGGGCCTTCAGTTCTGGGCTTCTTGTACTGCGGACTGTCCGTAGCTTGCGTGGGCCGTCCTCCCTTCGGCAGTGTGCTTTTACTTGCTTGCTGGGCCGATCTTCACTTTAAGTTCGATCCAGCCGGTGAGGTGGCCACCAGGTCGCAGCTCTTCCGTCGTAGCCCCTTGTTCCCATATGCCGATGCGCTTGGTTTCGGCGAGAGAGTCGCCAATAGGTGTGCATCAGTGAAGAAAAGGCCGGACTGGCGTGCTCACTTTGCCTCCATGAACCGTTCTAGCTTCTTGCACTCTTCTGCTTCCTTGAGGCAGAAGGACCTGCAGGTGTGCTTTGTGCCCGGCGTTGATCTCCGCCTGGTTACAGGTTCGACCTTTGTGTTGTACAAGGCTCACCGTTGCCACTCCCAGATCGGCTTGCCTCGGTACGAGTTGCCCAAGCTGTCCCACCTGTCACCTATCAAGGGTAGACAGCTTGGCTCCGCGGATGACGAGGAGGAGGCGATCTCAGTCATTGCCTTGTGGGAGACGAGTCGAGTGTGCCGCCCAGGCCTCCTGATTAAGGAGGACCCTGACCGGAAGCGCCGCTACATCTCTGCGTTGAAGCTTCTACTTGCCTGAGCGTCTTCTTTTCCTGCTTTAACTTGTCAGCCATGTTGTTTTTATTTTGAATAAACAATTATTTATAGCAGGTTTGAGTGAAAATTCAAAAGAAATTTACCTTGTTTCGGAAAAATGCAAGACATATGTTGACAATTATAATGAATATGCCTTGTTATTTTTCAACACCTTGAATATTTTTTAACATGAAACAAGATATTTTTGAAAGGTTTTAACATGCCTTTTTTCTTTAGGTAATTTTTCAGAGCAAACCATAAGTTTGATGAATTTTATTTCGGTGACTCCTTGATCGGCTCGATTTTCTGAACAGCTTGGCGCTTTCTGAAATTTTCGCCATTTTTATCAGTTTTGCTTCTGAAAAATACATTTTCAGCCATTTCTGACTAGTAAATGTATAGAATTTTCTCCTGACCCCTGAAAAATGTTAGCTAGTGATGATAAAAAACATGAATATGTCTAGATAATTTAGGAATTGAGACATTCAAAGTTATGTGAAAAGAGGGATTTTTGGTGAGAATTTAAAGAGAATTTTTCTTCACAAAATTATTTTGAGCAAACCGTGCATCAGATGGGAATTCTTTCGGTGGCGTTGCGATCAGCTCGATTTTGTAAACCTTGAGTGATATTTTCAAATTTCTCTTATTTTCACATTTTTACTCTCTATAAATACCCCCTTGGGGTAAGAATATCTCATTTTCACCTGTTCACTATCTCTCCTCGCGCTAAAAGCTCCAGAGTTCCAACTCAGATCCGGAGTCCGAAACGCCGTCAAAGGTTAGTGCCCCTATTACAAAAAATGTAGATCGGCTAGAAATTCTCTGCATCTACAAAAAATGTAGATCGGCTAGAAATTGATGAAAAAAGGAAACAAACTGAATGCCCCACTCAGACCGAGGGCGCGGTGGGTGTGCCCTCACTTCGAGGGCGCATTTAGCACATCATTGCTGAAAATTCCAAAAAATTCTGGAAATATGCTAAAAATTGGATAGACAAAATGAATGCCCCCTTGACCCAGGGCGCGGTCAAAATAATTGGTTTTTAAGGGAGGAAACCTTCCAAAATCGATTTGGAAAGTCAGAAATCAATGTAGGTTTCCACTTTCCGGAATTGAACTCACCGTCAGTCTGGGGACGTGCTGACTGCACCAACAGACTAAAGGCACACATACCGCACCCTCAAGGTGAGGGCACACTAATTTCCTGTGCGCCCTACATCCACGAGTCGTAACTTGCAAATGGGATGTCTGTTTCAACTCTCGTTTGTTTCATATAAAAGAGGACTCGCAAATGTAGCTCCCCAACTTAATAAACCATCAGGTACATATCTCGAGACTTTTTATGAGACTGTAACTTCTGGTTTATCCTCCCAGTCCTCCCAGTGGCACCAAAGGCTGGAATGGTGAACCAAAACTCAAAAAAGCCGGTGATAATGCAGAAAACTTTGAAATGACCTAGAAAATCAGTGGAAACCCATGCAACTTGGGTTAATGATGGGAAATGATAAGAGGAACCAAAAAAACTCAGAATGGTGTTCGAAAGAGTTGGGGAAGACCTAAATAACTTGAAATGATCGAAAAAGCCAACAACAACCTATACAACTCGGGTTGATGACTAGAAATGATGGGAGGAACCCAAAAACTCAGAGAGATGCTCGGAAGGGCCGAGAATGACTCGAAAAATTTTGAATGACCTAAAAAGGTAGCAAGAACCCGTAAGACTTGGATTGATGACGAAAAATGATGGGAGGAACCTGGAAAAATCGAGAAGATACTTGGAAGAGTCGAGGATGATCTGAAGAACTCATAATGACCGAAAGAGCCAGCGGCAACCCATACAACATAGGTTGATGGCCAGAAATGACGAAAGGAACCTGGAAAACACCGAAAGATGCTCGGAAGACCGGGGATGACCCGAAGAACTCATAATGACCAAAAAAAGTTGGTGACAATCATTACAACTCGGGTTGACAACCAAAAACAATAGGACAAATTCGGTATGCTCTATACCACCCTGTTATTGATCAGAATGACCTAACGGCAACCAGGAAACCCTAACAGTAAGCAAAAAATATACAATGATTTGATGAAAGGACAGGACATAATGGTCCTCGCTCAACAAACCTGGATTCAACTAGGGATCAACAATTCATCCTCAGATTTTCAGTAAGCTCCTCGGCTTGTCAAAATGGATGGTTCAACTTGATTTTAATGATATAAAAAAGTTGTTGCCCATAGAATAAGAGTTTTAAGCTCCAAATAAGGCCAAATTGGTGTGTCTACAAATACATCTAATGCTATACCAGATATGCATGTTATATCTACAAGGAGTTGTAGATGATGACAAGTAAATAAAGGTTTAATAACGAAGATGTTGACCTACATATGAAATGGTGCAAAAGTTGCATCATTACTAGTGGGAGGTACAATTCTTCAATAGCCTTATGGAGATGTCTTATTAATTAAGATTGTTACTATATCCTTCTACAAGAACATTATATTATTTTCTATTTGAATGAATGTTGATTTATTCTAAGTTATGGAATTGATAGATGTTGAGAAAGATTGCATGACAAAATATTTGCTAGTAAGAACTTAATGAATTGTTTAATCATATTTGATATGTTAGCTCTCATGTTATGTGTGAATACTCTTTTTAAGAGAAAATGGGTTGATTTAGATCAATCTACACTTTAGCTTAATGTAGATATGGAGAATGGGATAATGAGTTCTTAGAACGCATACATCTAGTTATATGTTAAATCATATCTATTAAGACTAAAAGAGAATATTTTATGAAGTACAAATCCAAAGCATTTAAGAAATTATCTAAGATTAAGAATGAAGTAGACATTCTAATGGAAAGAGTATTAGAACTCTCTGATAAGATCAAAGAGGAGAATACTTAAGTACATAATTCACATGTAATTGAAGGATAATAGAATGTAATGGACACCTCTTTACACATTTTAGCTTAATTGAGTAGCTAAAATGAGAAGTCGTATTGTGTAAGACATAATACGGACAATGACAACTTTTGTGAAAAGCTTCTTTGTCCATTTAAGGCTAACCATTCGATATAACCACTTTATTTTAAATTGGTACCTTCTAAGTCTATTATGACAATTCCATATAAGATATGGAAAGGGGTTAAAACTTGACATTAAGCAAGTTAAGGCTTTGGAATGTCTAACATGATGAAGAAGTATAACCCTAACTAGTTGGCATATAAGACTATGAAGTGTTGGCTTGTGGGAGATCCTAAGAAAACTTATGAACATTAAATATACCACTCTTATGAATAAGGATATGTGTTGCTTAGCTCACTATATTTCTAAAGAAAAAATTCTTCCTTAAGAAAGATAATGGGAGCAAGATATATATGGAAGATATTCCAATGCCACAACCCAAGGACACTTCTGTTAAGGTACTAGTTAATAAGTACACATGGGCAATTCATTGGTCTTTACTTTTATTCATTCAACCTAAGAGATATGTAGGACATATCTCTGCTTGATGAAATGAGGCATATTGATCCTAAGATCTATATAGAACCAATATGCGATATTGATTCGTAAATGGGAAGAGATAATAAAATATGATATAAACTTTATCTATTCTAATCAAGTTTAGAACTTGATAGATCCACCTAAGCGTATAGTAACCATAAGGAATAAAAGGATCACTAAAGAATAGATTGGAGTGGATTGGAAGGTAAAGACATTCAAATGTGAGAAAAGTTGAAAAGGATATCATTTAAGTCAAATGGTTAACTATGATGAGATCTTTTACCTATTCCATAGATTAATCCATTCAAATTTTGATCGTTACACACTATGACTATAAGATATTCTAATTGAATGTTAAGATAGTGTTCCTCTAAGGTATTTTAAAAAACTAGTGAATATGATATAGCCATAGGGAATCAAGTCCCAATAACATCTAAATAGAGTGCGTATTAGGTCCATTTATGAACTAAAATAAAAAATTACTTAGATTGTATATAAGGTTTAATGAGATTAAATCTTATGACCTCGTTAAGAATGAAGATGAGTGCCTTGTGTGTTCAAGATGATAAGTGGGAGTGATGTTACCTTCCTAACATTTTGTGTAGATGACATACTACTCATTAAGAATGAAGTAAGTATGTTATCATAAGTAAGTCTAGCTATAAAATTAATCTTCCAAACATAATTTGGATTTAGAGATACATGGAGATAGATCTAAAAGCAATGCTCAGTCAATGTACTATTCACCATAGTCAAAGGGTTTGACATAATAAACTCGAAGATAGGTTTCTTACCTATGTGGTGTAGAGTTGATCTCTCTAAAGTGATGTTTTTATAGACTTCTTGAGAGATAAAAGGAACACATGAGTAGAAACCTTATTCTTTTTTCACAGGATCTATCATGTATGTGATGATACGTACATGATGTGATTAATACTCTAAGCATTATGAGCATTCATCAAGAAGATCCAGGTGAGAGTCACTGGATAGTTTAGAGATATATCATTTAGTACTTGAGAAGCACTAAGAATGTATCTCTATATACTGGAGGATAAGACTTGAAGCCTTGTAGTTTTACAAACACAAGCTTCTAGTCAAATAAGTTTGATAATAAGTCAAAATAATGGTGGTACAGTTAGCTAGAATGGTGCTATGCAATAGAACACAGCTAATTCTACAACTAATCTAAAATAGATTACATAATAGTTGCACACTACTTAAGAAGCAAGATAGTGTTTGAGCTTCACCTAAGACATGGGATTGTCCCAACTTTATTTGAAAGAGAACCATGGTTTTGGGGGGGAAATGGGGTAGAGTCAAAGTCCCATCAAAAGTTAAAAACTTCTGTGGTGATACCATATAATTAGGGAGATTGCAGCTTATAGAGATATAATTTAAAATGGAGTATCTACTGCTAATAACATTGCAGATTCACTAACTGAAATAGTTACTCAAAGAGTGTTTGTGCTTCACCTCGAGCTAATAGAGATTAGCTAGATGGGTGTTTGTCTATAGTGCAAGTGAGAGATTGATAGAAATGTATGCCCTACAAGCTAATCATATATGATATGATTCGACATTTCTAGAAATATATCATTCAAATAATTAGGTAAATTCTTTATTACAAGCTCTTATTAGATGTGAATATTACAATGAAGTCCTTGATCAAATGCAATGATGATTAAATAATGATGAGATCATGAAAATGAAATTGATCATCTAAAGTATTTGATCTAAATGTTCCTTGTCATAAGATACTTGAGAAGAACATCAAAGATCTAGATAGACTAATGTGTGTGATATCTTCTCATGTGATAAGATGACTGATCTCATTGTTCTTTAGTGTCGAGACACTAATATACACATACAAGTGCTCATTAGTTGAATGAGTTCACTAAACTGACCGAATTATAAACCCTAAATGATATCTTTCCGAACTGTTAATCAGGATTTTCTGTCATTACAATTGCATGGTTGGACCTTTGACATGAGTCACCAAAGATACATTGTTAGGTGGAACTTATGCTTTGTCTATTGACTTATGGAACTCCGTTTAGATGGTCCAGCATAACAATGGATTGGGTACAAGGAAAATCTGATGGAGGCAATTGAGCAGACAATAAGGAATTGTCCTCTCTCAATAAGTGAGAGTGAATGTCCTATGGGATAGTACTCCAAATCCCTGGCCTTGATAGATAAGATTGTCGACTCCATAAACGGGTTCCGGATCGGCACCTCAAGTTAAGAAGGTGAAAGATGGAATTGGGGAAAAAAGGGGGAGTGAATTGAAAACACTCGTAAAGCGGTAAAATGTCCTCACCTCGGTCCTACACTCACATTGATCCCCGAACTTTCATCTCACGGCGTCGCTCGAGCACCGGAGATGATTCGGGTCATGTAGGACGAGGGTGAGGAGAAGATGAAATTAAAGCATGAAAAATGTGGTCGTCAGGAGCCGCGGGCTCCGCTTTATGAAATAAAAGCAAGATTTAGTTGATTTTACCGTGTACCTTAGCGTGGGAGATAGGGATATGGGTTCAACCTTCTTCTTCTTCGGCCGGCCGATGAAGAAGAGTCTCCAACCGATGCTAGCTTGATAGACCTGTGCAACTAGAACAATAAACCAAGTGAAATAAAAACGATTAGAACTATGGGAAGTGTAGTAACTGTAGTAAGAAGATGAGAAAGAAGCAATTGGAATTGGACTCACCGGCTTCGGGGTGAGCCTTAACCCCTTTTTTGTGTATTTGTTTGGGATATAAAATTATGCAGAAAAACTAAATAAAAATGATGCTAAAATGATCCTGGATGAATGACTAAGACATAGAAACTTGAATGACTCAAATCGGAGCTAAAACGGAGAAGATATCACCAATATGGCCGGACAGCGCACTGGACTGAACGTGCCCTGGGTTTGGGGGTGCGGTGGGCGCGCCCTAGGTATGAGGGCGCGGTCTGCGCGCCCTTGGTTCGGGGGCGCGTTGCACTGTCTAGCGCGACTTCGGTGCAGAGCTCGCCATTGGCAGTCTCGATGTCGGAATTGAGTGCCGTTTGTTTCAGTAGATAGAAAACTAGGAGAGGAAGAGTTATTATGTTGATGACTTCTCCGAAATTATCCTTTATAAGTATGTAAAATTTTTTAAAGTGGGCGGATATAGAAAACAGAACCTGGATGCGCGCCCTCAGTGCAGAAATCGTCACGAACAAACGGAAAGTCGGAATTGAGTACTGTTTGTTGCAGTAGATAGAAGACTCGGAGAGGAAGAGTTCTTATATTGATGACTTCTCCGAAATTCTCCTGTAGAAGTCTGTAAAAATTTTTAAAGTGGGCGGATATAGAAAACAGAACCTGGATGCGCGCCCTCAGTGCAGCAATCGTCACGAACAAACGGCAAGTAGGAATTGAGTGCCGTCAGTTGGAGATAAAAGAGGAAGAAGAGAGGAATAACTTATATGTTGACGACTTTTGCAGAAGGATCCCCGGATTTTATTCAGAAGTCTATGAAGATAGTTGATGCAGAACACCTGGATCGAGCCTTCTCCTTCACCTCGGGATCGATCACTTGACTTCGGATCGCCTTTGGACGTCGGGACGGCTTTGGAGAAGAGCTAGGACGACATCTGGACGAGCTAGTCACCGGGGATTAACCTTGGGTCATTGAGAATGGCCCTTAATTTATAGGGGAAGGAAGCCGGTGCAAAATTTTGAAACTGGACCGACCGCGCCCCCGCTTTTCAAAGGGGACGAGGGCGCGCAGGGCGCGCCCTCAAACCAAGGGCGCTCAGGGCGCGCCCCCAGTTCGGGAGCGCGGTCTGCGCGCCCCCCTGTTTCAAAGGAAGCGGGGGCGCGTTATGCGTCTCACTGCTAAAAATCTATGGAAACTTCTGGAAATTGCTAAAAATCGACTTGACATACGTAACGCGCCCCCGAACGGGGGGCGCGGTACAAATAATCGAAAATCCTCTTCCAGTTTAGAAGGTTCTAATCGGGGTAATTTACGATTTAAAGAAACTGACCGCGCCCCCGCCTTTCAAAGGAACCGGGGGCGCGCAGGGCGCACCCCCGTGTTGAGGGCGCGCAGGGAGCGCCCTCCTATTTCAAGCGGAGTGGGGGCGCGGTACACTCTCTCTCCTGCGCGCGTGTTCCGCGAGCCGTATCTTGCAAACGGGATATCTGAATCGGCTCCTGTTTGTCACGTTGGAAAGAGGGCCTTCAACCTCACCTCCTCAAGTTGGTAAACCAGCCGGCATGACTCCCGATATGTTCGCACGGTGCTTTCTACCGGTTTACCCTCTCGCGGAAAGCCGAAACCCGGGGCGAAGATCCGAAAGAGCACGGTTTCGATCGAGAAATCTCAGGTCAACTCGGGATTACTTAAAATGATGACCGAACAAGTCCGGTACGACCGGAAAACCCGAAGTCATCGAAAATTTTGATATTAACCCGGTAAACGTGAACCGAAACTCAGAAAAGCCGGGAAACCCTAAAATTGACCGAAATGGCCATATGGCCCCGGTTGATGAAAATATTCGGCTAGAATCGACCCGGATGACTTGAAAATACCCGGTGATGACCGGAAAGGCTTGACATGTGGTCCGGGATAGCCGTGTCAGCACAGATCGAAAAAGCCGTAATGAAGGCCGTCATTGACCGACGCCTACCGAAATGACTTCTCGGAAACCCTGAATGTTACGGAACACCTACGGGATTCCCGAGACCTTCAATTATGGACCATTCAAGGTCGGTCATCGAGTAGGCTTCGTGTTTTTACAGTTCATGTGCGGCTCTCGCTTGAAGGTTACGGCAATATTCTGGAAATCATTGGTCCATTCTCAACTTGCGAGGGGGGTTCCACCCATGTCCTTAGCTCATGTCCGGATCAGATAACGGTCAAATAAAGGATATCGCCTATGGAATAAGAGTCTGGGGCTCCGAATGAAGCCAATTTGGCGTGTCTACAGCTTGCCTCGCCTTGATGTCAGCTTTGCAAGGGAATGGCATGTAGCGGAGCGGAGTGATACGAAGAGAAAGCGTAGTGAAACGAGATGGATCGTAGTGGAATGTAGTGGAGTGAAATGGCGATGGACTGAAAAGGTGGCATCATGGTGTAGATATAGACACGCTCAACGACCAGATTCGGCAAGAGGAATCTCCTCAAGTCTCCTGGTTAACCGCCATGTTTCATCAAGTCTTCCTATGTTCGATTGGTAAGAGATGTGCCATTGGCACGAGAGAAGAATAGCCAACTCCCAACGCGGTGGGGAGTCCCCGAAACATGGGTTCGTAGGTTCATCATCAGCCGGTAACCCGATCTTTGCGGTGTTCCTGTACTGTGACGGGCTAAAATTTAAAGAGATTTGTTTTGAAAAAGTAAAAGAATACCAATCGAGCAAATTCAGGCTCTCAGATTTATTTAAGTCTTTCAAGAGACAAGATTCAATTCGGAATGGAATGATCTAAGATTCCGAAAGGCAAATGTTTAAGCATAGACCGTGAAGATTTTGACGGTGCAGGTTCTGATCAAATAGAAGGTCCTTGGCGGGATGAATTGACTGCCATGGTGGGATGAATAGCAAAGAAGTTTCAATGGCCACAGTGGTGAAAAAGAAATGAAAGATTTAAGGGCACAAAGTGATTACCGAACACGGTGGGATTAATAGACACGGTGGGATATTAGAAAGGTTGGTGGGACTAGAAAATATGGTGAGATTAGAAAACATGGTGGGATTAGAAAACACGGTGGGATTTAGAATGATCGAGAGAGTGAGAAGGTGAAGTTTAGGAAATGATGTATGCAATGATAAAACAAAATGTATTGCAATTAATGCTACATGATGCATGTTGGGCTCAAGAAAACAAAACAAAAATTGTATAACAAATAGTTGAAGATATAGATTGTCTATGAGGTCAAGATACCCATTCGGGAACCATCGTCCCTCACTGCACAATTTTGGCTTATCCGTGAGCACAAAGAATGACCTGACCGTCGTGGATTTTGATGAAGGGGATCTCGGGCCTGGTCTTCTTTGCATTCACGGTCTTCAACATCAATGCATAAAATAAATAGTAATGCACCTAATATATGCTAAGAAAGGAAATGATAATGGTGAGTTTGTGGTGTGATGACATGCATTCTCACAAAAGAGTTTATGTGTCCTAATGAGGGCACAGAGCAAAAGCTTCTCGGCAAAGTTGAGGCCGAGGTAATGATGACACCTCCTCCTGAGAATCCTCAGGGGAGGGAAGTGGGGAGCATCGCCTGCAAAAGGTTTCTCGGCAAAATTAAGGCCGAGGTTATGGTGACACCTCCTCCTAAGAATCCTCAGGGGAGGGAAGTGGCGAGCATCGCCTTATTGAAATCTTGAAAATGCTCCTCGACGAAGTTGAGGTCGAGGTCATGGTGGCACCTCCTCCTAAGAATCCTTGGGGAGGGAAGTGGCGAGCTTCGCCTTGTTGTGAATTTCTCCTCATTTGTTCTTCGTGCCTGAAACACTTAGAAGGAAGAGATTAGAACAACAATCCGGCTTATCCCCCTTGCAAGTTGCAGTATGCCTTGACCTTTGTCAAGGGGGTATAAAGTTTATCTTGTGCCTGAAACACTTAAAAAGAAGAGATTAGAGCAACAATGCGGCTTATCCCCCTTGCAAGTTGAAGTATGCCTTGACCTTTGTCAAGGGGTGTAAAGTTTTTCTTTTGCCTGAAACACTTAGAAGGAAGAGATTAGAACAACAATGCGTCTTATCCCCCTTGCAAGTTGCACTGGTTCGGGGGCGCGTTGCACTATCTGGCGCGACTTTGGTGCAGAGCTCACCATGGGCAGTACTGATGTTAGAATTAGGTGCAGTTTTCTTAAGTAGATACAAGACTCTGAGAGGAAGAGTTCTTATGTTTATGACTTCTCCTAAATTATTCTGTATAAGTCTGTAAAAAATTTTAAAGTGGGCGGATATAGAAAACAGAACCTGGATGCGCGCCCTCAGTGCAGCAATCGTCACGAACAAACGGAAAGTCGGAATTGAGTGCCGTTTGTTGAAGTAGATAGAAGACTCGGAGAGGAAGAGTTATTATGTTGATGACTTCTCCGAAATTATCCTTTAGAAGTCTGTAAAAATTTTGAAAGTGGGCGGAAATAGAAAATAGAACCTGGATGCACGCCCTCAGTACAGTAATCGTCACAAACAAACGGCAAGTCGGAATTGAGTGCCGTCAGTTGGAGATGAAAGAGGACGAAGAGAGGAACAACTTATATGTTTACAACTTTTGCATAAGGAGCCCCAGATTTTATTCAGAATTCGAGGAAGATGGTTGATGCAGAACACCCGGATCGATCACTTGACTTCGGATCGCCTTTGGACGTCGGGACGGCTTTGGAGAAGAGCTTGGACGACCTCTGGACGAGCTAGGCACCGGGGATTAGCCTTGGTTCATTGAGAATGGCCCTTAATTTATAGGGGAAGGAAGCCGGTGCAAAATTTGGAAACTAGACCGACCGCGCCCCCGCTTTTCAAAGGGGACGAGGGCGCGCAGGGCGCGCCCTCAAACCAAAGGCGCGCAGGGCGCGCCCCCAGTTCGGGGGCGCAGTCTGCGCGCCCCTCTGTTTCAAAGGAATCGGGGGCGCGTTACTCGTCTCACTGCTAAAAATCGACGGAAACTTCCGGAAATTGCTAAAAATCGACTTGACATACGTAACGCGCCCCCGAACCGGGGACGCGGTACAAATAATCAAAAATCCTCCGCGGAAACCTTCCACAAATCCAGTTTAGAAGGTGCTAATCGGGGTAATTTGCGATTTAAAGAAACTGACCGTGCCCCCGCCTTTCAAAGGAACCGGGGGCGCGCAGGGCGCGCCCTCTTATTTCAAGCGGAGTGGATTTGAGGGCGCGTAGGGCGTGCCCTCCTATTTCAAGCGGAGTGGGGGCGCGGTACACTCTCTCTTCTGCGTGCGTGTTCCGCGAGCCGTATCTTGCAAACGGGATATCCGAATCGGCTCCCGTTTGTTGCGTTGGAAAGAGGGCCTTCAACCGCACCTCCTCAAGTCAGTAAACCAGCCGGCATGACTCCCGATATGTTCGCACGGTGCTTTCTACCGGTTTACCCTCTCGCGGAAAGCCAAAACCCGGGGCGAAGATCCGAAAGAGCACGGTTCCGATCGAGAAATCTCGGGTCAACTCGGGATTACTTAAAATGATGACCGAACAAGTCCGGTACGAACGTAAAACCCGAAGTCATCGAAAAATTTGATATTAACCCGGTAAACGTGAACCGAAACTCGGAAAAGCCGGGAAACCCTAAAATTGACCGAAATGGCCATATGGCCCTGGTTGATGAAAATATTCAGCTAGAATCAACCCGGATGACTTGAAAAGACCCGGTGATGACCGGAAAGGCTTGACATGTGGTCCGGGATAGCCGTGTCAGCACATATCGAAAAAGCCGTAACGAAAGCCGTCATTGACCGACGCCTACCGAAATGACTTCTCGGAAACCCTGAATGTTACGGAACACCTACGGGATTCCCGAGACCTTCAATTATGGACCATTCAAGGTCGGTCATCGAGCAGGCTTCATGTTTTTACAGTTCACGTGCGGCTCTCGCTTGAAGGTTACGGCAATATTCTGGAAATCATTGGTCCATTCTCAACTTGCGAGGGGGGTTCCACCCATGTCCTTAGCTCATGTCCGGATCAGATAACGGTCAAATAAAGGATATCGCCTATGGAATAAGAGTCTGGGGCTCCGAATCAAGCCAATTTGGCATGTCTACAAAGATAATTGGAAAAAAAGGAGTTTTTCAATTGATTTAATTTCGAGTACAGGATCCTATAGAGTCGGTATACGAAGGAATTGAAAGTCGATGCTATATTTTTTCTGACTGAGACATTGGATGGACAAGAGTTTATATCCATGCAGAAACTGATGATGGAATGACTCAATAGAGATAAAATTATCCCCATAGCCATTTGAGATCATGGAATGTGGCTTGTACCCTTTATGACTGGTAGGCTGAATAATCTGTTATCGGATAACAAATTTAAATAAATTAAATAGAATTATTCTATTTAAATTAGGTCTCAACCAAATCGGCTATTGGGCCTAGTGGGTCACACACATAAGGACTTATCCATAAGTACAAGGGCAAAGGTGTAATTTATGGAGATTTTGGGCTTTTATGAAAAATTCTAAAATATTTTATAAATACTAATGGTTTCAACCAAACCCTATCAAACCAATGATGAAAAGCATATCCTTATATTTTTACCTACCTCCTTCTTTCTCTAGAAGGCATCCATGGGTGATGGAGCTCTGTTAGAGAACAGTACTCGAGATCGGCACAAAGGGAGAATCTACTGTGGATGAAGTTTGTGTGGATACTGCTGGAGACCGGACATTTGAACGATTTAAAGAGCTTGATAAGCTCATCTACTTCCTATCTTTGGGATTAGATGAATTCCAATCAGGTATATTTGAACCCATATTGATCGTTTTTTGGTTTTCACCATTCGGTTCCGATTGAGACTATTCTAAAGGAACCCATAGGAATCGTCGCTTCTGCTACACCAAATTTTTAGGATGATTCTTTATAGGATAGAGGTGTGCTCAGGTGACCATCATGGGGGTCGAACATGGACTATTGGTGGTAGGTTTGAGGGCCTAATTGGACGGCCAGAGTAGGCACATAATGGGGCCATTGGAGAGAACTACAGGGGACCAATGAAGGGAAATACAAGAGCTGTATTTGGAGGCAAATAGGGAGGCTCTTTAAAGAATAGGTTAGGGGCCTGTGGAGGGGTATCTTGTATGGCCAAAAAGGAAGGCCAAAAAGGCTTTTTCAAATGACCAAACATGGGGGTCTTCTGGAACCTAGCAAGGGGGCTAAATAAGGGGACGCACATGGGGCTGTATGGGTGGCCAGATGGAGAGCACATGGGGATGTGGCTGAAGACATCTTGAATGGCCCAAGAGGAGGAAAAATTAGAGAGAGATGAGAAAAGGGAAGAAAGAGAAGAAGAGAACTAAAATAAAGCATACTGTTTTTTCTCTACTCACATTGTCTCTTTTTTATTCATGCACAAAGGACTGCTAGAGGAAGGAGATCAGGCTAAACAGGCACCTGATCAGCTGCTGCTGCTGCTAGAATTTGGTGCAAGAAGTATAAGAAGAGGCTCCTCTTTTTCTTCTTCTGCTGTTGGCACAAGGATGGCCTGCTCCTGTTGATGTTGTTCATAGAAAAAGGCTGACCTTCACCATCTTCTTCTCCTTGGCACACAGGTGTTGCAGCAGGTGCTGCTGCTTTTGTTGGAGAAAGAGGGTCTCTCCTTTTTATTCTTCTTATTTTTCTTGTGCAGGTGGTTCTGGAGGAGGAAGGATGCTGATGCTGCTAGTGGATTGGCATGCAGGTCCTATGAGAAAGAGAGGTGACGGAGCTGGTACACAGGTCATGTGAGTAAGGGTTGGTTCAGCCAGAATGAGAGATTTATATAGAGCTGAATTGCACCATCTGTTGGTAAACATAAGGCTGAGGGATAAGGCTCAGATGGGGTAAGGATAAGGGCTGAAGAGTCTTCATCCTTGAAGCAATTTACTATGGGATGAGTTCAGGCTAACAAGGACTCTCATTAAAGCTAGTGTGTTTGTGTGTGTGCACATGAGTGAGGAAGAAAATTTGGTAGACAAAGATGGATGAAAAAATAAAAAATATTAATAGGTAGATGGAGAAGGATAAAATAAAGAGATAGAAAAAAGAATAGATCAATTTCAAGCTTGATTGAAGAAGATATGGCCAAATATGGGTTGTCGAAAAAGCCAAACAACAACCAAGATCTGCCATGTGCAACTTTACTTCAGATCTCACCACGACTAGCAACGACCTTAGAATTGTATGTTGTCAGTTGAAAATGAGAGAGGACTCGAGGAGGAAGAATTTTTGTAAGACAACTCGGGCAGTAGACATCCCTATGCTTCAATAGATATTGAAAAAGAGAGACCTGACTGAACATGTGCAGATCGACCTTCCTCTCTCTGGAACTAACTTTTATCTCTCTAAAAATTCAAAATTCTCTCTCTGAAAATGACAAAATGGTGTAAGAGGAAGATTGAACATCATGGGAAACCCAAGGGGTCATGAACTTTTTCTTAGAATGTCAGAAATTGGAGTTAATTTGTAGGGGAAGGTGGGGTTCGTTCGTCCTAAAAAACAGGGCCAATGCGCCCTGGCCCTCGGCTCATGTGCCCCCGTCTGGAGGCATATCCAATTCGGACAAAAAAATTGATTCAATCCTATCAAAAACTTCGGTTTAATCTGATTGGAAGCAGAGTCACAGTCAAAAACTGGTACCCATGTGCCCTCGATTGGGGGGCATGGCAATGTGTCCCACCAATTGGGGCGCATGGTGATGTGTCCCCGAGGTAGGGCGCATTGTACTACTTCAGTGTGCCTATGTTCTGGAAGCCATTACAGACACTCCCAAACTCAGAATTCAATGTTGTTTATTGTGTTAGAAAGATAACAGGCCGAGAAAGCTTTCTACAATGACACATTAGCCACTACATTCTTAAAAGCTTTATAATTTCATCCAAAAGTGAATGGAAGATCCAACACTGGTCGAAATGATTTCAATAGTCAACCTAAAAGAAACCAAACATGTTCAGAGCGAGAATATGACCATAACCTTCAATGCATGATTATTAGGCTTTGATTATCAAGTCAATTTCATGTTTTATGCCATTTGCACAAGGTTTTCGCTAGGAAATTACAACATTGTTCGGAAAACTCAGGAAAATGTCCAATTCCACTCGATAAAGCTCCAAATCAACAATAAAAGACCCAAGATCATCTTCAGATCAATCACATATGTTATCCTATAAAACATGAGTTTTATGCTATAAATTAAGCGAATTTCGCATGTCTACATGGGCTTCACGTTGTTGGAAGAAAAGGAAGAAAGCAAGTCAGGATATGTGGCAGTACAAACAAAGAATACAAAGAAAACAAATAACACACATACCTCTACCTCTAAGGCTGTCTAGAGGGTGGTGACCTACTCTTTCAAAGCATGAATCTACGATCAGTACTGAGTAAGCAAGGCATAGGAGTCCTGAAAAAGAATTTTGTGAGATAAGGCAACATAGTTTGATAAGAAAGAGATGGTGAAAAAGCCAACCTAACCAGTAAAGTCAAAAAGATGGCCATAAGCTGCACTGTGCTGGCAAAGGAACTCTGTGTCATCTGTGGCATTTGAGAATACCATGCCTCCCAATCCTCGAGTGCAGATCGGCACCTGGCAGCCTAGTTCACCGAATGCATTGAGCCACGAGTGCCATGGCTGTGTCTGGAAGGTGGAGGAGGGCACCACTCCTGGTAGGCACCAAAAGTCCTCATCACGAGGCAAACCCAAAGTGGCTCCACCTCTTTCAAACAATAGAGGTAGATATCATGACAAAAGAGGTGGGAACCCCTCTCCACCCACTCAGCACTATCATCATCTGTGGTCAGATACAAGCACCAGTAGACCTACAAATGGAAAGAAGAAATCAACAACCAACAAATTGAAGTAGAGAAAGGCAAGAAAGCATACCAGCTCTAGAGAAAAATGCATCAACTTACCTTGCAGCTGGAGGAGCTGATAGTGTGGGAAGTAGTGTCCGGATGGTGTGCTAGACACCAGCAAAGAAAGATGAGCCAAATGCTCCATCCTGTCCCATCCCAATGGGAGATAGAGGTAACTCAACACTGGAAAAGAACACTCTATCAGCACATTTATAAAATGCAAAGAAAAATAAAGGAACAGAAAGTAGAATACTTGAAGAAAAGGTGTGGAGCCACCTATGGAGACAATGTCGCTGTCAGGAGAGATGCTAGCAAACAAATGGGCCAAAATTGTTGCACCCCTGGCATACTCTCCAACCGCCTCAACGTCATCTAGTAGTGGTAGGAACCGCAGGTGTACTCTCTTTGTCTTGTTGCCAAGAAGCAAGCATCCAAAAATAAAGATCAGGAAACATTGTAGATCCCGATCTACCTCTAGGATCCCAGGAAGATCGCACAATGTAGTAGGCACTTGACTGCTCAAGCACCCCTCATAGTCATTGGTATACTCTCCACTCAACATGTGAGCCTTTGACAGGCCCACCAACTTGAAGCACTCCTTTCGAGTGATCGATAGGACAACCTCGGCCTGTGACCGAGGCAGATAGAAGGAGAGGAGGTCGGCTGCCATCCCAGAGTAGTCACCGTAGGTGTAGCTAGTGACGGCACGCCCATAGATCCGAAGTCCTAAGATATGGGCCATGTTTTCCAGGGTCAGAACCATATGCCCCATGGTAGAAAGAAAGAGCATAACGCGGCATCCCACCTCTCTCTCAGAATCTGGATTAGGGCTAGGTCCTCCCAGAGAGGTGAACCCTATAGGATGAGTCCAAAACCCATCTCATATAGGCGGTGATGTTGGAAAGACTGTAGACCTTAGTATGCCAACCACACCATCCGCCATGAGATCTGGGACTTGATCTGTCCTTGCAAAAGAAAGAATTTGGATCAAATGGAAATCAAAAGAATGAATGAAAATTCATGCCTAATGCAAGGAATATTCACCTCGTGAGTGGCAGCCGGCTCGGAAGGGCCAGCCTCTAAGTCATGCGCTCGGGGATGACGAACTCTCTTCGGCATCTACAAATTTTAAAATTGATCAATTTTTTTAATTACTACCTTGCTGAAATAACAACAACAATGAAAAAAGAAATGGGTGTGCACCCTAGGTAGGGGGCACATTCCCATGCACCCTACTGGGTAGGCGCATGGGGCCCACATAGGGAATGTGCCCCCTATGAGGCCTCAAATATATGACCTCACATTCCAGTGCAAATGCAATTATGACAGCTTCACACCATTTGTTTGCCATCATTTTTATCACCAACATTTTATTTTGTGCTTCACATAATTTTTATCACCATTTGTCATTTAGTTATGTTAGGTTCATTAATACGTATTTTATGCATTGATGTTGAAGACCTTGAGTGTGAAGATGACTGGGCTTGAGTTCCCCTTTAATAAAATCTACGATGGCTTGGTCATTTCTTCACACTCACGGATAGGCCAAAATTGAACATTAGAGGGACGATGGTTCCTAATAAAGTCTTGACCTTTAATGAACATTCTATATTTTCTATATAATTTTCTATTTCTTATCCTAGATAGTATCATATAGGCATCGTTGCATAGAATCCACCTTTTCTTCACAGACAATCTCTGAGCCCTGTTGGATTCCCTTTCTCTGTTCTATTCTCTCTGTGTCTCATCATATCCTATCCCACTGAGGATTCATCGTCTCATTATTTTTCATCATCATTATGATGTTCTCCAAATCACCTCCTTTTCTTATTTTACGTCATCATTATAATGTTTCATCATCTCTTCTTCATCCTTTTCACCATCATGTGGTGATGATTTCACATCAATCTTCTTTTCATCCTTTTCATCATTATTGGCAAAGTTGCCCCACCATGTGCCTTTTATTCCACCAGGTCTATTTATCCTATTGTGGCAATTGTCATGTCATTGTTTCTTTTATCTCATCGTAACAATGTTAGTCCCATTGTTATCTTTCAATCCCACCATGACTTGATTTTGTTTTGTCTGTTTTGTCATTTTCAAATTCTGCTGGAGTGTGATTCACTATTTTCATGATACTCGAGCAAATTTTTATTGTGCTGAAAATGAATCCTTTTAAAACATGAGATTATTCTACTCTGAATCAAACTGAGTAATCTAGTGAAACTTGAGTGAACTTGAGATTCCAAATATGGTGGATTGGTATTCTTTTTCATTTTAAAATTAATTTTTTTTAAACTATAGCCCATCATATTACAAGAACACTACAAACTTTGGGTTGTTGGCTGATGATGAACCTACGAATTTGGGGACTCCTCACTGCATTGAGGGTTGGCTACTCCTTTCATTTTTATCTATCGTGCCGATGACATGTCTTTTACTAACCAATTATATGAGGTTTTGATGGAACATGAAAGCAATCTAGACTATACAACGAGATTCATTTTGCTAAATCCGGTTGATAAGCATATCTATACCCCTTGATGCCACATTTTCAATACATCACCATTTCATTATGTGACATTCATCTTCGCTTATTTGCATTTCATTATAGTTCGCTTCGAATCACTCCACTTCATTACATGTCATTTTTTTACAAAGCCAACATCAAGGCAAGGCAAGCTATAGACACGCAAAATTCACCTAATTCAGAGCATAAAACTCATGTTTTATAGGGTAACATGTGTGGTTGTTCTAAAGATGATGTCAGATCTTTTCATGTTGATTTGGAGCTTTGCCGAATAAAATCGGATGTTTTTCGTAGTTTTCTGAACAAAGCCATAATTTCCAAGCGAACGCCACGTGTAAATCACGTAAACACAAAAATTGGCTGGATGATCAAAGCCTAATGATCATGCATTGAAGGTTATGGTCATATTTTTGTTCTGGACATGTTTTGTTTCATGCCATGTCTTCTTGGTTGACCATCGAAATCATTTCGATCAATGATGGATCTTTCGTTCATTGTCCAAACTTCTGAATAAAATTTTAAAGTTTTTAAAAGAGTAGTGTCTTATACATTAAAATAGAAAGCTTAATTGTCCTATTATCTTTCTAACACAACAAACAACATCAAATTCTGAGTTCGGGAGTGTCCGCAATCGCTTCCAGAACATTGGCGCGCAAATGTAGTACAATGTGTCCTGCCTCAGGGGCACATCCCCATGCACCCCACTAGGTGGGGCACATTGCCCTGCACCCCGATCGAGAGCAAATGGGTAATAGTTTTCAACTACAACTCTGTTTCCGACCGGATCAGATCAAAATTTTCAATCGAATCACATCAAAAGTTTTGGCCACATTCAATGCACCCCCAAGGGGCACATAAGCCCAGGGCTAGGGCACAATGGCCCTATTTTCTAGGATCGGATCGGCTCTGATTTCCTCCATAAATTAACTTCGATTTCGGTCATTCCAAACAGAGTTTCACAACCCCCCGAGCTTCCCAAGATGTCCAATCTCCCTCCTACTTCATTCTGGTGATTTTTAGACAAAGAATTTTGAATTTTTAAAGAGAGAAAAATCAATTCTGGAAAGAGGAAGGTCGGTCTGCACATGTTCAGCCAGGGCTCTGTTCTCCAACTTCTACAGAAGTGTGTTGATGTTTCTCTCTAAGTAATATAAATCAAAGTTCTTTTTCTCTGAGTCCTCTTTCATTTGCAGCTGACAGCACGCAATTTGGAGGTCGATGCAGGTCATAGAGGGCTCTAAAGCAAAAATGCACCTGGTATATCCCGGTTGTTGCTCAGCTTTTTCGACAACTCAGATTTGGCCATATCTTCTTCAATCGAGTTTGAATTGATATGTTCTTTTCTTTATCTCTTTATTTTATTCTTCTCCATCCATCTATTGTTTTTTTTACATTTTTTGTATTATTTTTAGTCTGTTATTTTAAAAATATTAAAAAAGGGGTTAGAAGTAACTTGAATTCAGTCAATTTTTTTTCAATTGTCTATTTTATGTCATTTTCTTTACATATACTTCACCTTATTCAGTTCTAATTGTCTTTTCACTTGATTTATTGTCTAGTTACGTAGAAAACTAAGCACTCTTGAGTTAAGGACTCTCCTTTATTAGCTGGCCAAAGAAGAAGCTTTAACCTACACTCTTCCCACTAACGTACACACGGTCTTTTTTTATTTCCATTGCATAAAGTGGAGCCCATGGTTCCTGGAAACCACATCATTCTATTTTATACATGCTTTAAGTTCTTTTATTTTCTTCCTCACTCTCCTCCCTTGCGACCTAAACCATCTCTTTGGTGATCGAGTAATGCCAAGAGATGAAAATTTAGGGATCAATTTGAGTGTGGGACCGAGGTGAAAGTTTTCCCCTCATTACTCCTCATTACTACTTTTCCAAGGTGACGACCCAGGAACCCATTTTTTTGAGTCGACAAGGGGAAGGAGGAGATTCCTTCATTACCCACACTCACATTAATCCCTAGATACTTGACCTTCAACATCATTGGGATGTTGAAGGAACTATCTAGGTCATGTGGGTAAAAATGGATGAAAGAAATTAATGCATGGAATAAAATAAAAATGTAGTTGCTAAGAACTACGAGTTCTGATTTATGCAATGGAAATAAATTGATGATTGACTGTGAGTGTACCTTAGAGAGAAGAGTGAGATGAGTTCTAGGTTCTCCTTCAGCTAGCCGATGAAGAAAAATCCTCAATGCATGGGAGTTTGATTTCTTATGCAACTAAACAATAAAAAATTAAACAATTATTAAAACTAGATGGGGTGGAATGTAAGGAAAAACAACATAAAATAGAAAAATAACTAAGGATAGATTGGATTTGGGTTATATCTAACCCCTTTCTAATTTTTCAGATTAACAAACTAAAACTAACAAAAAAATTGCAAAACATATAGAAGATGAATGAATAATGATAAAATAGAGATATAGGAAGAAGAATAAATCAAATATGAGCCCATTTGAAGAAGATGTAAGCAAATATGTGTCCGTCAAGAAAGCCAAATAGGACACATATTCTTGGAATGACCTACACCGATGTCAGAATTGTGTTTCATCTGTTGCAAACAAAAAAAATTACTGGAAGAGGAAGAACCTTGCTTCAGGTTGCACAGCAACAAACATTTCAAGAATTCTGCAGAGATCAAAGAAGACAGCCCTGACCAGTTGAGCTTGAAATGACTTCTCTCTCTAAACATAAATTTTTCTCTCTAAAAATCACCAAAAATAGTGAAAGGATAGAAGGACATCTTGAAATTCCTGGGTGGTCATGTTCCAACCTCTAGAATGTCCAAACCTGGCTCACTTTCTAGGAGAAAACTGGGTTGATTGGCTCCTACAATTTCAGGACAATGCACTCTACCCTAGGGTGCATGCGCCCCCTCTGTGTGAGCAAACAAATTTGACAATAATCTCCAAAAATCAATAGTAGTTGAAACGAGATTTTTTGTCTTATCCAAATGAAAGTAGAACAGGAGTGAAAAATTGATGCTATGCACCTTAGGTCAGGGGCACATGGTCATGTGCCTCCTGGTAGGGTGCATGGGCATATGCCCCCCTAGGAGGGCACATGTGCCCTGATCTGGGGTGCATGGTATTACAATTACACACCCTAGTTCCAAAAATTACTACAAATTCACATGAACCTAGAATTTGATGTCGTTTGTTGCATTGAAAAGATAACAAGCCAAGGAAGCTTTCTACAATGGTGTGTCAATTGGCACATACCCCAAGACATCAGAATTTTATCTGAAAGTTAGGGGTAATGAACGGAAGGTCAAACACTAGTCGAAACGAAATCAAAGGCAATCGGAAAAACATGACATGAATCAAAACTTATTCAGAATAAAGATTTGATCATAGCCTTCAATGTTTGATCTAAGGCTTTGATCATCAAGCCAATTTCCATGCTTCCACGATTTACATGTGGCTTTCGCCCAGAAATATGGCTTCACTCAGAAACCCCCAAAAAATGTCTGACTAAACTCAGTAAAGCTCTAAAACATCACTAAATGACCCAACATCATTCTTAGATCAATCACACATGTTATCCAATAAAATATGTTTTTATGCTTTGAATTAGACAAATTTGACGTGTCTATATGATTCATACCAACCTATAGAATAAAAAATTAGGAGGTATTGATGAAACCTCATATGGGGGCTCATGCACCACCTAATTCATCTATGAAATGCACCTCCAAATGAGTGTTCATGCTCCCCACCCATGCCAGTTGTTAAAGCATATTCAAAAGCTTTAGAAAAGACCCAACATTGGTTCTATGCAACATAAACACAGAAATTACCTACAAAACAAGAATTTTAAGCTCTAAAACTAAGCTAATTTTTGGTATCTACAACTTGCAAACTCAACTCTTATTGAATTGTCCATTTCATAAAATGATTATAAAGTCTCCAAGTTGTTGATTTGTTTCCCACATCACCGACCAATTCAATCTCATCATTCTTCAGTTAAAAGGTCAAATATTGATAACCAATTCTAGCTTTAGCAATCATCTCTAGTGATTACACTAGGTAAATGTGGGACATTTTTACCCTTGGTCGCTCATGGTGTTCGGTCAACCAAGTCTATCGGGCATATCTATTGTTAGCTCACTTTTTATTATATTAGAGAGAAATGAGAAAAGACTCAACTTTCGTTGTTGATAGTGCCCACATGGAAATTGTGGTCAGAAGCATAATATCTCTTAACATGTTTTCCATTGAGTGGCAGGACCAAAGCAAAGGGGATCTCAAGTATGTGTGTGGGGTGTAGCTTAAAGTGATCAATGGGTTGGTAGGAAACCTCAAAGGAAATAATTTTTTGAAATGCTGGCACCGGGCAGCAACAAAGGGCCACAGGGCTAGTAAGAGGGCCTTGAAGGAGCTGATTTGAAGAGGTCTACACAAAGGGTAGAAATAAAAGGCCACAATGGGAAAAATGGAGAAGCCTAAAAATGGGTTGGTTTGATAAACCCGCACAAAGGGTAGAAATGAAAGGCCACAAAGGGGTGCACAAGAGTGTCGACTCCGAAAATGGCTTTTGATGTAATCCGGATTACCACCTTAAGAGGGAATGAAAAAAGTAGGAAAGAAAATATATAAAATTTCTACCTTGGTCCCACACTCACATTGATCCTCGAACTTTCATCTCTTAATGCCGCTCAATCACTGAAGAGACGGTTCGGCTCATGTGGGAAGAGACTGAGAAAAAGAAGAACTTAAGATATGATGTGGTCTCCAGGAACCATGGGTTCCGCTTTATACAATGAAAATAAAAAAATGACTATGTGTGTACCTTAGTGGGGAAAGTGTGGGTTCAAGTTTCTCCTTCTTTAGCCGACTGATAAAGAAGAGTCCTTAACTCGTGAGAGCTTGGTATCCTACGCAACTCAAAATTGCATTCCGTCAAATGCAAACAAGAGAAAACTCAAAGACAAAGAATTTTGCTTTTGAGCTTAGGCAGCAGACATCTGTAAGCACCCGAAATGGGACATCCGCGGATCTCCCCCTCCCGGAACCCTTACGCTCGCTTTGGGGACTTGGTGGATGGGATGTTAGTGGGTGTGGTCTCCAGGAACCAAAGGCTCCAAAATATGGTGGGATGAAAGAAAATGAAATAGAAAGATGACCGTCGTACCTCCGGAAGCAGGGAGATTGTTAAGTTCCGACTTCTCCTCTCTCGGCCGGCCGAAAGAAGAGAGCTTAGTGAGTCCTTCGTCTTCGATCCCGTTGAAGCTCCACCCCAATCGGATTTACCTAAAAATGTCCATATGAAAACATAGAAACAAGTGAAAAGATCATTAGTTCTCGTGACAGTGTAGAATCATGCTCAAAATCAAATGTAAACATGAAAGAGGGAAGGAACTGACCAGTTGGGACTAAATCCCAACCCCTATTTGGAAGGTTTAAATATGCATGAAAATGCAAATGAGTGGCTTAATGCATGCTAAATAACATGTTAATGAGGGTTAAAATGAAAGGGGGAGTAAAAGATCGACCGGAAAGGTAAATAAACTCAAAAAAATGCAAAACGTGGTCTCGCCCTCGCTAGTGGCCCATATATGGGGCACTTGCTGCAGTGCCCCCTTGATGGGGCGCGTTGACCAAAGTCAAAGCGCCCTATATACGGGGCACCGAGAACTGGCTTCAGCAGATTTTCTTCCCTTCTTCGCGGCGTCGCCCCGGAGTGTAGGGAGACCTCCAAGACGGAAAGAAGACTTCTTCAAGCAGCCAATAGTCAAGTGAAGCTAATGGAAGAGTGTTTTGGAACTATATGTAAGGGAAATGGAGGGTAGAGGCTCTCAAAGTTGGAGAAAAATCATATTTCTGAAGAAGGAAACTGCAGGTTTTTGGAGTTTTTGGGAGAGAGTTTTGAATCGGTTTGAAGGCTTATGAGGGGTGGAAATGGGTTAGAATCGTGGTGTTGGATGAGCTCTAGGGTGGCCCGAAGTTGGAACCTCCTCCAAGCTCCAAATGGGGGTCTATTTATAGCCCAAAAGAGGGTACTTTGGCCATTTCCGAAAAGCAGTGCCATGTGGCATAGCGCCCTATATACGGGGCGCCAGCATCATGAGATATGTCAAATCGACAAGACAAGTCACTGCGGGGGGTCAAATCAACCTGTCAAATCAATTTAATTTGGATCCAGGCGCCCTGTTTATAGGGCGCCTGGTGCCCTATAAACAGGGCGCCTGGTGCCCTATTTATAGGGCGCCTGGTGCCCTATAAGTAGGGCGCCAGGTGCCCTTATACACAGGGTGTTGTCCTCTTTGAAATGTGCCAAAGACCTTAATTTTTCCGGAAAACTCGGTTCCCTTGAAAGGTTACTCAAATATTCTTCATGAAAACAAGAATTTAAGCTCTCCAACTAGGCCAAAATTGCGTGTCTACAGCTTGCCTCGCCTTGGCATCGGCTTTGTAGGGGAGTGACACGAATGAAGTGTAGGCGAATGTAGCGAAGCGTAATGAGGCGTAGCGGAATGAAGTGGTAATGGACTGAAAATGTGACGCCAAGGTGTAGATTTAGACACGCCCTCATTGGCCTAGTTGAGTGGAATAAAACTTTACCGGACTCCGAGATTACCCTTTGTCTTATCGAAACCTTCCCTCTGGTTGATTGGTTAAAGAGAAGAACAGTGCTGAAAGTAAATAACTAAAATCCCGCGTTGGGGAGAATTGTTACCGGCCAGGACCCGAACTGCATGGTGTGCTGGACTCGGCAGAAATGCGGTAAATTGCGAAAAGTAAAGAGGAGACAGCCAATCAACCAAGGTTGGGTTCTTCAAATTCATAAGGTTTTACTCAACAATACCGGTTTAGTTCGACGTGGGAAAACTTCTTCTTTTGATGAAAACATCGTTGAAACATATTGAAAGCTGATTTTTCGGAAAAACAAGACCTCCTCTAGGGGCTATAAAAGACCATCTTTAAAAAGGTTCATGATGGGACTGGAACGAAGCAGGAAATGGGGGTTGTGGTGGGATGATGCATGTATGAAATGATGCATGCTGGGTTTAAAGAAATACAAATAAGTATAAGAAAATAGTTGAAGATATAGGTTGACTATAACGGGTCAGGACATCTATGAAGAAACCGTCGTCCCCGCATATTCAACTTTGGCCTATCCGCAAGCCTAGGGAATGACTGAGCCCTCACTGATTTTATTGAAGGGGTTCTCGTGCTCACCCTCTAGACTTGAGGTCTTCAACATCTCAAATATTATTTATTTTGATAGATGCAATACTAAATGCAAGTCCTAATAGGGGTCAGAGTAGTCCACTTTTGTTTTTCAATTTTTGATTTTTTTGTTGTTTTTGCTTCCACCAAGTGTCTGGGGATATGAAGTTGGCATGCCTTCTCTTGTTCCTGCATCCACTTGAGAAAAGAGGTTAGAACTTTATTTTGGCTTAGTCCCTTGCGAGGAGAGGGCAAAGTTGCCTTGATCTTTTGTCAAGGGACATCGGCCTTATCAGAAAAACATAAGTATGCACAAAAGGAAATATGCAAGACTGAAATTAAACATGAATGCAAAGGCAGCTAGTCAATCTAGATAGCAAACTTTAGGTGTTTTGAAATTTTTGATTTGTTTGGGTTTTGATGGTTTTTATAATGTTTTTGGTATTTTTGTATTTTTATGATTTTTTGGTGTTTTGGATATTCTTTTTTAGGATTTTTGAAATATTTGATTTTTTTGTTTGGTTTGGTGTGAGGGACACGATTGTCTTATCCTTTGCTTTGCTTGCCGTAGGTGCCTCTCATTGTTACCTAAGGGTTAAGAGTAGGCATCACGTGTAAGAAAGTGCCTTGTCAGAGATCTTCTGACCTTCCGCCCTTGATAGGCTATGGCTCTTCTTGGACCTAGTCGGTCAACCCTATCCTTTGAGGTTAAAGAAGGAAGATGATTGGTGGTAAGTCCTTAGTAGAATTCAGGGATGTCGAACTTGTTTCTCTACTAATACCCACATTGCCCGTTCGGGTTTTGACCTCTTTGGGTCTTTCCTTCTAGCCCATTTTCTTTGATGGCCCTCATTCAGACAGGTCTTTCTTCTTTTTTTGCTTGATTTTGACCTGAGGGGTCATTGCCCATCTTTTGGAGCCTTTTTTTTTGGACTTTTGTGGGTACACATTCAGACAGGTCTATTCTTTTGCTGACCTGAGGGGTCATTGCCCATCTTTTGGCACCTTTTCTTTTAATAAGAAGTCAGACCTTCAGAGGCATCTTCCAACTAAGGCAATGGGCATTTTCGATACTCCTCATTCTAACCCCTTCCATCTATTCTGGACCGAAATAAGAAGAGAATGGGATTAGGTTGACCTTCCCTTGTCAAGCGTTGCCTAGCCTTCTTTCTGACTTCCGATCATCGGATCTCAAGACTAGACGTGTAGTGTGTGCAGTATGATGCCTATCCTTATTTCCCTAAGTGACAAGTTGGTGCACCGAGCAAGCAAGCGTTAGATGCTATCATGATACTTCACACCTTTGGATTTTATAGATTTTTTTATGATTTTTGTTCTAAGGGAAATATTTTTTGAGGTATACACCATTCCAGGGATGAGCTAGTTCTTCTCCTTCTGCATTAGTCAGCTTATATGAATTACCGGGATAAACAGCCGAAATCACATACGGACCCTCCCAATTAGGTTGAAGTTTGGAGCGGGGACCGCCTGGCTTAACAAATATTCTTTTAAGCACAACCTCACCGATTTCAAATTTTCTCTCCACCACCCTCTTCTGATAAAATCTTTTAAGTCTATTTTGGTAAGATCTAGCATGTTCGACAGCGGCCAGCCTCCTTTCATCCAAGAGTTCGAGTTGCGCGAGAAGAGAATCTCGACGTTCATCCATTGGGATATCTCGATCGATCTGGACTCGGAGGGAAGAAATGATTACTTCGTATGGAACTACCGCCTCCATCCCAAATGCCAAGGCATAGGGGGTCTGACCTGTTGGGGTTCGAATAGAAGTGTGGTAGGCCCATAGAGCATTAATTAACTTATCTGGCCAGTCTGCGAACTTGCTAGACTTACAAGTCTTCTTAATGATTTTTATCAGGGTTTTATTGGTGGCTTACGCTCGACCGTTGCCTTGAGGATAATATGGAGATGAATGATGCAATCTGATGCAATACCTTTTGCAAAGGTCACGCAGCTCCTGAGAGATGAATTGCGGTCCATTGTCGGTGATGATGTCGCCTGGGATCCCGAACCTGGCAATGATGTTGCGCTTGATGAAGGTGCAGACTGTTGATGCCTTGATCTCCGCATATGCTTCTGCTTCCGCCCACTTGGTGAAGTACTCCATTGCAGTTAGAATGAAGGATTTGATTTTGTTTGTGGAGTTTGGGTCACCGAGGGGTCCGATAACATCAAAAGCCCACATAGCGAAGGGCCATGGGGCGTGGATCGGATGAAGGGAAGATGCGGGAGAGTGAATCTTGTCGGCGTGGAGTTGACATTGATGACAGTGCCGGACATAGATCGAGCAATCTTCTTTCAGAGTAGGCCAATAGTACCCTTGTCTGATGATATTCTTGGCGAGGGCTTGAGCATTTACATGGCCTCCACATACTACGGAGTGTGCTTCTTTGAGCACCAATTCAGCCTTTCCTTCAACTACGCATCTTAATAGAACACCGGCCAAGCTCCTTTTGTAAAGTACTCCACCTAAGATGGTGTTCTAAGCTTTTTGAGCTAACTGATGCAGGTATCTTTCTGGAATTCTCCTACCTCTGATTTTTGTGTCCTATTTTTATTGGAAACTAAACCTAAAGAAGAAGGAAGTAAATAAGAAGAGGAAGAGGGGGGGTGGATGGAGTGGAATTTATTGGAGAGGATGGAGGGCAAAGAATGTCAATTAAGGATATGGTGGCTCCTTGGGTCGAATGCCCTTCCGAGGCAAGTTGAGATGTTTCCTCGATCGAAATTTGAGTTTCGAGGAGGACGTTGCTTTTTGGGAAGTAAACATAAAGATAGAATGGGCTTCAGGTGCCCGATTTGGGTTGAGATCAACCACGGGAGCCATAGTAGGCGAAGATATTGATAAAGAGGGGAAGACTTCGAGCAATGTTTGATCGAGGGGGCTTTCGGGCCCAATGTTGACAGAAAGAGGTGATGGGCCAGTAGGCCGGATGATCATAGAGGACGATGGGTTCATGGACCCAATAAGAGGAAAATGCGGGATCAAAGGCCCAGGTTTAGGAGATGGGCTCGATGGCCCAAGAGTTGGAGAAAATGGGCACAAAGGCCCAGATTCAATAGAGGGGCTCGATGGCCCAAGAGTTGGAGAAAATGGGCACAAAGGCCCAGATTTAATAGAGGGGCTCGATGGCCCAAGAGTTGGAGGAAATGGGCACAAAGGCCCAGATTTAGTAGAGGTGCTCGTTGGCCAAAAAGTTGGAGGAAATGGGCACAAAGGCCCAGATTTAGTAGAGGGGCTTGGTGGCCCAAAAGCAACAAGTGGGTTCATGGACCCATAAGTTGGGCCTAAGGGCCTAGAAATAGGGATCGGGCCAAGAAGCCCGGGGAGAGCATCACAGTGAATTGGGGCATCGGCCCCAAAAGATGACATAATGAGGGAAGGCCCTCGTGGAGTTGGTTGGACCTTTTCTCTAGTAAGTTTGGCAATATAACCCTCAGGTGGGTCAACAGGTGGTTCAGCCTGGAGTGGCTCATTGCTTGACCCTTCTTCATCGGTGGAAAATAAAAGAGATATTTCAGGATACAAGTTATCTTCAGGGTCGTCAGTTCTTCTTCTCTTGTCTTGCTCAATCTCTTGTTCTCCCTTGTTCTCAGCCAGTTGAATGGTTTCTTTCTTGATGAAAAACTTTTGTAAGCATCCATAAAAGTATCTGCTTCTGAGATTCTGACCATTCACTGTCGTTCCATCAAACCCAACCCCGCTTTTTGGTTGTAACCTCATTTGATTGATTGGCTCAACTATGCCTTGCAGTTCTTTGCCTAGTCCTTGGCCTTCTCGATATCCCAAACTCTTCATTATGTGCCAACCAATAGTTTCATTTTTCTCTCTTTTCCTTCTCCACACTTGCCTGGGCTGCTTACTTATTTCTGGAAGATCCAAGATTGTCAAAATTGGCTCGTTTGGCAACCCAAGGGGTGGTGGTGGAGAAGATGGATGGTCTATGGGCATGCTAGTCACCTTAATCACCTGTCCCTTGTAAGGGAATTTAAGACACTGGTGATTGGTGGAGGCGACTGCCTCTAGTGCTTCCAAGTAGGGTCGTCCCAAAATAGCTTTGTATGTCGGATCCATCTCTAGTATGTGAAAGTTGACGGATCGTTCGAGGTCCGAGTTTGACACCCAATGTAATCATGCCGTCAGCGGGCTTCTTTGAATTATCATATGCGGTCACTGTTATTTGAGATGGCCGGATGTCTTCCTTGGAGAATCCACAAAGATGTAATGTTTCTGGTGGCAGAACATTAATGGATGCTCTGGTATCGACTAAACATGACTTGATGCCTACGCCATTGATGTGGACTGTGATGCACAAGGCACATTTCCTTATTTCTGGGTTGGCCAACTCTTCCTTTGTGAATGTGAGGGCCGGGTACTCACTTCTCGGGACCAGAACTGGTGAGATTTTTTCTGGGGGGAGGCTCTCATTTACCATTACTCGCTGTAAGTACTGTTTGAGAACCTCTTGATGTACTTTTGATCTTTTGATCAACTCTAAGATAGAGATTCGTGCCGGGGTTTTATCAAGATGCTTCAATAAGTCATAGGATGTCCCAGGCAACGGCTCTTCAATGTGTTCTTCTTCTGCTTCTGGTGCCAACCCTGATTGGCCGGCCTGGGGAAATACCCTTTGGAACATGCGCCCACTTCTGAGTACTGTGGCAAGTTGAGGAGCTATGGCTAGGGTGGTAGTGGTGGGTGGTGGGTTAGGTCGAATGATGGGAGATCTTGCGATGGGTGTAATGATGGTGGTTTGAGGCATAGTAGGGTAGGTAGGTTGTGAAGGTACAGTTGCTCGGGGCGGGATGATGATGGGTCCTAGTGGTGGTGATGTTTGTAGTGGATTAATCGGGCGGATTAGGGTCCGTCCCGATTGGAGTTGTGTGTTTGGTGGTTTTATGATGGGTCGTGATGGTGCTCGGATGATGGGTGGCCGGTTGAGAGTAATAGGGTTGGCTGATGTAGCTTGGGGTATAGAATGGACAGTTCGGTTGACATGCATGGCGGAGGTGGCTCCCTCGACTTGCCAATTCTGGCCCCGGTCATGATACTCCTCGGAAGAGACCAAGATGGGATTAACGTGTTGATTCCCGTGCGCAGTGCATGTAGAGGTAAAGGGTTTTGGATAATCCCCAGGCCGGGGTTCTCGTTGTTGTTCTTGAGCCGGTGCATGCCGCCGTTGAGGTTGATTTTTCACCGTTCGATGTACTCCCCATCCGGTCCCGATCAATACCGCCTTGCTCATTAAGATAGTGGATATAGTCTTTGAACTGAAAACAATTTTCCACGGTGTGCCCAGGATATCTATGGAACAAACAGTATCTCTTTGTGTTGGCATTCTGAGGCCATTCCAATTTCTCCCTTGGCAATGCAATTTGCCCTGCCGCCATGAGTGCATTAAAGATGTCCACGAGAGAGTACGGCAAAGGCGGGTAATCGTTCCTCTTGGGTCCAACCTTTCGGGGTTCATAGGCCATGGGAGGCGGTGCCTGGTTGTAGTTGGCCAGTTGTTGCCGCACTGGTTGGGGAACTGGGGCTTGCGGTCGCTGAGGGATCGGGGCTTGTTGCTGACGGGGCTGGAACAGAGGTTGATGTTGAGGTTGACGAGGGTTTCTAAATGGTTGATTTTGTTGAGGGTTCCTGAACTGGTGTTGATAATTTATAGGTGGGTTCCCTACAACGTTAAGGTTTTCGTTTGTCACTACGCCCTCGATCCGGACCGGTTGTGGTAAAAGTGGTTTTCTTGACAGCTCGGGGTCTAGGATCAAACAAGTTCATGATAGGTGAGTCCCAAAGCTGTGTCTGAATGTACCGTGCCCTTTCATAGAGTTCACTCATGGAGGTGGGGTGATACAAAGCTAGCATATTCTTTAAGGCCGGAGTGGCATTGGTGATGATCATCTTTTCTTGCTCCGGCTCTGAAATGGAATCAGTAAGCTTTTCTGCCATGGACCTCCACCTATCAGCATATCTGGTAAAATCTTCATCATTTCTCATCTTTTCTGCTATGAGGTCTGTGATGTAATATGTTGGTCCGACCCTATCTTGATATCTCTGCAAAAATTTAGCTTTGACAGTTTCAAAGTTACTCGCCTCCAAAGAGTCAAGCGAGTAGAACCACTCTAAAGCTGAACCCTCTAATGATCTTCTAAAAAAAAAAGCAAGGGCCCTTGGATCATTTTGCCACATTACCGACTCATAAAGAAAGTCCTTCACATGAATGAAGGGATTACCAGTTCCGTTGTAGCGATGGTATACCGGCATCTCAGAGGGAGGTAGATGAAAAGTGGGGAGAGAAGGAAGAGAAATTTCGGGGACTGCCTTGGTGTCGATTAAACGTCTAAGCTCTCTATACTGCTCATCCATGCGATTGATCTTGTTAATCATGGCCTGATCGACAGAAGGTTCCCTAAGAGGAGGAGGAGAAGTGAGTGCTTGGTGCACCGGAATTGGGACTTGATGGGCCGAAGTGGCCGGATAAGAAGGGTACATTGGGGGATGCACCAAAGGGTGAGTAGGGTTGAGATGATTAGAGGAATAAACTGGTGGTCTATAAGGAACAACAACATTCGGAATGGGATGATCTAGATTAGCCACCGGATGAGGAGAAATTGGGGCCATAAGCCCGGTATGAGAATGGCCATGAGTGGGCACATTGGGTTGATGTGCCCCTGACCGAGGGGTAGAGATGTGAAGACCACCTTCGGGAGGAATGTGGTCGGCGGGTGACTTGCCCTTGAGGATGGCTTTGATAGCCTGAATTTGGGTAGGGTCAGCATGAGAAAATGCCTCCCAAAGTGAATTTGGATTGGGTTGAGGAGAATTTTGACTAGGTTCGGGGAGAACTTCGGGTTCATTGACGGCACACACGGCATCAGGATAGAAATAAGATTGGTCATACTCCAACTGTAGTTGCTCGTATCCTTAATCCGCCATTCCGATAACTCGACCTGACCTTAAATTCATAAACACAATAGAAAAAGAAGGTTGACAAATAAAAGCTTAAGGATTTTTTTAGTTTTGATTTTCTTACCCCTTTTTTGTTTTGATTTTCTTTTGTTGGACAAGCAAGTTATCAAGCAAATTAACCTCAAGCAATTTTTTTTTTCTTTTCAGGTGATTTTGGGATTTTTGTTTAATTTTCAGTTTTTGCTTGCAAACAAGTAATAGCAAATACTTGGAATGATTAACGTAAATTTTTTTGTTTCAACCTCAAATTAATGGCATGTTAAGAGAAATATTGTCCACTCAAATAAATGGGTAGGACCCTATGCTCTCACAATGCCGAGCAATCTAAGGTTGTCACTCTTTTCACAACGATAGGTAATAGGTACTCCGGGTTTTGGGATAAAATGGTACAACCAGCCCGATCAGTGAAGAGGGAATCCTTCACGTCTGGGGACTTACGGAGGCCTTGATGGAAGCTACCCAGTCCTTCCGAGAGGGAATCCCCGGAGGAGTTGGCAACCACCAAGAGGGGTGTTTGGATGTGTGGGGCTTTGGGAGGAGAGAGCCTCCCTTCTCGGATGTCCTAAGGAGACGGGCGGACCCGAAGCTCCGATGCAAACTAAATGCAAGTGAAATTTCAAGGAATAAGAAGCAACCAAGAAGAAAATAAAAGCATACAATGATTAATGAGATGTTGTAGGAAGCAAATAAACAAGACAATGATATGATATAAAACAAAAACTAAAATGGAAAGGAGCACTTAACCTTGACTAGAAATGCATAGCAAATTTACTAGAACGGAATTAGACATGGAAGGAAATAGGCAAGCATATTTGTTAGGGCATGAAATAGGATGATCTTCAAGATACTAAATTGAAATAAGATGATAAATGAAGCTAAAAATCAGATTGCCATGCTTTTAAAAAGATAAAGGGAGGGTAAGTAAACTTGAAGAAAAGTAGATGATGCTTCAAATAAAGTAGTAAGCAACGTAAACAGGCAACAATGTAAGGAAATGGGAATGACTCACGTGGAAATGAAAGTAAACATGCTTTTCAGATGGACATTCTTAGGAAAGAAAATAGGATCTCACTAAAGCAAAGTCGGTCCCACCGTGGTCGCCAAAAGGTGTAAGCACCCGAAACGGGACATCCGCGGATCTCCCCCTCCCGGAACCCTACGCTCGCTTTGGGGACTTGGTGGATGGGATGTTGGTGGGTGTGGTCGCCAGGAACCAAAGGCTCCAAAATATGGTGGGATGAAAGAAAATGAAATAGAAAGATGACCGTCGTACCTCCGGAAGCAGGGAGATTGTTAAGTTCCGACTTCTCCTCTCTCGGCCGGCCGAAAGAAGAGAGCTTAGTGAGTCCTTCGTCTTCGATCCGGTTGAAGCTCCACCCCAATCGGATTTACCTAAAAATGTCCATATGAAAACATAGAAACAAGTGAAAAGATCATTAGTTCTCGTGACAGTGTAGAATCATGCTCAAAATCAAATGTAAACATGAAAGAGGGAAGGAATCGACCGTTGGGACTAAATCCCAACCCCTATTTGGAAGGTTTAAATATGCATGAAAATGCAAATGAGTGGCTTAATGCATGCTAAATAACATGTTAATGAGGGTTAAAATGAAAGGGGGGAGTAAAAGATCGACCGGAAAGGTAAATAAACTCAAAAAAATGCAAAACGTGGTCTGCCCTCGCTAGTGACCCATATATGGGGCACTGCTGCAGTGCCCCCTTGATGGGGCGCGTTGACCAAAGTCAAAGCGCCCTATATACGGGGCACCGAGAACTCGGCTTCAGCAGATTTTCTTCCCTTCTTCGCGGCGTCGCACCGGAGAGTAGGGAGACCTGCAAGACGGAAAGAAGACTTCTTCAAGCAGCCAATAGTCAAGTGAAGCTAATGGAAGAGTGTTTTGGAACTATATGTAAGGGAAATGGAGGGTAGAGGCTCTCAAAGTTGGAGAAAAATCATATTTCGAAGAAGGAAACTGCAGGTTTTTGGAGTTTTTGGGAGAGAGTTTTGAATCGGTTTGAAGGCTTATGAGGGGTGGAAATGGGTTAGAATCGTGGTGTTGGATGAGCTCTAGGGTGGCCCGAAGTTGGAACCTCCTCCAAGCTCCAAATGGGGGTCTATTTATAGCCCAAAAGAGGGTACTTTGGCCATTTCCGAAAAGCAGGGCCATGTGGCATAGCGCCCTATATACGGGGCGCCAGCATCATGAGATATGTCAAATCGACAAGACAAGTCACTGCGGGGGGTCAAATCAACCTGTCAAATCAATTTAATTTGGATCCAGGCGCCCTGTTTATAGGGCACCTGGTGCCCTATAAGTAGGGCGCCAGGTGCCCTTATACACAGGGTGTTGTCCTCTTTGAAATGTGCCAAAGACCTTAATTTTTCCGAAAAACTCGGTTCCCTTGAAAGGTTACTCAAATATTCTTCATGAAAACAAGAATTTAAGCTCTCCAACTAGGCTAAAATTGCGTGTCTACAACATCTACATACTTCGGTAGAAGCCAAAGAAAAGAGACCTAGCTTAACACGTGCAGACCGACCTTCCACTCTCCTAAACTAACTTCTCTCTCTCTAAAAACTCAAAATCTTTCTCTAAAAATCACCAGAATGATATAGGAGGAGCTTGGACGTCTTGAATAGCCTAGAGGGTCATAAAAAGCTCTTTAAAATGATCTACATCAGAGTCAATTTACAGGAGAAAGACTGGCATAATCCACCCAAAAAATAGGACCATTGTGTCTTGGTCCTGGGCGCATGTGCCCTAGTCTAAGGGCACATGGACCAGGGCGCATCCACCCCCTTGGGGCGCATCTTATCAGGGCAAAAATTTTGGTCTGATCCAATCAAAAAATTCAATCTGATCTGTTTAGAGGTAGAATCCTGATCGGAAACTGGTTCCCATGTGCCCTCGGTTGGGGGCGAATGGAGACTATTTCCATGTGTCTATGTTTTAGAAGCCATTGTGGACACTCCCGAACTCAGAATTTTATGTCGTTTGTTGCATTGGAAAGATAACATGATGAGGAAGCTTTATACAATGATGCATTGGCCACTACACCCCAAAAAGCTTTAGAATTTTATCTGGAAGTTAGGATAGTGAACAGAAGATTCGACACTGATTGAAATGATCCTAACAGCCAACCGGAAAGGCATGACATGAAACAAAACATATCCAAAACAAGAATTCAACCATAACCTTCAATGCATGATCATTAATCTTTGGTCATCTAGTCAATTTCCGTGTTTATGCATTTACACGTGGCTTTCACTCAGAAATTATGACTTTGTACGGAAAACCCTGAAAAACATCTGAATTCATTTGGCAATGCTCCAAATCACCAATAAAAGACCCGGTATTATTCTCAGATCAATCACACATGTTACCCTATATAACCGGAGTTTATGCTCTGAATTAGGCGAATTTGGCGTGTCTACAGCTTGCCTCACCTTGATGTCGGCTTTGTAAGAAAATGGCATGTAATGAAGTGGAGTGATTTGGAGTGAACTATAATGAAATGCAAGTGAATGTAGATAAATGTTGCAGAATAAAATGGTGATGCACTGAAAAGGTGACATTAGGGTGTAGGTATAGACATACTTATCAACCCGATTCAACAAAATGAATCTCATTGAATATTCTAGAATGCTTTCATGTTTCATCAAAACCTCCTATAAATGATTGGCAAAAGACATGCCATTGGCATGAGAGATGAAAATAAAAATAAAAGGAGATGGGTAGCGAACCCTCAGCACGCTGAGGAGTCCTCGAATTCGTAAGTTCATCATCAACTAGTACCCCGAACATTGTAGTGTTCTTGTATTGTAATGGGCTAAAGTTTAAAAGAGAAATTGATTTGAAAAAAGGGAAAGAATATAAATCCATCATATTTGGAATCTCAAGTTAATTAAGTTTCACCAAAATACTTAATTTAATTCTAAGTGGAATAACCTCAAGTTCTAAAAATGTTCATTTTAAGCACAACAACAATTTGCTCGAGTATCATGAAAACTGTGAATCACGTTTCAACAGAAAAAAACTAGTTATTCGACAAAGGACAAAATAAACTCAAGTCACGGTGGGATTGAAAGATAATGATGGGACTAACATTGTTACGATGAGGTAGAAGAAACAATAGCGTGATAATTGCCATGGTGGGATAAACAGACATGACAAAATAAAAACTTAGCAGAATAACAGACACAGTGGGATAATAGAGACAATAAGCAATAGAAACATGGTGGGAAAATATTGCCAATAATGATGACAAAAATGAAAAAGAGCTTGATATGACATCATCACTGCAATGATGAAAATCAAATAAAGAAGAGATGATGAAAAAAACATCATAATAGAGGGTAGTGAAAATGAGGTGTTGAAATCACACAATGATGGAAAAGAAAAAATGAGGTGATGACATAATATCATCATGATGATACAAAACAATGATTCTCCAATGTAATAGGGAATATGATAAGACACAGAGAGAACAGAACACAGAGGGATATCCAGCAAGGCTCAGAGAATGTCTGTGAAGAAAAGGTAGATGCTATGCAACAATGCCTATATGATGCTATCTGAGATAAGAAAATAGAAAATTATGTAGAAATAGATTGTTCATTAGAGATTAGGAGACTTGATTAGGAACTATCATCCCTCCAATGTTCAATTTTGGCTTATCCGTGAGTGTGGAGAAATGATTAAACCGTCATAGATTTTGTTGAAGGGAATCTCGGGCCTAGTCATCTTCACCCTCCAGGCCTTCAACATCAATGCATAAAATACATATTAATAAACCTAACATAATGACAAATGGTGATAAAGATGCGAAGTACAAAATGAAATGATGATGATGATAGGATGATAATGATGTGAAACTGATGATGTGGTGATAATAATGTGAAGCTGGTGATAAAATCTTGCAACTGCATTTAAAATGTGAGGTCACACATTTCAGGCTTCATCATTACTGTCTGAGTGAAGTCTTCAGGTGGTAATATAATAGTCTAACAGCTTGCATGGACCACCTGATTCACCAACATCAACGATCCATCCATATCTTGCCTTTCGACAGAATACAGCACCATGATGATATTCAGCTAAGGGCGCTTCCTTTCTTTTTGCCACAGGGCTAACAAGAAGTTTCTATAAGAACACCGATCTCACCAATTCACCTGTTGGACTAAAAATATTGCCTGCACATTTCTGATTAGTACCCAACAAATGGAATTGTCTTATGAAACATATTTTTCCTGAAATGGACAATTGAGGGTTTTATTGTTGGAACCATCATTTGAAGGTCAAAACAATGTTTATGATGGTGGTTTGTTTAAAAAATTGTCATTTCCAACATTCTGAACAATTTTTGATTTTTTGCGTTTTTTATTTTTTAAATTTTTATGGTCTATGTGCCCCCGATTGGGGGCACATGCCTATGCGCCCAAGAGATGGGGCACATGACTATGCACCCCCAGAAAAGGACACATATGCCTTACCCTTGGGGCACATGGTTAAATCTGAATTTGACTTAAAATCGGACCAATTCTTCCCTATCTATACTCCCTTGGGCCTGAAAATTGATCTTATCCTTGTCAAGATGGCTCCTTCTCCAAAGAAAATGCATTCTGATCTTAGAAGAGCAATTTTGGAATTCTAGGGCATGTGAAAGAGAGAATTTTAGCAAATCTGATAAAAGAAACCTTAGTTTTATTGATTTTGAATTTTTTTAAGTTTTTTGAAATTTTTTTAGAAATTTGGGTCCATGTGCCCCCGATCGAGGGCACGTGTCCATGCGCCTGGAGATGGAGCACATGGGCATGCACCCTCAGATGAGGGCACATGTGCCCCAACCCTGGGGTAGATGATTTTTTTATCTTTTTTTATTTTGAAAGATGCAGATACATGACAACCCTTCTAATTGTTTCATGTAGAGTTATCCTCTTTTTCTAGGTCCTCTATGATTCTGTTCACCTACCTAGTTCAAAGATCTACTTGAAGTTCTCCATCTATCGGTGAGGTCAGCTAGGGCTTGACTGGTTTTCTAGTTCATGCGAAGCACTATACAAAATATCACCATGACTTTAGGTTGATGGGTGCTTTCATCAAGCTATGGCATCCTGACACTCACACCTTCGTCTTCAACTCTTTTGAATGCACCATCCTGCTAGAAGAGGCAGAGTTGTTTCTAGGACTACCATGGAATAGAAAAGGTGAGATCACATACATGTTTATTCTGCTTGTATCAGTGTCTTGCCTTGAGTTCTTGCAAGATTTCATAGAAGCTGAGCAAATTGGCTTCTTTATTGTTGACAAACAAATTAACCTTCAAACACTAGAGGCTTGGACCATCTCCACTTTATCTTCTCGCGGCCTTGGCGAGACATAGCTTTTTCATGGCTCCAAGGGCTTTGCTAATTGCCTTGCAGCCATGTTCTTATTTTCCATAGAAGATGGCTTTCTAGGGCAGGTTCAGCTTTCATGTATTCACAGAATCTGATGTGGCAAGCGGCTTGGTCCTTCAGTGCTCATCTTTCTCTACTGCGGCTTTTCTTCTTCTTGCATGGGACGTCCTATGTTTGGCAGTGCTCATCTGTTTGCTTGTTGGGCAGATCTTCACTTCAAGTTTAATCCAACGGGCAATGCTACTACCACTTCATGACTTTTCCAGCATAGTCCTTTGTGCCCATGTTGTGGCTCTCGACTTTCCTGACAATTTCTAACAAATATGCTTCATTAAAAAATGAGTAGATTGGCGTGCCTATCTTGCTTCCATGGATCATTCAAGCTTCGTGCATAGTCTACTCATTATACAACAGAGAGATGTTCAGATCTGTTTTGTTCCTGGCATGTACCTTCGACTAGTTACTGGATTGGCCTTTGTTCTATACAATCCGCATAGGTGTCATTCTCAGATCGGTTTGCCTCGCCATGAACTACCTATGCTATCACACTTCACTCCTATTAAAGATAGGAATCTTGGTACAGATGATGACATGGAAGAAGCTAGGACATCCATTGCCCTATGGAGTACAAGCCGACTGCAGCATCTGAGCATGTTCACTGAGGAGAGTTCAGATGACCAACATCACTATCTTTCTTGGTTGCAACTTCTTTGTACTTGAATAAAAAATAAATTTTGTTATGTCAAATTTGGAATAAAAATTCATAAATTTTATCTTGTGACTACAAAATTGTTAGTCTATGACCAAACCAATGCATGATAAAAGCAACAATTTTACAACATGATTCGTAAGATTTTACAGCAAGAAACAGATTTTTCATAGAATTTAAACATGCATTTTTCTTCAATGAATTTTTCTGAGCAATTCATAAATCTGTTTGAGATTCTTTCAATGATGTTACAATCAGCTCAATTTAGGAATAGCAGAGTAATTTTTAAAGTTTTCATGTTTTTTTACATTTTTACCTTAAATAGACGTACCACCCCAAAAGTTTATTTCACCACTCACAATCTCTCTTCTCACCAGAGCTCCTCCGTCTTCTTTTGCATTTTTGAAGCCCGAATTGCACTAAGAGGTCAATACTCCAGCCAAAGAAAATGAAGATATTTTTATTCTTTTCGTTTTTACTATGATTTCACGTGATTCTGATTCCATTTGAGTGGTTTCTTAGGCAAAAGAATATCGGCACAGGTTCTGGGTCCATGTCCCCCGAACGGGGGCGTATGGGGATGCACCCCCAGGTCAGGGCGCATGCACCTTGGCCTGAGAGCACATGGGGATGTGCCCCTAGGCTAGGGTGCATGCACCCTCAGACTAGGGCGCATGGGCCCCGAGTCTAAGCACATGTCTACTTCATTGCTTTTATTATACTGACTAAATTGGAATTGATAATTGACCAATTTTGAGATTTGAAGATTCTAAAGAGGGTCTGACATCCGTGAGTGCATGACGTAAAGGTTGGCCCCTCCGAGCCGGCTGCCACCCATGAGGTAAATATGTCACGACCCAGAATTTACTTAACATAATCACAAATATGCAGCAGAAATACACAATGTCGTGACAGTGGGATGAAACCCATCACTTGAATTCTATAACCCAAAGTTCAACAATCAATTTCATAAGATCCATCAAAACAAAAGAATAAAACCATACTATTAAGTCTAACAACATTCTTGCTCAAAAACAACCAAAACCAGCTACCTAAGTAGAGAATATCAATCATCTCCAAGTGCAAATGACTCTGATTCCTTTGGTTCCACCTAACCCTCATCTTCAAGCTCCTAAATCTTCAAAACCTATTGAAAAATTTAACCCACAACGGGGTGAGTCCGGGGACTCCGTAGGATTTACACCCTTTTCTTGTCAATCGGATAACTAACATATAATCAAGCAATGATAGATAACATATCTTGATTGAGATGTAATACAAATGTATAGAATGTCTTCTATAATTATCTATATCCCATAACCAAACCATGATTATCTTTAAGGAAAAAAATTATGCCAATGCTACTCAATTCTAGACCAATGCACACAAGACCATACAAGCTAAACAAATATCATCTAAAATGACTTCAATACTTAACTTAACATGACCAAATTAAAACAAGACAAATCTGATTTCTTTCTAACATGACATGGTTTAACATCTATACATGACACACAAGTAACATATTTCATATCCTTTCCAAAACACATACTCAAAGAGCAAGGAATTGGCCGTCTTGCTTCACATGTACAAATACTTTCACCAGCTCTATTATATATAACAGTAACATATAATAAGCTAGTCCAAAGTGTACCTAGGTAGTGGTGACACTAAGGGAAAACCGCGGTAATCTGGGATCTATGGGAGGGCCGGATTCCTCTAAGTTACCCGCTGCCCACGGGGCAATTGACTAACATAGGCTAGTGAAGCCTTCATAGCACATCATATCAAGAGTTCATAACATAAATTTAAATCATGACATACCTGACCATACCATGCATACATGACATAAACATCTAATTTTATAGACTTTCATGCAAGACATAACATTCATAACGAACTTGACAAGACGTAACCTGACTTAATTTAACTTGTTCTCAATGACAACTCGTACTAATTATGACCAAATTGACATGACTAACTATGCATAGCATAGCCCATGATCTGAAACCAAATTAAACATATTTTATCATAAACAAGACAAGACTTGTACTATCCGACTTGGTTGACATATTCTGAATCAAACATATACCAAACCTGACCATATGAACATAATCATATCATGCATGACATAATACATAATCTGAAACCAAACTAACCAAAATTTAGTTGATTTACATACATGAAATGACATATCGAACTAGACATACTTAATTGCATATACAAGACAATTAACCTAAATCAAGCTTGGCATAAACAAAACAAGCTAAGTTCTGATGTCAACACCCATAATCTGACCTAAACAGGTTAAAAAAAGTGAACTTTGATGACTTATGATTTTTCCAAACCTCCACTTAACTATATTTCAATTCTAGGTCCATTCTAGCACATAATCATATACATAAATAACATATGGTCAAATATCATGAAAAATATTTCTACCCATCTAGAATCATGCCAAACATGTTTCATAATATTCAAAATATTAATTTCAAGGTTCTGGTTTCAAGTATTTTTGAGAAAATTCACTAATCTTATGTCCAGAGTCTAAACTAGTCAAATCAAGGTCCATAAGTTAAATCATGCATATTTTCTAATCAAAATGGAGTCAAATACATAGACAAGCTTGAGAAACTTACCTGGTAGCTCCTATGAATTTTTTATATTTTCTGGATTTTCCTTCTATTTTTCTTGCATTTTCGCAGATTTCTGAAATTAATCAAATACAAAAACTCCAAAGCTTGAACCAGCGGCTCAAACCGGCTGAACCGGGCGGTCGGACCGGGCGGCAAGGGAACTGGGCCGATTGCTGGGCCGGCAGTCGGTCGGGTGCATGCGTGCACTCGCACGTTCTCGAGAGGGAGGCTGCCGCGGCACTCGCGATGGAGGTGGCGACAACGGCGATGGCCGACGAGGGGGGGGCTGCAGCAGTGGGTGGCGGCGCTTGCGAGGGAGACGCTGACCCAAGAAGACAACGACAAGGTGATGGGGGAGGTCTGGTCGCGGTGGCAAGGAGGGTCCTTCGTGCTGGCAGTTCCGGCTGGAAACAGGGGAGGCCGATGGGGCTTACGGCGATGGCGATGGAGGCTCTTGATGGCGGAGGCTGGACAGCGACTGTGGCAGCAACCGGGGGTGTTGGATGGCTGGGTTCCGGCAGCTCTAGGGACACAGTGGTGACGTCAATCGCATCCAGCAATGCCCACTCAGCAGTGAGGAGGAAGGAAAGAGGAAGGCGGCCATACGGCTGGAAGAGAGGGAGAAAGAGACCGAGGCGGGGGGGGTCTTGGGCGGCTGAGGCGATGGGGCAACGAGGTGGGGAGTCGATGGGGGAGGAAGACGGCGGCGTCGATGACATGACAACAAGAGAGGGAGAGAGAGCTCGACGGGGGGGGGGGGGGGGTTCTGGCGAGGGAGATATCAACCGTGGGTGGCTCTAGGCGGCGGCCGCGACGGAGGGCAGCGGCGATGCAGCTGCGGCTGTGTGCTGCATCAACGTTGGGGGTGTAGGCAAACATTGGCGGCCAGTGGTCTCGAGCGAGCAGGCGGGAGGGTGGCCCGCGGGTCGCGCAGGCATTGGTGCTGGCACAAGAAGACGATGGCAATGCGGTCCGACGGCTGGAAGGAAGGAGAGGGGGAGAGAGAGAGAGAGAGAGAGAGAGAGAGAGAGAGAGAGAGAGAAATCCAGTGGGGGGGTTGCGTAACCGGCGAGGGGGGGGGGCATCGCGACGATCCGGGGGGTGGCGGTGTTACGGTGAGGGTGGTGGCGACGAATCCGGGAGGGGGAGGGAAAAGGGGGGCGGTTACTATAATTTTTTTTAAAAAAAGCCAGATATTACAAAATATCCATTGTATTGGCCATGAATTCTTTTCTATCTTCGTGATTACTACTTGACCCATAATTCTTTCTTTTGTAGGGATGGATCAAGTCCCAGATCTCATGGCAGATGCTACAGTTGGCATACTGAGGCCTCCAGTAGTTCCAGCATCGCTGACCTACATGAGATGGGGTTCGGGCCCATCTTGTCACGCCCCGGATTTAAGCCTGCACAGCGGAACATAATCCGACGACGTAACCGGGGAAAATAACCCCTAGAATATATCGCTTTGGAACGAATAAAAATAACTAGATCCAAGTTCATAAATTCACAAATTCAAATTCAAATATATCACTAATCACTACAATCTAAACAAAACTAAATACCATCTAAGACATAAAAATTATCCAATTGCCTTATCGAGAATCGATCCATCACTCTTCTGCTGCACTAAACTTGATTACCTGAAAAATTGATAAGAGGATTGGGATGAGTACGACGACTCAGTAGACACCCCATCATCCGCCAAATCGGATAGCTAAAAGGCCCTAGATGTTATTTAAATAAGTACCCAGACCTACACCAATTATATGTAAATATAGGCTAGTCAATACATTAGATATATGACTTAATCCATGTGTTTTACACCACCAACCAAAGCCTATAATCACACCAACCAGCACCTATATACACCATAACATGACCTAAAAAGATGGTATGAACATATGCATAGACACCTACTACATGCTCCATATGATGATATCACTATAAATGAGACAAACTATGCATACACCATGCAACACAATATGATAATTGACAAAATGAAATACATCACTAAACCACCTATACAATATCATGCAATAAGTGTATCTTTCATCTAATGTAGGACCACACCACATTCACAAATTCACCTATCCACTAATAAGAACCACACCTTTTTCTTATTAGCAAGGAATGCGTCGTCTTGCATCTCAACCAGTTACCACCAGATCTATTAGCAGTACCATATAGCTAAACAAAATCCCATAGTGCACCTAGGCAGTGGTGGCACAGGGATAAACCGCGGTATCCGGGATCGAAGGATGCACCGGACTGTTCTAACCTCCGCTGCCATCGGGTCACGACTAACTAGTCTGGTGTAGCTGTTTTCATTAGAATTTCAATGCATCATGCATCCACCTCAATCATGCCATGTCATGATCATACTTATGAAATATTAAATGATATAAACTATACCATGCAATGAACAAGTATACCACCAATGCAAATAGCATGATCAACCACACCTAAACCACCTATGCAGGATCTAGAACCATAAAATGACAAGAATAAGTAAAGACTAACATGATAGGAACACACCCAATCATACCCTATCACCTAAATTAATGACAATAACATAACCAAAACAGATGTAATAAACTAGATAAATATTATCTAATCTTATTAACCTATCACCACACCTATATAACAAGTTAACTCAAACCGTATAACAAAAGGGTAGTTAAAAACATACTAACTAAAAGAACTAAAATCAGCTAACAATCTACTAAATTAACATGTTGAAAATGTTATAATAATATCCCTAACAAGAGCCCTATTATGCACAACAAAGAACAAGTCGACTAACCACGCTAGTTAACCACAACATACAACACTAAACCGGCTAATTAACACAATAATAATCACTACAAGTCATGGAGGATTAAATAGAAATTTAATGATAATTAATAGATACGTCAAGGATGCTTACCAGATCGACGTGAGAAAAGTTGGAAACCGGTGACCAAATATGATACCAAACGTGGCGACGCAGTGCACAATCCAAGCAACTCAAATAAAATATCTCCCTCTACTAATGTTGCTGGAAAAGGACATATAGAAAAAGGGTATGTCATCAGTCAAGGGGGAGAAAAGAGAGAAGAAAATAAGGAGAATAATATCAGGAGAATAGGAGAGAGAGGAATACTCATGCGATAGGGGGGTGGGGCACAAGATGGCGCGGCGGAGGGCGACGCACTAGGTGAAGAGGGCTGGCGCATGGCGGAGGCGGCCGGCTCACGGCGCCGGCGGGGCGGCGTCGCTTTCTGGCCGGCCGGCTGCGGCGGCCGACGTGGTGAGCGCGCGGCGGCCGGGCGGTGGGGTGGCGATGGCACGAGCGGCCGTGGAAGACGGCTGGCCGCAGGGACGTACGCAGCGACGGCGGCAAGGGCAGGTGGCCACGGTGCAACGCAAACGGAGACGGCGGGCGTCGACATCCACGGGGGATGATGACCACGGCGACTAGGTGAGATTCAAGGAGAGAGAGAGAGGGGTGACAACCGGTGGGTGGCGCGGGCACTGACAGACGCGGTCGCTCGCGCGGCGACGGAAGGGCGAGGCGCGGGCGGCAGGGTACTAGCGCGACGGTTGACGGTGGCAAGGCAGCGGGGGCCGGGTCAACTGGGCAGCGATCGCGGCTGGGGTCAACGCTGGCAACGACGCCGAGGCGGCGTGGGGCGGCGAGTGACGCGGCGACGCCGCGGGCGCACGCAGGCAGGGCGGACGGCAACCGGCGGTGGTGGCGCGGGGCTCGCGCGGGCGGTGTGGGTGCGCGCTCACGTGTGGGCGGCCGATGGAGTTGTGCAGCCAGCAGTGTGGGGTGATGGCAGGAGGCGCGAGGGTGGAACAGTGGCCGCGTGGCGCTGCGCCGTTGATGGCATGGGAGGGCGACGTCGCACTCGCAGAGGCAGAAGGGCGGCGATGGCGTCCGTGGGGCGGACACGCAACAGGGGCTGCACTGAAGGTGGAGGCATCCGAGAGGGGGGGTTGCCATGGGAAGCGGCGGCGCTGTAGTGGCCGCGGGCGGACGCGAGGGAGATAGGAAGGGGACGGTTTTGCTAGGGCAATTGGGAGGAGAGAAAACGGGAGGAGATGTAACTGAAAGGGGGAGTAAACATGATATTAATATCATAGCTAAATATAATAAATATTATTTAATTCAAATAAATACCATAACGTTACACATCTTGTGCGTGCCGCCCATCTGGGAGGACTTGGCCCTCATCCATGTCTTGAGAGAGCATTGGGATGCACTGACCTGCTCCTTCCTACTTCCATGGGGGCATATGGTCCCAACCTTGGAAGACATGGCCTACATCACTAGGCTTCGAGTCTATGGACATGCCATCACTGGCTACACATATGATGACTAATAGAAATGTATGCCCTACAAGCCAATCATATATGATATGATTTGACATTTCTAGATATATATTATTCAATTAATTAGGCAAATCTTCATTATAAGCTCTTATTAGATGCTAATATCATAATGAAGTACATGATCAAATGCAATGATGATTAAATCATGATGAGATCATGATAATGAGATTGATCATCTAGAGGTATTTGATCTAAATGTTCCTAGTCATAGGATACTTGAGACAAGACATCAAGGATCCATATAGACTAGTGTATGTGAGTGATATCTTCTCATGTGATGAGGATAACCGATCTCATTGGTCATTAGTGTGGAGACACTGAGATACACACACAGGTGCTCATTAGTTGAATGAGTTCACTGAACTAACCGAATTAGAAACCCTGAATGGTATCTTACTGAACTGTCAATCAGGGTTTTCTATCATCACAGTTGCATGGTTAGACCATTGACCTGAGTCGCGAAAGATGTCTTGTTAGGTGGAACTTGCGCTTTGACCATTTTCTTATGGATCACCGTATAAATGGTCCAGTATAGCGATGGATCGGGTACAAGGAAAACACAATGGAGGCAATTGAGCGGACAACAAGGGATCATCCACTCTCGGTAAGTGAGAGTGAATGTCCTATGGGATAGTACTATAAATCATTGGCCAGGGTAGATAGGATGATTGGAAAAGGAGTTTTCCTATTCATCCAATTCAGAGTACATGATCATATAGAGTCGGTACACTAAGGAGTTGACAGTCGATGTTGTACTCCTTTCCGATCGGGACATTGGATGAATGAGGGTTTATATCCATGCAGTAACTGATGATGGAAAGGCTCAATGGAGATGAGATTATCCCCATAGCCATTTGGGATCATGGGATGTGGCTTGTACCCTTCATGATCGGTAGGCCGATTAATCTGTTATCAGATAACAGAGTTAATTAAATTAAATAGAATTGTTCTATTTTTTTAGGCCTCAACCAAATAGGCTATTGGGCCTAGTGGGTCACACACAAAAGGACTTATCCACAAGTATAGGGGCAAGAGCGTAATTTATAGAGATTTTGGGTTTTTAGGAAAAAATCTATAATTCTCTATAAATACTAATGGTTTCAGCCAAACCCAATCAAGTCAAGGGTGAAAACTACGTCCCTAGCCTCCTCCCTACATCCTCCTCTCTCTAGAAGGTGTCCATGGTCGATGGAGCTCCGTTCGAGAAGAGTTCTCGAGGCTGGCGCGAAGGGAGAACCTACTGTGGATGAAGTTCGTGTGGATACTGATGGAGACCGGACACTTGAACTGTTTGAAGAGCTTGATAATCTCATCTTCTTACTCTCCATGGTATTATTTGAATCCCTATCAAGTATATTCGAACCCGATTTGATCAGTTTTCAGTTTTCGGTTTTCGTCGTTCGGTTCTGATTGAGACATATTCTAAAGGAACCCATAGGAATTGTCGCTTATGCTGCAGTATATTTTTATGGATGATTCCTTACAGTGGTATCATATTCAGGCTCAAGTATCGATTGAAACCGACGTCGAATCGACATTATTGCATGTTATTTATGTGTTCCCAAATCTTTGCAAATGTCTGTTTTGACAAGGCCACCATAAACTATGTATGACTCAGATAAAATATTGGTTGGCTCCGGTATAATCGCGTGATATAGGGCTTTCCAATGCCACAAACCATTTAAAGTTTGGATCTCTGTAGTGTTCGGGAGAAGCCTCAAAAGTTGGTGCTTCTATCATGCCCGAACCAACACTCGGATTTGGGGATTTTGTAAAATCTATGTCCACAGAAGAAATTGAGGCTTGAAAAAGGTTTAGGAGATGGGTAATATGATTACCTAACATTTTCCTTTGATCTCCATCTTTGAACGACGGCGGAGGGAGAGAATTTTTGAGTTTTCCGACGAACTAGGGTTTTGCGGAGTCTAGCGGCGCCGACCTGTTTCCTCCTGATTTCCTGCTGCTAGAGAATTTTTCTATGAAGGGATTTATACATATTTGGAAACTTTATTTTATGAGGATTCTAAATTGTATTTTTTTAGAATATTTTTCTTCTGGGATAAGGAGTTATCCTCGTTGCAAAATAGAGATTTCTGCTACGGAATCTCGAAGACCGCCGCCGCCTCTTCTACCACATTTTTCGGTCTATTTTGATTTTTCCTGGATATAAGGATGAATTTTTTGGATTCCCTATTCGATAATGATTCCAACGCATATTTTTCCATATTTTTCGGACTTCTGAATAAGGAGATATGTCCGAGTTAATGTGATTATTTTCACCCGGATGAACAGTGCTTTACACGGCTGTTCGGGGAAGGCGTCGGCACATGCGCCGGTGCACGGCGATTAGCGCACGCGGCTATAGATGCCGGCGCACCCCATGGCGCATGCGGGCGCACGCGAGCTTGGCACAATGAGCCGAACGGCGGCGCATTGCGCCAGACACCATATTTTATGATTTTAAAGTGTTTAAAATCATAGAAAATTCAGAAAATTTTCCAAAAAAATTCGTAAAATTTTTTTAAAATTCTATAATATTATTTAACATGTTTTAAAGTGTTTAATGTCATTTTAAATAATTTTAAGTCCTATTTACATAGATTCACTCATGGTTAAACTTTAAAATTGTTTTAAAGGTTTAACTTAAATATTTAATGTCTTAATTAATTCTGTAAAATGATATTTTAATGAATATAAAATGTACATTAATTTCTGACTTTGCACAATATTGGGATTGCATGTATGTTCGAAATGGTTTAGATTTGTATGTTTATTTCATATAATGTTTATATGTTGTTGTCATGTTATTTTCATACTATTTATTTCATAAAAATTTTACATGCATGAAATTGAGAATTTCAAAAATAAAGTATATAATTTTATGCTGATATATATGATATATCTCATATGATTATCACGTATGCGCTCCATGTTCATGTGATGAATGTTAGTGTGTATGGAGGTGATCATGGACTTAATTATGCTTGGCTTGTGATTACTTTTAATTATGTTAGTTATGTTATTAAATGAGGCCTGTGTGTGCCTCCTCTCTCTATACAATTTGATTGTACAATCTACCTCCCTCCATTAATATACTCCCCTTGGTTAAAACCAAGGTTTCTTATTAAGTTATGTACATTTGTGGGTCTACGTACCCTTAAGCCGCTTGTAAGAGTTAGAAGCCAATTTGTGGAAGGTTAGAGAGCGGGACCACTTGGAGAAGCACCCTTCTGAAGTCGGAGCATGCCAGCTCAAGCATCTGAAGCAAGGATTTGCACCTATAGGGGTGCCTTAGGTGCATGCTTAGGGTTCAGTCCATGATCACCTTATTTTGTGCATATTTGATATGTGGATGTGTGCTACAAGTTATACCTTAGATATATGATATTCCAAAGGTATTATATATACTTAGCACATATTATTGATGAGACTAAAATAAAATCCCTCCTTGTCATAATTAGGTTGATAAACGTGTGACATTAAGAATGACTCACGTAGCCTTCCGTTTTTATGGTCTTGATGAGCTAATCTTAAATTGGATGGGTTTGTTGTGCTACCACAAGGCCCATTCAGCAAGGGATTGGTTATCATGGCTAAGGCAGTTGCCAAACCTTGGGGTGGACCATTTACATGGCTTTGTTGTGCTGCCACAAGGGCTGTATGAAAAATCCATTATCATAACGTAACAAGCGAGTTTGACCTAACTAGAGTATATGGCTTGTTGTGCTACCACAAGGTCATAACTCTAGAGGCTAAATGACTAAGAGTTGCAAGAGTTGCAATTGGCAATAGTTGCCTACCTATTAAGTATGGGGCGATTTGTTGTGCTACCACAAGGTCATCACCATAAGGTTAATAGGGTCTTAGTCCCCACTAGAATTTCATCGTGATATCACATCTTTGCATAATGAGGGTTATGCAAATTCATTGATAATTAGTGGAAGCATAAATTAGGATGAAAGACCATATCTTAATTTCATGAATGTCTGCAATGTTATATTGATAAAATTATATCTCAGTTGTAGAATACGATAATAAACCACCATTAGTATGGCATATTAGATGCCAAATAGCTTAATGGCTCACACTTTTTAAACTGGTTTAGAACTAAGAGAATTGTTCTCATAGTTGACCAATTAACTATTCTACTTGAGAAGTAGGTGTCTCCTAAATTATCTAATGATATGAAAGAAAGATAAGATCATATCTCATAGACAAGATGCATTGTTTTCCTTAAACTAGATGTTAGTCTCTATGAGACATAAATTATAGAGACAACATAGATAGATGGATATGAGATCCATCATGGCTCATAGTGATGAGCTAACTAAAGGGCAAGTTAGAACAACAATACATCTTAATTACTTCTTGTTGGTGAGACCAATAGTAAGAAGTAAAATCATTAGATAGACATAGGAGAGAGTTTATAGTAAAAGAAGGTTGTCAAGATAATAAAGCCAAAATAAGACAGGATTCTTACACTATCATGATGATGATAAGTGGAAGAGAAATACAAAGTGTTTTGTATATAATGCAAAGGTGGAGCTTGAGAAGCTTCATGTATCTAAGTCATTGACACTTACTTGTTTTAAATATACACTTAATAGTATTAGATACTATATGTGTATATCATAATATTAGATACTATGGATGCATCTAATGGTATGAGATACCAGATATGCATCTTATATCTACAAGGAGTTATAGATGATGACAAGTAAATGAAAGCTTAATAAAGAAGATGTTGACTTACATACGAAATTGTGCAAAAGTTGCATCATTATTAGTGGGAGGTGCAATTCTTTAATAGCCTTATGGAGATGTCTTAATAATTAATATTGCTATTATATCCTTCTACAAGAACATTATATGATTTCCTACTTGAATAAATGTTGATTTATTCTAAGCTATGGAATTGATAGATGTTCTAATAGATTGAATGGCAAAGTGTTTGCCAGTGGGAGCTTAATGAATTGTTTAATCATATTTGATATGATAGCTCTCATGTTATGTGTGAATATTCCTTTTTAGAAAAAATGGGTTAATTTAGATCAATCTACACTTTAGCTTTATGTTGACATGGATAATGGGTTAATGAGTTGTTAAAACTCGTACATCTAGATGTATGTTATCCCATATCTACTAAGGCTAAAGAAGAATATTTCTACTTCTTTCAAAGATGATGTCTCTAGGTATGGATACATGTACTTTATGAAGTACAAATCTAAAACCTTTGAGAAATTATTTGAGATTAAGAATGAAGTAGAGATACTAATAGAAAGAGTATTAAAACTCTTTGATGAGATCAAGGAGGGGAATACTTAAGTACATAATTCACATATAATTGAACGATAATAGAATCTAATGGACACCTCTTTACACATTTTAGCTTAATTGAGTAGCTAAAATGAGAAGTCATATTATGTAAGACATAATATGAACAATGACAAGCTTTGCAAAATTCCTCTTTGTCTAATTTTGGCTAAGTACTCATTATAACCACTTGATCTTAAGAGGTACCTTCTAAGTCTGTTCTGATTCTTCCATATAGGATATGGAAAAGGGGTTAAAACTTGACCTTAAGCGAGTTACGGTTTCGGAATGTCCGACCTGGTGAAGAAGTATAACTCTAACAAGTTGGAATATAAGACTATGAAGTGTTAGCTTGTGGAATATCCTAAGGAAACTTCTGGATATTAATATACCACCCTTATGAACAAGGGTATGTGTTGCTCAGCTCACTATATTTCTAAAGGAAAAGTTCTTTCTTAAGAAAGATAGTGGGAGCAAGGTATATATGGAAGATGTTCTAGTCCCACAACCCAATAACACTTCTATTAAGGTGCTAGTTAATAATTACACAAGGACAATTCATAGGTCTTTACTTGTGTCCATTCAACCTAAGAGATATGTGAGACATATCTTTGATAGATAAAATGAGGCATAAGATAATAAGGATATTGATCCTAAGATCTATATAGAACCAATATGAGATATTGATTCATAAATAGGAAGAGATAATAAAATCCGATATAAACTTTATCTATTCTAATCAAGTTGAGAACTTGATAGATCCACCTAAGGGTATAGTATCCATAAGGAATAAATGGATCACTAAAGAATAAATTGGAGTGGATTAGAAGGTAGATACCTCCAAATGTGAGAATAATTGAAAATGATATCATCGAAGTCAAATGGTTGACTATGATGAGATCTTTTACCTATTCCATGGATTAATCCATTTGGATTTTAATTGTTACACTCTACAATTATGAGATAAGCTAATTGGATGTTAAGATAGTGTTCCTCTAAGGTATTTTGAAGAATAGGTGTATATGATACAACTATAGGGAATCAAGTCCCAATAACATCCAAGAAGAGTGTGTTTTAAGTTCATTTATGAACTGAAGTAAAACTTCTCATAGATCCTATATAAGGTTTAATGAGATTAAATCTTATGACTTCGTTAAGTACGAAGAGGAGCCTTGTGTATTCAACAAGATAAGTGAGAGCGCTATTACTTTCTTGACCTTTTATGTTGATGACATACTACTCATTAAGAATGAAGTATGTATGTTATCATCAGTGAACCTAGCTATCAAATTGATCCTCCAAATACAATTTGGGTTTTGAGATCTATGGAGATAAATCTAAAATCAATGCCCAGTTAATGTACGTAGTCACCATAGTCAAAGGGTTTGACATGATAAACTCCAAGATAGGTTTCTTACCTATGTGGTGTGGAGTTGATCTCCCTAAAGTGTTGTCTTCATAGACTTCTCGAGAGATAAAGAGATCACATGAGTAGATCCCTTATGATTTTGTCATAAGGTCTATCACATTTATGATACTACGTACATGAAATGATTAATGCTCTAAGTGTTATGAGCATTCATCATGAAGATCCAGGTGAGAGTCACTAGATAGTTTAGAGATATATCATTTGGTACTTGAGAAGCACTAAGATTGTATCTCTATACACTGGAGGATAAGACTTGAAGTCTTGTTGTTTTACAACACAAACTTCTAATCAAATAAGTTTGATATTAAGTCAGAATAATGGTGGTGCAGTGAGTTGAAAGAGTTCTATGTGATAGAACACTGTAAATTTTACAATATATGTAAACAAGTTTACATAGTGATTGCACATTACTTGAGAAGTAGTCTAGATGAAGATTTTTCATCTACATATTTGATATGGAATTGTCACAATTTTCTTTGAAAGTGTACCATTATTTTTGAGAAAACAATGGGGTAGAGCCGATGTCTCATCAAAAGTTTAGAACTTCTGTGGCGATACCATACAATCAGAGAGATTGCAACTTATAGAGATATAATTAAAGATACAGTATCTACCATTAATAACATTACAGATCCACTAACTGAAGCAATTACTCAAAGAGTGTTTGAGATTCACCTCGAGCTGATACAGATCAGCCAGATGGGTGATTGGCTTTAGTGCAAGTGGGAGATTGATAGAAATGTATGCTCTACAAGCTAATCATATATGATATGATTTGACATTTCTAGATATATCTTATTCAATTAATTAGGTAAATCTTCATTATAAGCTCTTATTAGATGTGAATATCATAATGAAGTTCATGATCAAATGCAATGATGATTAAATCATGATGAAATCATGATAATGAGATTGATCATCTAGAGGTATTTAATCTAAATGTTCCTAGTCATAGGATACTTGAGACGGGACATCAAGGATCCAGATAGACTAATGTATGTGATATCTTCTCATGTGATGAGGTTGACCGATCTCATTGGTCATTAGTGTTGAGACACTGAGATACACACAGGTGCTCATTAGTTGAATGAGTTCACTGAACTGACCGAATTAGAAACCCTGAATGGTATCTTACCAAACTGTCAATCAGGGTTTTCTATCATCACGGTTGCATGGTTGGACCTTTGACCTGAGTCGCCAAAGATGTCTTGTTAGGTGAAACTTGTGCTTTGACCATTGTCCTATGAATCACCGTATAGATGGTATAGTATAGCGATGGATCGGATATAAGGAAAACCCAATGGAGGCAATTGAGCGGACAACAAGGGATCATCCACTCTCGGTAAGTGAGAGTGAATGTCCTATGGTATAGTACTCTAAATCCCTGACCAGGGTAGATAGGATGATTGGAAAAGGATTTTTCCAATTGATACATTTCGGAGTACAGGATCTTATAGAGTCGGTACACTAAGGAGTTGACAGTCGACGCCTTACTCCTTTCCGATCGGGACATTGGATGGATGAGGGTTTATATCTATGCAGTAACTGATGATGGAAAGGCTCAATGGAGATGAGATTATCCCCATAGCCATTTGGGATCATGTGATGTGACTTGTACCCTTCATGATCGGTAGGCCGATTAATCTGTTATCGGATAATAGATTTAAATAAATTAAATAGAATTGTTCTATTTTATTTAGGCCTCAACCAAACAGGCTATTGGGCCTAGTGGGTCACACACAAAAGGACTTATCCACAAGTATAGGGGTAAGAGCGTAATTTATGGAGATTTTGGGTTTTTATGAAAAATTCTATAATTCTCTATAAATACTAATGGTTTCAGCCAAACCCAATCAAGCCAAGGGTGAAAACTACGTCCCTAGCCTCCTCCCTACATCCTCCTCTCTCTAGAAGGTGTCCATGGTCGATGGAGCTCCGTTCGAGAAGAGTTCTAGAGGCTGGCGCGAAGGGAGAACCTACTGTGGATGAAGTTCGTCTGGATACTGATGGAGACCGGACACTTGAACTATTTGAAGAGCTTGAGGAGATCATCTTCTTACTCTCCATGGGATTATGAGAATTCCTATCAAGTATATTCGAACCCTATTTGATCGGTTTTCAGTTTTCGTCGTTCGGTTCTGATTGAGATAGATTCTAAAGGAACTCATAGGAATCATCGCTTCTGTTGCACCATATTTTTATGGACGATTCCTTACAATGACTACTCTAAGATGGCAGCGGAGTTACTTTCTTTATACCTACCTCGATCACAGGACGATGCCATCCTTTCGATCACTCGGAAGGAATGTTTCGAGTTGGTGGACCTTGTAAGCACCCGAAATGGGACATCCGCGGATCTCCCCCTTCCGGCGACTACGCTCACTTTGGGGACTTGGTGGATGAGATGTTAGTGGTTGGTGTGGTCGCCAGGAGCCAAAGGCTCCAAAATATGGTAGAATGAAAAGGAGTGAAATGGAGAAGTGACCGTCGTACCTTTGGAAGCGGGGAGATTGTTGAGTTCCGACTTCTCCTCTCTCGGACGGCCGAAAGAAGAGAGCTAAGTGAATCCTTCGTCTTTGATCCGGTTGAAGCTCCGCCTCAATCAGATTTACCTAAGAATGTCCATAAGAAAACATAGAAACAAGTGAACGGTTCATTAGCTCTAATGAAAGCATGGTATCGTGCTCAAATTTGAATTCGATCATGCAAATGAAAGGAGACTAACCGGATTGGGACGGAATCCCAACCCCTATTTTTGGTAGGTTTTTAAACATATATGAGATGCAAAATGTTCTAAAACATGCCCAATAACATGATGATAAATGCTAGGATGAAAGAGGAAGACGAAAACACGATTAAACGGGCGATCGGAATTCGAAAATGATAAAAACGAGCTTCTGCCCTTCCTGGTGCCCTATATATAGGGCGCCGGGGAGCGAGTTCCCCTTTATGGGGCGCGTTGACTAAGTCAAAGCGCCCTGTATACGGGGCACTAAGTCTGGCCCGAACAGATTTTCTTCTCCTCTTCGCGGCGCCGCTCCGGAGTGCTGGGAGGCTTCCGGGACGAAGTAGGGGCTTCTCCCTATAGACAATATGCAAATGAAGCTAATGAAAGGTGGTTTGGATGCTGGATGTAAGAGGAGAGACGGATAGAGGCTCTCAAAGTTGGAGAAAATTCATGTTTCTGGGTGACAGAAACAGAAGGTTTTTAGGGTTTTTGGTGGACGATTTTGGATCGATTTGAAGACTTGTGGGGGATGAGAATGGCTTAGAAACGTGGTGTTGGATGAGCTCTAGGGTGGCACGAGGTTGGAACCTCCTTTTAGTCTCAAATGGGGGTCTATTTATAGCCCAAAAGAGGGTACTTTGGTCATTTTCGAAAAACAGTGCCATGTGGCATAGCGCCCTATATATGTGGCGCCAGCATCATGAGATATGTCAGGTCGACAAGATAAGTCACTGCGGGGGGGTCAAATCAGCCGTCGAATCAATTTAATTTGGATCCAGGCGCCCTGTATATAGGGCGCCTGGTGCCCTGTTTATACAGGGCGCCTGGTGCCCTGTTTATAGGGTGCCTGGTGCCCTATAAACAGGGCGCCTGGTGCCCTGTTTATAGGGCACCTGGTGCCCTATAAGTAGGGCGCCAGGTGCTCTTATACACTGGGCTTTGCCCTCTTTGAAATGTGCCAAAAAACCTTGATTTTTCCAGAAAACTCGGTTCCCTTGAAAGGTTACTCAAATATACTTCATGAAAACAAGAATTTAAGCTCTTCAACTAGGCCAAAATTGCGTGTCTACAGCTTGCCTCGCCTTGGCGTCGGCTTTGTAGGGGAGTGACACGAATGAAGCGTAGGCGAATGTAGCGAAGCGTAATGAGGCATAGCGTAATGAAGTGGTAATGGACTGAAATGGTGACGCCAAGGTGTAGATTTAGACACGCCCTCATTGGCCTAATTGAGTGGAATAAAACTTTAGCGGACTCCGAGATTACCTTTTGTCTTATCGAAACCTTCCCTCTGGTTGATTGGTTAAAGAGAAGAACAGTACTGAAAGTAAATAACTAAAATCCCACGTGGGGGAGAATTGTTACCGGCCAGGACCCGAACTGCATGGTGTGTTGGACTCGGTAGAAATGCAGTAAATTGCGAAAAGTAAAGAGGAGACAGCCAATCAACCAAGGTTGGGATCTTCAAATTCATAAGGTTTTACTCAACAATACTGGTTCAGTTCGACATGGAAAAACTTCTTGTTTTGATGAAATCATTGTTAAAACCCGTTGGAAACCGATTCTCTGAAAAATCATGACCTTCTCTGGAGCTATAAAAGACCATTTTTAAAATGTTCATATTGGGACTGGAAGGAGGTTTTGGCAGGATTAGGAAGCGGGGAATGGTCATGGTGGGATGATGAATGTTGGTGTATGATGCATGCTGGGTTTAAAGAAATACAAATAAGTATAAGAAAATAGTTGAAGATATAGGTTGAACATAACGGGTCAGGACATCTATGAAGAAACCGTCGTCCCCGCATATTCAACTTTGGCCTATCCGCAAGCCTAGGGAATGACTGAGCCCTCACTGATTTTGTTGAAGGGGTTCTCAGGCTCAGCCCCCTCTATACTTGAGGTCTTCAACATCTCAAATATTATTTATTTTGATAGATGCAATACTAAATGCAAATCCTAATAGGGGTCGGAGTAGTCCACTTTTGTTTTTAAATTTTTGATTTTTTTTTGTTGTTTTTGCTTCCTCTAAGTGTCTGGGGATATGAAGCTGGCATGCCTTCTCCTGTTCCTGCATCCACTTGAGAGAAGATATTAGAACTTTACTTTGGCTTAGTCCCTTGCCTTGATCTTTTGTCAAGGGACATAGGCCTTATTAAGGTAAAGATAACAGAAAAACATAAGTATGCATAAAAGGAAATATGCAAGACTGGAATTAAACATGAATGCAATGGCAACTAGTCAATTTAGAAAGTAAATTTTTAGGTGTTTTGAAATTTTTGATTTGTTTGGGTTTTGATGGTTTTATAATGTTTTTGGTGTTTTAAGAACTTTTATGATTTTTGTTGTTTTGAATATTTAATTTTTAAGATTTTTGACTTTATAGATTTTGTTTGGTGTTTTTGAAGTATTCGATTTTTTTGTGTTCGGTGTGAAGGACACGACCATATCATCCTTTGCCTTGCTTACCGTAGGTGCCTCTCATTGTTACCTAAGGGTTAAGAGTAGGCATCACGTGTAAGAAAGTGCCTTGTCCGAGATCTTCTGACCTTCCGCCCTTGATAGGCTATGGCGTTTCTTGGATCCAGTCGGTCAATCTTACCCGCAAGGTTAAAGAAGGAAGAGGACTGATGGTAAGTCCTTACTAAGATTCAGGGGTGTCGAACTTGTTTCTCTACTAATACCTACATTGCCCATTTGGGTTTTGACCTCTTCGGGTCCTTCCTTCTAGCCCATTTTCTTTGATGGCCCACATTCGAACGGAGTCTCTCTTCTTTTTTGCTTGATTTTGACCTGAGGGGTCATTGCCCATCTTTTGGAGCCTTTTTCTTTTTGGACTTTTGTGGGTACACATTCAGACAGGTCTATTCTTTTGCTGACCTGAGGGGTCATTGCCCATCTTTTGGCACCTTTTCTTTTATCAAGAAGTCAGACCTTCAGAGTCATTTTCCAACTAAGGCAATGGGCATTTTCGATACTCCTCATTCTAACCCCTTTTATCTATTCTGGACCGAAACAAGAAGAGAATGGGATTAGGTTGACCTTCCTTTGCCAAGCGTTGCCTAGCTTTCTTTCTGACTTCCGATCATCGGATCTCAAGACTAGACGTGTAGTGTGTGCAGTATGATGCCTATCCTTATTTCCCTAAGTGACAAGTTGGTGCACCGAACAAACAAGCGTTAGATGTTATCATTATTCTTCACACCTTGGATTTTATAGATTTTTTTTTGTGACTTTTGTTTTTAAGGGAAATATTTTTTGAGGTATACACCATTCCAAGGATGAGCTAGTTCTTCTCCTTCTGCATTAGTCAGCTTATATGAATTACCGGGATAAACGGCCGAAATTACGTATGGACCCTCCCAATTAGGTTGAAGTTTGGAGCGGGGACCGCCCGGCTTAACGAATATTCTTTTAAGCACAACCTCACCGATTTCAAATTTTCTCTCCACCACCCTCTTATGATAAAATCTTTTAAGTCTATTCTGGTAAGATCTAGCATGTTCGGCAGCGGCCAGCCTCCTTTCATCCAAGAGTTCGAGTTGCGCGAGAAGCGAATCTCGGCGTTCATCCATCGGGATAACTCGATTGATCTGGACTCGGAGGGATGGAATGATTACTTCGTATGGAACTACCGGCTCCATCCCAAATGCTAAGGCATAGGGGATCTGACCCGTTGGGGTTCGAATAGAAGTGCGGTAGGCCCATAGAGCATCAACTAACTTATCTGGCCAGTCTGCGAACTTGCTAGACTTACAAGTCTTCTTAATGATTTTTATCAGGGTTTTATTGGTGGCTTCTTCTTGACCGTTGCCTTGAGGATAATATGAATGATGCAATCTGATGCAATACATGTTGCAAAGGTCACGCAGCTCCTGAGAGATGAATTGTGGTCCATTGTCGGTAATGATGTCGCCTGGGATCCCGAACCTGGCAATGATGTTGTGTTTGATGGAGGTGCAGACTGTTGATACCTTGATCTCCTCGTATGCTTCCACTTCCGCCCACTTGGTGAAGTACTCTGTTGCCGTTAGGATGAAGGATTTGGTTTTATTTGTAGAGTTCGGGTCACCAAGGGGTCCGATAACATCAAAAGCCCACATAGCGAAGGGCCATGGGGAGTGAATCGGGTGAAGGGAAGATGCAGGAGAGTGAATCTTGTCGGCGTGAAGTTGACATTGATGACAGTGCCGGACAAAGATCGAGAAGTCTTCTTCCAGAGTAGGCCAGTAATACCCTTGCCTGATGATCTTCTTGGCGAGGGCTTGAGCATTTACATGGCCTCCACATACTCCGAAGTGTGCTTCTTTAAGAACCAATTCAACCTCTTCTTCATCTACGCATCTTAACAGAACACCGGCCAAGCTCCTTTTGTAAAGTATTCCACCTAAAATGGTGTATCTATGGGGGACCCTTCTTATGGCTTTCTTCTCTTCGGCAGTCGATCCTGGTGGATACGTCTGATCCTGACAGTAATTTGCAATCTCATGATACCATGGTTTCTCACCCTCTTCTAATTCCTCCAACTCAATCAGAGATACTTCCTCCTTTTGCTCAATGTACTCTTTTCTTTCAAACTCTTCTTTAACCTTCAAGAATCGTGCATCTTCTACTGCCGGAATGGTACGTCGGCGGACATAGATCGTCCTAACTTGCCTGCCTAGCGGGATAGATAGTGAAGATGCCAGAGAGGCGAGAGCATCGGCAAGAATATTTTGAGCACGAGGAACGTGAATGAATTCGAGTTTGGAGAATAGCTTGATGTAACAAGTGGTGAGTTCTTGGTATGGTCTGAGCCCGAGATGAGATGTGCGGTATTTGGCCAGCACCTGGCGGAGAATCAATTGACTATCACCGATCACCCTTAGTTTAGTGACACCATAAAAGTGAGCGGCCTCCATTCCGGCCAGCAAGGCTTCATACTCAGCTATATTGTTCGTTGCTGGAAAATGGAGCTGAAAAGCCTGTGGGATTGTGACACCTTCGGGTGACAGAAGAACAATCCCTATCCCTCTACCCTGGGAGTTTAATGCCCCGTCAAAATATAAAGTCCATAGATTGGAAGATCGAATGGACATCAATTCCTCACCGGGAAATTTTGATTGAATAGGGTCAAAGATTGGGATAGGATGATGGGCAAGGTGTTCAAAAATTGCATAGCCCTTGATTGCCTTCTGTTGGATGTAGAAGAAACCCCCAAAGTTTGATCAATGTTATCTTTCTCCTCATATCGGATTTCATCCAGCTGAATCGCATTTTCTAGATACTCCGATAGCTTGGCACATTTTAAGCTTTTCTGAGCTAACTGATGCAGGTATCTTTCTGGAACTCTCCTACCTCTGATTTTTTTGTCCTATTTTTATTGGAAACTAAACCTAAAGAAGAAGGAAGTAAATAAGAAAAGGAAGAGGGGGTGGATGGAGTGGAATTTATTGGAGAGGATGGAGGGCAAAGAAGGTCAATTAAGGATCTGGAGGCTCCTTGGGTCGAATGCCCTTCCGAGGCAAGTTGAGATGTTTCCTCGATCGAAATTTGAGTTTCGAGGAGGGCATTGTTTTTTGGGGAGTGCTAAACATAAAGACGGAATGGGCTTTGGGTGCCCGATTTGGGTTGAGATCAACTACGGGAGTCAGAGTAGGCGAAGATATTGATAAAGAGGGGAAGACTTCGAGTAATGTTTGATAAAGGGGGCTTTTGGGCCCAATGTTGACAGAAAGAGGTGATGGGCCAGTAGGCCGGATGATCATGGAAGAAGGTGGGTTCATGAACCCAATAAGAGGAGGATGTGGGTTCGAGGGCCTGGGTTTAGGAGATGGGCTTGTGGGCCCGAGAATTGGATGAAATGGGCGCAGAGGCCCGGATTCAGTAGAGGGGCTCGATGGCCCAAGAGTTGGAGAAAATGGGCACAAAGGCCCAGATTCAATAGAGGGGCTCGATGGCCCAAGAGTTGGAGAAAATGGGCACAAAGGCCCAGATTCAACAGAGGGGCTCGATGGCCCAAGAGTTGGAGAAAATGGGCACAAAGGCCCAGATTTAATAGAGGGGCTCGATGGCCCAAGAGTTGGAGGAAATGGGCACAAAGGCCCAGATTTAGTAGAGGTGCTCGATGGCCCAAAAGTTGGAGGAAATGGGCATAAAGGCCCAGATTTAGTAGAGGGGCTTGGTGGCCCAAAAGCAACAAGTGGGTTCATGGACCCATAAGTTGGGCCTAAGGGCCTAGAAATAGGGATCGGGCCAAGAAGCCCGGGGAGAGCATCACAGTGAATTGGGGCATCGGCCCCAAAAGATGACATAATGAGGGAAGGCCCTCGTGGAGTTGGTTGGACCTTTTCTCTAGTAAGTTTGGCAATATAACCCTCAGGTGGGTCAACAGGTGGTTCAGCCTGGAGTGGTTCATTGCTAGACCCTTCTTCATCAGTGGAAAGTAAAAGAGATATTTCAGGATACAGGTCATCTTCAGGGTCGTCAGTTCTTCTTCTTTTGTCTTGCTCCAGCTCTTGTTCTCCCTTGTTCTCAGCCAGTTGAATGGTTTCTTTCTTGATGAAAAACTTTTGTAAGCATCCTAAAAAGTATTTGCTTTTGAGATTTTGACCATTCGCTGTCGTTCCATCATATCCAACCCCGCTCTTTGGTTGTAACCTCACTGGATTGATTGGCTCAGCTATGCCTTGCAGTTCTTTGCCTAGTCCTTGGCCCTCCTGGTATCCCAAAATCTTCATTATATGCCACCCAATGGTTTCATTTTCCTCTCTTTTCCTTCTCCACACTTGCTTGGGTTGCCTGCTCATTTCTGGAAGATCCAAGATTGTCAAAATTGGCTCGTTTGGCAACCCAAGGGGTGGTGGTGGAGAAGATGGATGGTCTAAGGGCATGCTCGTCACCTTAATCACTTGCCCCTTGTGAGGGAATTTAAGACACTGGTGATTGGTGGAGGCGACTGCCTCTAGTGCTTCCAAATAGGGCTATCCCAGAATAGCTTTGTAGGTTGGATCCATCTCAAGTATGTGGAAGTTAACAGTGACTGTTCGAGGTCCAAGCTTCACATTTAATGTAATCATGCCATCGACAGGCTTTTTCGAATTGTCATATGCAATCACTGTTATTTGAGATGGCCGGATGTCTTCCTCAGAGAATCCACAAAGATGTAATGTTTCTGGTGGCAGAACATTAATGGATGCTCCAGTATCGACTAAACATGACTTAATGCCTACACCATTGATGTAGACTGTGATGCACAAGGCACATTTCCTTATTTCTGGGTCGGCTAACTCTTCCTTTGTGAATGTGAGGGCCGGGTACTCACTTCTCGGGACCAGAACTGATGAGATTTTTTCTGGGGGGAGGCTCTCATTCACCATCACCCGCTGTAAGTATTGTTGGAGAACCTCTTGATGGACTTTGGATCTTTTGATCAACTCTAAGATAGAGATTCGTGGCGGGGTTTTATCAATATGTTTAAACAAGTCATAGGATGTCCCAGGCAACGGCTCTTCAATGTGTTCTTCTTCTGCTTCTGGTGCCAACCCTGACTGACCGGCCTGAGGAAAGACCCTTTGGAACATGCGCCCACTTCTGAGTACTGTGGCAAGTTTAGTTTAGGAGCTTTGGCTGGGATAGTAGTGGTGGGTGGCGGGTTAGGTCGAATGATGGGAGCTCTTGGGATGGGCATAATGATGGTGGTTTGAGGCATGGTAGAGTAGGTAGGTATGTTTGCACGAGGCGGGATGATGATAGGTCCTAGTGGTGGTGATGTTTGTGGTGGATTAGCTGGGCGGGTTAGGGTCCGTCCCGATTGGAGTTGAATGGCTAGTGGTGTGATGATGGGTTGTGATGGTGTTCGGATGATGGGCATTCTGTTTAATGTGATGGGATTATGTGACATAGTTGTTCGGGGTATAGAGTGGACGGTTCGGTTAGGAGGGTGAAGTAAGTTGATGTGCATGGAGGAGGCGGCTCCCTCGACTTGCCAATTCTGGCCCCGATCATGATACTCCTCAGAAGAAATCATGATGGGATTAATATGTTGATTCCCAGGCGCGGGTGCATGTGGAGGTAAAGGGTTTTGGATAATCCCCAGGCCGGGGTTCTGCTGTTGTTGCTGCTGAGCGGGTGCATGCTGCCGTTGAGGTTGATTTTTCACTGTTCTGATGTATTCCCCCATCTGGTCCCGATCCAATACCGCCTTGCTCATTAAGATCGTGGATATAGTCTTTGAACCGAAAACGAGTTTTCCACGGTGTGCCCAGGATATCTATGGAACAAGCAGTATCGCTCTGTGTTGGCATTTTGAGGCCACTCCGACTTCTCCCTTGGCAATGCAATTTGCCCTGCCGCCATGAGTGCATTAAAGATGTCCACGAGAGAGTACGGAAAAGGCGGGTAATGGTTCCTCTTGGGTCCAACCTTTCGGGGTTCATAGGCCATGGGAGGGGGTGCCTGGTTGTAGTTGGCCAGTTGTTCCCGCGCTGGTTGGGGGACTGGGGCTTGCGGTCGCTGAGGGATCGGGGCTTGTTGCTGACGAGGCTGGAACTGAGGTTGAGGTTGAGGTTGACGAGGGTTTCTAAATGGTTGATTTTGTTGAGGGATCATGAACTGGTGTTGATAATTTATAGGTGGGTTCCCTACAACGTTAAGGTTTTCGTTTGTCACTACGCCCTCAGTCACTGGGCTGGTTGTGGTAAAAGTGGTTTTCTTGACAGCTCGGGGTCTAGGATCAAACAAATTCATGATTGGTGAGTCCCTAAGCTGTGTCTGAATGTACCGTGCCCTCTCATAGAGTTCACTCATGGAGGTGGGGTGATGCAAAGCCAGCATATTTTTTAAGGTCGGAGTGGCATTGGTGATGATCATCTTCACTTGCTCCGGTTCTGAAATGGAATCAGTAAGCCTTTCTGCCATTGACCTCCATCTATCAGCATATCTGGTAAAGTCTTCATCATTTCTCATTCTTTCAGCCATGAGGTCAATGATGGAATATGTTGGTCCGACACTATCTTGATATCTCTGCAAGAATTTAGCTTTGACAGTTTCAAAGTTACTCGCCTCCAAAGAGTCAAGCGAGTAGAACCACTCTAAAGCTGATCCCTCTAATGATCTTCTGAAAAGAAAAGCAAGGGCCCTTGGATCATTTTGCCACATTACCGACTCATAAATAAAATCCTTGATGTGAATGAAGGGATTACCAGTTCCGTTGTAGCGACGGTATACCGGCATCTCAGAGGGAGGTAGATGAAAAGTGGGGAGAGAAGGAAGAGAAATTTCAGGGGCTGCCTTTGTGTCGATCAAACGTCTAAGCTCTCTATACTGCTCATCCATGCGATTGATTTTGTTAATCATGGCCTGATCGACAGAAGGTTCCCTAAGAGGAGGAGGAGAAGTGGGTGCTTGGTGCACCGGAATTAGGATTTGATGGGCCGAAGTGGCCGGATAAGAAGGGTACATTGGGGGATGCACCAAAGGGTGAGTAGGGTTGAGATGATTAGAAGAATAAACTGGTGGTCTAGAAGGAACAACAACATTTGGATTGGGATGATCTAGATTAGCCACTAGATGAGGAGAAATTGGGGCCATAAGCCCGGTATGAGAATGGCCATGAGTGGGCACATTGGGTTGATGTGCCACTGACCGAGGGGTAGAGATGTGAAGACCACCTTCGGGAGGAATGTGGTCGGCGGGCGACTTGCCCTTGAGGATGGCTTTGATAGCCTGAAGTTGGGTAGGGTCGGCATGAGAGAATCCCTCCCAAAGTGAATTTGGATTGGGTTGAGGAGAATTTTGACTAGGTTCGGGGAGAACTTCGGGTTCATTGACGGCACACACGGCATCAGGATAGAAATAAGATTGGTCATACTCCAATTGTAGTTGCTCGTATCCTTGATCCGTCATTCCGATAACTCGACCTGACCTTAAATTCATAAACACAATAGAAAAGGAAGGTTGACAAATAAAAGCTAAAGGATTTTTTTTGGTTTTGATTTTTGACCCCTTTTTTTATTTTATTTTGTTGGACAAGCAAGTTATCAAGCAAATTAACCTCAAGCAATTTTTTTGTTCTTTTTAGCTGATTTTGGGATTTTTGTTTAATTTTCAGTTTTTGTTTGCAAACAAGTAATAGCAAAGACTTGGAATGATTAACGTAAAAAAAAATTTTTTCAACCTAAAATTAATGGCTTGTTAAGAGAAATATTGTCCACTCAAATAAATGGGTAGGACCCTATGTTTTCACAACACCGAGCAATCTAAGGTTGTCACTCTTTTCACAACGATAGGTAATAGGTACTCCGGGTTTTGGGATAAAATGGTACAACCAGCCCGATCAGTGAAGAGGGAATCCTTCATGTCTGGGGACTTACGGAGGTCTTGATGGAAGCTACCAGGTCCTTCAGAGAGGGAATCCCCGGAGGAGGAGTTGGCAACCACCAAGAGGGGTGTTTGGGTGTGTGGGGCTTTGGGAGGAGAGAGCCTCCCTTCTCGGATGTCCTAAAGAGACGGGCGAACCCGAAACTCCAATGAAAACTAAATGCAAGTGAAATGTCAAGGAATAAGAAGCAAGCAAGAAGAAAATAAAAGCATACAATAATTAATGAGATGTTGTAGGAAGCAAGTAAACAAGACAATGATATGATATAAAATAAAATGAAAATGAACACTTAACCTTGACTAGAAGTGCTTAGCAAATTTACTAGAACGGAATTAGACATGGAAGAAAATAGGCAAGCATATTTGTTAAGGCGTGAAATAGGATGATCTTCAAGATACTAAATTGAGATAAGATGATAAACAAACCTAAAAATCAGATTGCCATGCTTTTGAAAAAAAGATAAATGGAGGGTAAGTAAACTTGAAGAAAAGTAGATGATACTTCAAGGAAAGTAGTAAGCAACGTAAACAAGCAGCAATGTAAGGAAATGGAAATGACTCACATGGAAATGAAAGTAAACATGCTTTTCAAATGGACATTCTTAGAAAAGAAAATAGGATCTCACTAAAGCAAAGTTGTCCCACCGTGGTCGCCAAAAGGTGTAAGCACCCGAAATGGGACATCCACGGATCTCCCCCTTTCTGCGACTACGCTCGCTTTGGGGACTTGGTGGATGCGATGTTAGTGGTTGGTGTGGTCGCCCGGAGCCAAAGGCTCCAAAATATGGTAGAATGAAAAGGAGTGAAATGGAGAAGTGACCGTCGTACCTTTGGAAGCGGGGAGATTGTTGAGTTCCGACTTCTCCTCTCTCGGCCGGACGAAAGAAGAGAGCTTAGTGAATCCTTCATCTTTGATCCGGTTGAAGCTCCGCCTCAATCAGATTTACCTAAGAATGTCCATAAGAAAACATAGAAACAAGTGAAAGGTTCATTTGCTCTAATGAAAGCATGGTATCGTGCTCAAATTTGAATTCGATCATGCAAATGAAAGGAGACTAACCGGATTGGGACGGAATCCCAACCCCTATTTTTGGTAGGTTTTTAAACATATATGAGATGCAAAATGTTCTAAAACATGCCCAATAACATGATGATAAATGCTAGGATGAAAGAGGAAGACGAAAACACGATTAAACGGGCGATCGGAATTCGAAAATGATAAAAACGAGCTTCTGCCCTTCCTGGTGCCCTATATATAGGGCGCCAGGAGCAGGTTCCCCCTTTATGGGGCGCGTTGACTAAGTCAAAGCGCCCTGTATACGGGGCACTAAGTCTGGCCCGAACAGATTTTCTTCTCCTCTTCGCGGCGCCGCTCCGGAGTGCTGGGAGGCTTCCGGGACGAAGTAGGGGCTTCTCCCTATAGACAATATGCAAATGAAGCTAATGAAAGGTGGTTTGGATGCTGGATGTAAGAGGAGAGACGGATAGAGGCTCTCAAAGTTGGAGAAAATTCATGTTTACGGGTGACGAAACGAAGGTTTTTAGGGTTTTTGGTGGACGATTTTGGATCGATTTGAAGACTTGTGGGGGATGAGAATGGCTTAGAAACGTGGTGTTGGATGAGCTCTAGGGTGGCACGAGGTTGGAACCTCCTTTTAGTCTCAAATGGGGGTCTATTTATAGCCCAAAAGAGGGTACTTTGGTCATTTTCGAAAAACAGTGCCATGTGGCATAGCGCCTTATATATGTGGCGCCAGCATCATGAGATATGTCAGGTCGACAAGATAAGTCACTGCGGGGGGGTCAAATCAGCCGTCGAATCAATTTAATTTGGATCCAGGCGCCCTGTATATAGGGCGCCTGGTGCCCTGTTTATAGGGCGCCTGGTGCCCTATAAATAGGGCGCCTGGTGCCCTTATACACTGGGCTTTGCCCTCTTTGAAATGTGCCAAACCTCAATTTTTCCAGAAAACTCAGTTCCCTTGAAAGGTTACTCAAATATACTTCATGAAAACAAGAATTTAAGCTCTTCAACTAGGCCAAAATTGCGTGTCTACAGACCTGTCAGAGACTCAAATGCTACGTGGCGAGGATACCAAGGACTATGAGGACCGCCTGATCCGTCAGGTATCTTCTACATAGTGCTATCCTCCCGAGTCACTGGAGGCAGACTAGGATCTCCGCTTGTTCTTGATCTTATTTTTTGGTCACTTGTTGCTAGAAAACAAGATCGAGAGAGTTCACTTGCAGTTTTTGCCTCTTTTTGTTGACATGGAGGTCATTGGTGAGTATGCTTAGGGCGCAGCAGTTATGCTCCATTTGTTTGCCAGCCTTTCTCCCGACAGCAGCACTATCTCTGTGGGTTGCTTCACACCTTTTCTTCAAGTATTCTACCTTATGTTCCTCCTTTCCTTTGCATGTAATATCTGTACTGACAAAGTGTTCTTTTTAGGTGTGGAGTTACTTTATCTTATGTTGGGGCATGGCCGACTGGAGTACTCAGGTCGCCTACCTTTACTGTCACGCTGGCATGCCATATGGGACACCAGCTCCTCTGTCTACGGGGTGAGCTGTTGCATTTTCCCTCAGAGCGGGTATGTTTTCTTGTTTTTTTTCCTTCAATATGTTAGTTTTTTATTTTCTTCTCTTCTTGTAGGTTTGCTGGTGCCCATATCTGACTAATGATGACAAGAGTGTAGAGTGGGTGGAGAGGGGTTCCCACCCCTTTAGCTACGACATCTACCCCCATTTTCTGAACGAGGTGTAGCCACTCTAGGTTCACCTTGTAATGAAGACTTTTTAAGGTTACCCGAAGTGGTGCCCACCTCACCTTCTAGACACAGCCATGGTACCTAGGGCTTGATGCACTTGATAAAGCAGGCTACCCAGTACTGGTCCCCACTCTTGAGGACTGGGAGGCAAACGGTACTACGGTATTCTTGACTACTATAGATGACTCGGACTTCCTTTGCTAGAATAGTGTTGCCTACGGTCATCTTTTTTATCACACTGGCCAAGTTAGCTTCTCCACCATCTCTTTGTTATCAAACTAAGTTTTCTTATCTCACAAATTTTTTATTTCAGGACTCTCGTGGCGTGCTTGCCTAGTACCATGCACAGATTCATGATTTGGAAGAGAGATAGCCTCCCTCAAAGCAACCTTAGAGGCTGAGGTGTGTGTGTCACTTGTGCCTTTTGCATTTTTTATTGTACTTCCACATATCACAACTTGTTTTTTCTTCTTTTGCTTGTAGCGTAAAGCCCGCTCAGAGGGTGTTTCTTCCTCTGAGGAGGTGAGGGCCTTACGAGATGAGCTGGCTGCCATGAAGCAGTCTCTAGCGGAGAAGGAGATCATGGTATATTCTTAACTATTTCAATTACACTTGTTCTTTCAATGTCTAAGCATTACATCCTGCTTGTAGGTGGCTGAATTATAGCAATTAGCTGCCACTTCTTCTTCAGAGTCTTCTTCTAGGATCCAGGCCCTAGAGGTAGAGTTGGAGAGTCGAGTGCCTACCCTTGAGATGGCTTAGCTCTAGGTTGACTTTGATGCGGAACTACTGACGTAGGACCACCGCCACTTCGTGGCACCTTGCGAGGTGGAGAGCCAGCACACGGCTGCCCTTCGCGAGCGGGATGCCACGACCCGTGCTATAGAGCAGAGGCAGTACCAGACGCAAATTGATCTAATTTCTACTCAGGTGGAGCTGCATTTCAACCGTGAGATGGCCCGTCAGTTTTCCCAAAGCCGGATCCATTAAAGTGGCAGCCATCATAGTGGCACCCATCGTAGTGGTAGCTGATAGAAATGTATGCCCTACAAGCCAATCATATATGATATGGCTTTACATTTCTTGTAATATCTTATTCAGTATTAATGGCATTGTCTTCATTACTTGCACTATCTAGATGCGTCTATTGTAATGAAGTCATAAATTGAATGCAATGATGATTGAATCATGATGAGATCATGATAATAAGATCATTCATTTAGAAACATGTGATCTAAATTGTTCCTAGTCGTAGGATCCTTGAGATGGGACATCAAGGATCCGATAAGACTACTGTATATGATATCTTCTCATATGATGAGGATGACCGATCTCATTGGTCATCAGTGTGGGGACACTGAGATACATGTACAGGTGCTCATTAGAGGAATGAGTTCACTGAATTGACCTATATAGAATCCCTGATGGTATCTTACCGAACTGTCGATTAGGGTATTCTATCATCACGGTTGCACGGTTGGATTTTTGACCTGAGTCGCAAAAGATGTCTTGTCGGGCGTACCATGTACTTTGACTGTTGACTTATGGATCACTTAGTATTGTGGTCCTGCATAGTTAATGGATTGGGTATATGGGAAACTCGGTGGAGGCAATTGAATGGACAATAGGGGTCCACTCTCGGTAGGAGAGAGAGAGAATGTCCTATGGATAGTACTCTAAATCCTTGGCCAAGGTAGATAGGATAATTGGAAAAAGGTTTTCCAATTGATCCAATTACGAGTACAAGATTTCATAGTGTTGGTATATATAGGAGTTGATAGTCAATGCCGTACTCCTATCCGACCGGGACATTGGATGGACGAAGATTTATATCCGTGTGATAACTGATGATGGAAAGGCTCTTTGGAGAGGAGTTCATCCCCAAAGCCGTTTGGGATCATAGTATGTGGCTTATACCCTTTATGATCGATAGGCCGTTAAATCTATTATGAGATAATAGATTTAATTTAAAAGAAGTTGTTCTTTTAATTAGGCCTCAACCAAATGGGCTCTTGGGCCTAGGAGGTCACACACATAAGGACCAATCTGTAAGTTTGGGGGCTTGGGTTAACTTATAGAATAAGGAGGGGTTTTAGTGAAAAACTCCGAGTTCTATAAATAATAGCAATGAGAGTAGAAACCCTATCAAGCCAAGGAAGCTCTCTGCGCCCCAACCACCATCCTTCGCCGTCTCCCACCCAGGCAGCTGCCATTCAATGGTGGAGTTCCGTTCGGGACGAGTGGTCGACGCCGGCGCAGAGGAGAACCCAACTTCGGAGGTGGTTTGTGTGGATATGACTAGAGGCCGCATGCTTAAGCGGCTTGGAGAGCGTGAGAACGCTCGATCTTCTCCGATCAATAGGGAATGTTTGAATTCCACAAAGGTATGAATTCGAAATCGTTCGAATATCGGTTTTGGCGACGTCGTTCGATTCCGATCGAGACCAAGATAATGATATACAGGGAATTAAAAATTTTTCGTTGTGCCAATTTGATTGGAACGACTCCTTATAGTAGCCATCAAAGCGGCACACGGACCCATTAGAGTAGCTCGCACTAGAGTTGGGGCCACACAGCATGGGATGGAGAAGTTCTAGAGAGGAGTCAGACTCTGAGTGTAGCCCACTACCTGGTTTCTTCTCCTAGGCATAGGGATTAGCAGGCTTCTGATCAGTATGCCCAGCATTCTTGTATCATGCTCCTATTTTGTATCATGTTTATGACTGAATCAGTGTTTGTGTTCATTTGTCTCACTTTGCTTTTAACGGCAACATCACTTGGACAGTTTTTATTAGTATGACTCGGAGGCTTGTCCCTTTACTTTTTTCAAAGGGCATAGCCTTCTTAACATGGCGAAAAATAAGAAGTAATAAAATAAACAAACATGAAAATGGGTAAGAAACCTTACCTGTGTTGCGAGAATCCATCCTCCTTGCTATCTAGTGCCTGAAAACACTTAACAAAAGAATCAATTCTATTTATGTCTTATCCCTTTGCCTATTTTTTATTTGACTTAACTTTAAGTCAAAGGAAAGAGCCTTCTTCATGTCGACTATGAAAATGGGTTTGTCATCTTACGAATCACCACCTCAAGAAAGGGGATCAGAGAGAAGGAAGGAAAACACGAAAAATCACTCACCTTGGTCTCACACTCACATTGATCCCCGAACTTTCAACTCCCAATATTGCTCGAGCACTGAAGATGGTTTGGGTCATGTGGGTGGAAAGTGAGGAATAAATAACTTAAAGCATGAGAAGATTGAAGATGTTGCCGCCAAGAGCAACGGGCTCTGATTTAAATGAAATAAGAGAGAGAATTGACCGTGTGTACCTTAGCATGGGCGATGGCATGTGGGTTCAACCTTCTTCCTCGTCGGCCAGCCGATGAGGGAGAGTCTCCAACCAAAGCTAGCTTGATGTATCTATGCAACTAGAACAATAGACCAACTGAAAGAAATTGTTTTGAACTATGTGAAGCGTAGAAACTGTAAGGAAGATGAGAAAAGAGCAAGCGGAGTTGAACTCACCAAATTGGGCGAGCCCTAACCCCTTTTTTGTGTTTTATATTATATAAAATAATAAAAACTAACTTAAAAATGTCTTAACAAGTAAATAAACTAAAAAAATAAAGACTTACGGAGTGAAACGACTTTATTTGAAGCCGAATTGAGTGAAAATGGCCGGTTGGGTTGGTTTTTCACCCTTCTGACGTGTCTTTGGTGAGGAAGCTAGTAAGGACAACATCAATGTTGGAATCGAGTGCCGTTGTTGTATCAAACAGAGAACTTGAAGAGAAGAGATATTCGGTTGGTGACTTCTCCAGAAAGTGTTTGTACTGACCTGTAGAATTTGTGAAAGTGGACGGATGTAGATGACAGAACCTAGTTACACACCCTCGGTTCATTGATCACCACACACAAACGGTACATCAGAATCGAGTTCTGTCTACTGCAAACGAAAGAGGACGAGGAGAGGAAGACTTCTTCTGTTGACCACTTTTGCAATAGACACCCCAAGACCTCTACATAATCTAATGAAGTCTGTCGGTGTAGAGAGCACGGATCGGACCTCTACCTCGCCTCGGGATCGATCACTCAACATCAGCTCGGATTTGGACGTCAGGATGGCCTTTTAAGAGAGCTTGCATGACCTCTAGATGTGCTAGGGTGTTGGGGGTAACCTTGTTTTATTGAGAATGGCCCACAATTTATAGGAGAAGTAAGACTGGTGCAAAACATTGAAAAAACACGACCACACCCCCGGGTAGGGGGTGCGCAAGGCACACCCTCAAGCCGAGGTCACGCAGGCCATGCCCTTAGGTTGAGGGCGCGGTCAGCGTGCCCTCACCTCGAGGGTGCGTTCGACACGTTACTTCTAAAGATTGTCCAAAAAATTCTATAAAATTGTTAAAAATAGACCTGACATATTGAACGCGCCTCCGACTCGGGGCGCAGTCAAAATAATCGTTTTTAAGAGAAGGAAAGCTTCCAAAAGCCAATTTAGAAGGTCAAAATCAGGGCAATTTCCAATTTCCAAAACTGAGCATGCCCTCTGACCGAGGGTGCGCTCTCAGTCTGAGGGCTTGGTACACTCTTGCTCATGTGTGTGCGTGTTCTGCGAGCCATAACCTGCAAACTGGACGTCCTACTTGACTCCCGTTTGTTGTGTTAGAAAGAGAGATCTCAACTGCAGCTCCTCAAGTTAGTAAACCATCGGCATGACTCCAGAGACTTCCACACGAGGAATTGACTACCGGTTTCCCTCCCGCAGAATACCAAAAATCAAGGCAGTGATCTGAAAAGGCACGGTTTCGGTCAAGGAACCTAGGGTCAGCTCAGGATGACTTAAAACCATGAATGAACCCCAAATTATTTTAAACAAGCGACTGCTGAAATGACTTGTCAGAAACCTCAAATGTTGTGGAATTCACGCGGGACTTCTGAGACCTTCAATTGTGGATCATTAAGGATCGGTCATTGAGCAGGCTTTGTGTTTCCATGATTAATGCATAGCTCTCGTTGAAGGTTATGAAATTGTTGTGGAATTTTTTGGTCCATTCACAACTCACACGGCTCTCCTTAGCATCCTTAGCTCATCTCCACAAGGTGATCCGAATCTGATAATGGTCAAATAAGAAGTATTGCCATTGGAATAAGGTTTTGAGCCCCAAATAAGGCTGAATTGGCATGTCTACAGCTTGCCTTGCCTTGATGTCGGCTTTGTAAGGGAATGGTATATAGCGAAGCGAAGCGAAATGTAGAGGAATGTAGCGAAGAGAAATGAATTGTAAAGAAGTGTAGTGGAGTGAAATGGCGATGGACTGAAAAGGTGGCACCAAGATGTAGATATAGACACGCTCATCGACCAAATTCGGCAAAGAGAACTTCCTCATGTTTCTTGAATTACTGCCACATCTTGTTGAGAATGGCTCCCAATTTATAAGAGAATGAAGACCGGTACAAAATAAAGAAAGAAGACAACCGCGCCCCCAGGTTGGGGACACGCAGGACGCGCCCTCAACCAGAGGGCACCAGGGCGTGCCCTCAGGTTGAGGGCGCAATCAGCACGCCCCCACTTCGAGGGCACATTCGACGCGTTACTTCTAAAAATCATCCAAAAAATCTAGAAAATTTCTAAAAATAGACTTGTCATAATGAACGTGCCTCCGAGTCGGGGGTACAGTCAAAATAAGTATTTTTGAGAAGAGAAAAGCTTCCAAAAACTGGTTTCAAAGGTCCAAACCAAGGCAATTTCCGATTTCCAAAACTAACCGTACCCTCACTATGAGGGCATGGTGACCGCGCCCCCGATCTAAGGGTGAAGTACACTCTCTTCTGTGTACTCGTGTTCTGTGCGTCGTAACTTACAAACGGGATGTCCGATTCGACTCCCAAGGGCTCTCAACCACAGCTCCTCAAGTCAATAAACCAGATGGCACGACTTTCAAGACTTCCACACGGGGCTATGACTACTAGTTTACCCTTTCGCGAAATATCGAAAACGTAGGCAGTAATCTGAAAAGGCACAGTTTCGGTCAAAGAACCTAGGGTCAGCTCGGGATGACTTAAAACCCCGACCAAACGAGTCCAGTATGATCAGAAAACATGGAAAAAAATTGATAATAACCCGATAATGTGAAACAAACCTCGAAAAAGCTAGGAATCATCAGGAAACCCTAAAATCGACCGAAATGGTTGGACGGCACTGGTTGGTGACAATAAATGGCTTGGGTCAACCCTGAGGACATGCAACGGCCCAATGATGATTGGAAAGACATAATACGTGGTTAGGGATAGCCTTGATGGTACGGATCGGAAAGCCATGATAAAAGCGGTTCTAAACCTAGGACTGCCGAAATGACTTATCAGAAACCCCAAATGTTGCAGAATCCACGCAAGACTTCCGAGACCTTCAATCGCGGATCATTAAGAATCGATTATTGAGTAGGCTTCGTGTTTCCACGATTAACGCGCGACTCTCACTTAAAGGTTATGTTGTTGCTGCAGAAATCTTTGGCCCATTCACAACTCACGCGGCTCTCCACTGGCATCCCTAGCTCATCTCCACAAGGTGAATCTGGATCCGATAATGGTTAGATAAGGAGTATTACCAATGGAATAGGGGTTTAAAGCCCCAAATAAGGTCGAATTGGTGTGTCTACAATTAACAAGGTAGAATAAAATAAATGATTGAAATGAAAACAAGGGTAACGGTGAGAGTCTTCCTCTCTTACTTCAAAGTCTCTGAAACACTTAATAAAAGAGGATTTGATCTTCGCCATGACTCATTCCTTTGTCTCTTATGGCCAACTTTGACTTGGATAAAGGGAAGAGCATTCTTTAACAAGGTACATAAAAGTGGATATGTAATGTAGGAATGGAAACATGAACGACAGAAAATAAATATGGATGCAACTAAGGCAATAATCAAGGCTAAGTTACATTAAATAATAGATTTTATTAGATTTTCTTAGAAATTTCTAAAAATATTTAATTTTTTTAGATTTTAAAAATACTTATTTTTTATATTTTTTAAAATTATTTATTTTTTAAGATATTTTTGAAAATAACTAATTTTTTATTTTTGAAAATGTTTAATTTTTGTGGAGAAAACGCTGGTATTTGAGACAATTCATCAGTCTTTGGGGTTTGTCAAGACTCAAGTGGTAGGTACATGTGCAAAATAAAGTTCCCTACTCAGAATTCTTCTAACCTTCTTCTTTTGATCGGCTTGGATTCCACCTGGATTTGGTTGGTTTACCCTACCCTAGGGGTTTAAGAAAGAAGAATAGTAGAGGAAGTCCTTGATAGGGTTTGGATATGTTAAGAGAGAATTCTCAACTCACACCCGAAATTACCCGTTGGGGTTCGGCCTCTTCGGGTCTTTCCTTTTTCTTTGCTTTTTTTATATGACACACATTCAGATAGGTTTTTGACCCGTGGGGACATTGCCCATATTTTGGCGTCTTTTTGCCTTGACTATCATTTTGGGTACTCATGTAGACAGGTTGATCATTTTTGTTATAACCTGAGGGGTTCATTGCCCATCTTTTGGCACCCTTTTGCACCCTTCAAGACGACCTCCTAGTAGGGTGGTGGGCATTTTTGATACTACCTCTCTCTAATCTCCTCTCCCTATCTTGGACCAAGTAGAAAAGGTAACGGTATTTCTTCCATTTCTAGGTTTCTGCCTTACCTCTTGCAAGTGTTGGGTTGTCCAGATTCCCAGATCGAGAGGTGTTGTGTGTGTGGGATAATAGTGCATACTCTTGACTTCTAGCAAACATCCTAGGATTGATGCCTTGAGATCATATCAGTGATTTCTCCATTTTTATGGAAAATACTTTTGAGATAAACTCCATTCCAATGATGACTCAATTTTTCTTTATCTACATCAGTCAGTTCATATGCATTACCTGAACATTTTTCAGTGATTACAAAAAGCCCTTCCAAGTTAGGTTGCAGTTTGGAGTGGGGACACCCCAGCTTAATGAAAATTCTTTTAATAACCATCTCTCCGATCTTGAATTATTTTAACTAAGAAACAGGACCAATGAGACCTGGTCCTAGGCTCATACGCCCTAGTCCAAGAGCGCATGTGCCCCCTAGGGGCACATCTTTTCAAGCCAAAAAAAAACATTCTAATTTGATCAAAAAATTCGATCTGATCCATTTGGAGGTAGAAACATGATTGAAAACTAGTTCTCATGTGCCCACGGTTGGGGGCGCATGGGGATGTGCCCCGAATGGGGGCGCATTGTACTATTTCCGTGCGTATGTGTTCTAGAAGCCATTGCGAACACTCCCAAACTCAGAATTTGATGTCATTTGTTGTGTTAGAAAGATAATAGGCCAAGAAAGCTTTATACAATAATGCATTGCCTACTACACCCTCCAAAACTTCAAATTTTCATTTGGAAGTTAGGATAGTGAACGGAAGATTCGACATTGATTGAAATGCAATGACCAACCGGAAGACACAGCATAAAACAAAACATATCCGGAGCAAGAATCTGATCATAACCTTCAATGTATGATCATTAGACTTTGGTTATCCAGCAATTTTTGTGTTTACATAATTTACGCGTGGCTTTCACTCAAAAATTATGACTATGTACAGAAAACTTCGAAAAATGACTGATTTCATTTGTCAAAGCTCCAAATCGCCAATAAAAGATCCATCATTCACAAATAAATCACATATGTTACCCTATAAAACATGAGTTTTATGCTCTAAAGTAGGTGATTTTGGCATGTCTACAAAGAGCCTCAAAGAGGTTGATTTTGAAAGATCTGCTTAAAGGGCGGGAGTACATAGCCACAAAGAGACAAATAAGAAGCCTTAAAAGAGAAAAATAAAAAGAAAGTCCTACAAGGGCTGACATCAATGGTTAGCACAAAGAGCAAGAATGAGAGACCTCAAAGGGGTGAGTGAGGAGCCTCAAAGGGATTATCATTCTAGAAGGTCTGCACAAAGGGCAGCAATAAAAGGTCATAGAGGGACCAATCAAGGGCCTCATAGGGGCCAGATTTTTTTGCAAAGTCTACACAAAAGGGTAAGGATGGTAGCCTCAAAGGAGTTGATGAAGATAGCCTCAAAGGAGTTGACAAAAAGAGAGGAGTCCAAAAAGCTAATTTTAAAGGACCTACACAAAGGGCAGGAATAAGGGGGGCTATCAAAGCCAAACTGGCATTTATAGTAGCCATATTTATAGCTACAAGAACATATGATCAAGGCAGCGACTTGTGTAGACTGTAGGCTACCAAAATTGGAGTGATAAGAGAAGTAAGGGGTTTTAGGCCCATCTAGACCAGCTTAGTCAGGATGGCAAAAAGCATTAAAGAGCATTCTGGAATGATGACCCAAATGGTGTTAGTTTTTGTAGATCATCAGGACTGGAGCAATCAGCATGACATAGAGATTTTGTGGACCAACCAGACTAAAAGGGTTAGGATGGTATGAGTTTGAAGATAAATGATGAAACCATGCATACCAAGAGAATCATGATGGTGTGAACATTTTCCAAGCTATATGGTCTGAATAGCCAAGATTGGGGGAAGTTCTTTGTTATTTTTGGTAGATCATCAAGATTGGATTGATCAGGATTGTGGGAGCCCCAAGTATTACTAGTCTTGAATAGACATAAAATATAGAGGCATGTAGCACCATACCCGAATAGGTGAAATGGTGGAGATCGTTCAAAATTGTTATGCTCAAGAGAACCATGGGCAATAGTTTAAGAATGACCTTTGGCTTGGGCCGAGGTTAGGGTTTTGACACAGAAGGGCTTGCATATGATTGTCACAGATTGCCGGGCTTGGAAAGGAAAGATTACACCGGGGGAATGTTTGTCTTCAGCTATCACCTTTGTCTAATGACCAAGGTAGACGGTTTGGATTCTTGTCTCTAGTCGGCATGAGACTCTATTGTTGATCACCTTGGCAGGAAGTAGCTTGTGCGGGGAACCTCCCCTAGTTAGTAGTGTTCATCATCAAAGAGGTAAGTTGGTAGGACACCCCCATACAGGGATCCCTTTTCATGGCAGCTAACCCATTCTAAAGTTTATGGGCCAGATCGCTAATTGGTCAGCTTGTTGGAGAGTGGTTTGGATGGAGAGGTTGATCCTAGTCAGTTGAGCCGAGCACAGATAGTGTTGATCGGCAGATGTGGGAACCTCAAAAATCTTTTATTTTTAATATTGTTTAAAAGATTTGTTTTTTTAATGTTGAAATATTGTACACAAATTTTCTAGTAAAATAGGTGATAGACCATAAAAAATACTAGATAGTCCAAGTGATATTAAAAGAGTCTAGAACTGAGGTTCAGGTTTTGTGAAAATATTTTTGACCCCTCTCATTGGATGGTGTGAATATCTAATGTTCATTTACATTGAGAAAATACTCGACCACCCTTGATTAACTGCCATAGCGATCTTGTTTGATGACAGCGTGCACATCCATAATGTGTAAATAGCACAAAGAGCCCCGGTCCGGGCCCGATGAAATGCAAACAAGTTTGATTAGATTTGGTTTAGAGTTGACTTATGTTGATTTTTAAATTGATTTTAATGTGATTTAAAATGTTAATTTCATATTTCAATTTGACTAGGATTTGAATGTTATTTGTTTTTGAGTTTGTTTGGATTGTTTGGTTTGTTTTCCTTCAACAGGTTAAAGTTTATTTTATTTTTTGTTTGAACTTGATATTTTAGATGTGTTGTTCCATTTGACATGTTTAAGTTTAGTTAACATGTGTTGAGTCATTTTTATTTTGTCTTCTCATATTGGTTGGTTTTAATATCAATTTGGGTGTGTTCGGTATGTTTTAAACATTTTCAAATTTGGTTCAAATTGATTAAGCTTAGGTTTCATATTGTTAATGATCTAAATTTAAATTTTTTAGATGAATTTCAGATATTTTGATGTGTCATTAAAGTGTTTCATTCAGTTGGTTGTAAATTATTTGATGTGCACTTGTTTTAGCAATTGAATTCCAATGGATTAAGTGTATTGAATCAATTTTTCCAGATTGTGTTAGATCTGATTTTGTTGAATGTTAAAACTTTAATGACCTGTTATAAGCATGTTTAAAGTTGGTTTGAATGTATATTCAGATATGATTAAATTATGTTCAGATTTGATTAACTTTTGCTCGGTTTGCATCACATCCGATTTGTCAGACTAGTGTCGATGCCCGGTCACATGAAAATGACTTGGCACTTGAAATGTTCATGTTCAAAGTACTCCATGTCAAGGTACATCAAATGTGGCAGTTCATATGCCATGTTCAAAGTATTCCTTTCCCTTGGGTAAAATCCCACTTGATCGGGAAAATTTTGGCAGCATGCCGCCTTATTTTCCAATTGGTGTGGAATTTTTACCCATCCTACATACCATAGTTTTTTAACTTCCCAAGTAGTGAGAAGGGTCCATCTGTAGTGGGAAGCGTATCTCATGCCTATGCCTGGGTCAACATTCCGGTGCATGTCAAATGAGCCGCCCAATTGTGGAGAGCCCATGAAGTGGTGCGAATCTCCTTATTTAGTTTTGGTATCTCGCCTTCGGGCCCAATGGGCCAGCTTCGTATCATGAAGTGGTATCTCGCCTTCGATTTAGTTAAGCATGATTTTTAAATGTCCAAGGCCCAATGGGCCAGCTTCGTATCATCAACACAATGAGCTGGTCTTCATGTTTCATGGCCTAAGAAGGCCGGCTTCAAGTCATGTCGTCCCAGTTGGCCCAATTCAAGCTTCATGGGCCCTGGCGGCCTATTTTGCATTTCCATGGCACAGTTGACTTGATTTTTACCCTGTTTGGACTGGAATTGAGAACCACTATCTCATGACCTTGACCCATCATGTGAGACAAGGGGGATCAGGTCATCACTCCCAACCCGGTCCTTATAAGGATTTGTTGTAGCCTCGGTTTGTTGCACTTGTTTGCAGCACTTGTTTTGAGCATATCCCCAGTGCACTGGTTTGCAGCATCCTTTTGCACTTTTACCCATACTATAGCAATGGTCAAATGGGGCCTCAGAGGGGTTGAAATGGACCGGCTAAGGTTCTAGTTGGAAGGATTAAGAAGGGGACTGCAAAAGGGGTAGGTTTAGGACCAACTTGGAAGGACTACACAAGGGGTAATGGAATGGGAATTTCAATGCCACAAAGGGTTTTTTTTTTAAAAATACAAATGGAGAAGGCCTCAAAAGTGGCTATCTTGATTGAAGTTGAGAATATTTCTGGAAGAGACTTGGCCCATCATGTGGATCCAAGAATGCCTAGGACATCACCCTCTTCTTCAACCAAAATGCAGGATCAAGAGCCCACCCGAGGTGGCCCATCTTGTGGATCGAAGAATGCCAAGAACATCACTCCATCCTCCTCAATGGGTAAGGGGGTTGTGTATGAAATGAATTAAGGCTGATTGTGTGCTGATTAGATGACCATCAGAGGGGTTAAACAGGTGCTGGTTTCAAAGCCATCAGAGGGGCCTGATTTCAAGGCCAGCAGAGGGGCCTGATTTGAGTATTTTCTAAAATCTGTTCACTTGAGCAGAAAGGATGGTCGAACATGGCCTGATTAGGATCCTGTTCAAGAGCCTAATTGGCTGAGAAACAGGGGGCATGGTGTTAGGCAATAGCATGGGGTTGCTTGGGGATACCAAATGGGCTGTTTATAGGCCACCTATGGGTTGTTCACACATGGACAGCAAAGGGGTCTGAAATGAGGGGCCTAAAGGGGCTGATCAAAGAATGTTTACGAAGCCAACATAGGGAGGTCGAACATGGATTTAATGGTACCATCATGGCTGGGTTTATTTTAGAACATTTGAATGGCCAAGGAGGAGGCCGAGGGGAAGAGAAAGAAGAGAGGAGGAAGAGAACTAAAAAGTACCACATCTTCCCTCACCTTTTTGGCACAATTCTTGCTAAAGATTGAAGAATAAAATGTCTGACCCTCTTTTCTTCTTCTTCTTATTTTTTTCTTGCTATGGATGGGGCTGGAATTGGCGCACCAAGATGGAGCATTTGCTGTTGAAGTTGATGTACCTCAGAATGGGCTGCTGCTAGTGCACCTGCAAGAGAGAGAAGATTTCTCCTTCTTCTTCACTTGGTGCACCAAAAAGAAGAATAAGAGCTTGATAACTTGCTATTGAAGACGTCCACAAAAGAGGAGGAGAAGCCTGGTTCGACCAGATCTGGTGAGGGGGAGGAGAGGCAAGGCTTCTGCAGGGTGATTAGCATGGGTCGAACATGGCCAGCTGAGGGGATTTTTATAGGCGCTAAGGGGTGCCAAATGCATCTAGGGATAAGCCATGGGTTGTTGAGGGTGGATAAGGATAGGCCATGGGGGAGGTTGAGAGTGATAGGGATAAACCAAAGGTGGTTGTTGAGCTGGAGGGTGCGCACCCATCAAGGGAGAGAGGAAATGCATGCATGTTCGGCCAGCTCCCTACATTGTAGAAGATTGGGTGACGAAGGGAATGGTGAGAGGTGGTTTGGCAAGCCATCAGATGGGGATAGGCCTTGGGTTGTTGTAGGATTAGTTGAGATGAGAATAAATCAAGGGAGTAGTTGAGGGTGATAAGGATAAGCCATGCGAGGTTGAGGTGGTTGAGGGTGAGATAATGATAAACCAAGGAGAGATGGAGAAAGTTGGGAAAGTCTTGTGCACCCTCCCCTACTTTCTAGGGTTGTTTGCACACCCGTAAGATGAGGAAGGATGGTAGGTTCTGCCAAGACAAGTTGGGTTAGCCCATCCTGGGTTAGGTTTAACCCTGGTTTGATTAGAGTGCACCTGATCCGACAACTAGCATTAATTCTGGCCGAAAGTTGATTAAACACACCCAAAATTAAATCAAAAAAATATGGGACAATCATTGATGACCATTGATCTTACAATCCATACAAATGTGTGGCTGATATTTTTTGAATTGCTCTGGATCTCTGATTTTACTGATTCCCCCGATTGATGCGATCTCGACCGTCGATAATGTCACAAACTGTAATTGAGTGCAATTACCTTCTCCGTTGGCCAAATTTTATTTTTCATGCATAAATATTTATGAGAGCTAAGTTTTGCATTAAGAAATTGAAATTTCCAGTTCATGGGTAGATCTGGGAGCTGATCGGACCATTATGTTTCCAATGTCATTTAACACAGACTTTGGCCAGATTTCATATTCCTCGCATATCTTTCCATTCAGTGGTCAGATTTTTGATCCGTTTTGAATGTTGCCTAGCTCTATCCAACATTGACAATGTGGTAAACTTGAGATTCCATGTCAGAGTCCGAACTTGTCCCAATGTGTCGGGGGCAAAATGGTCATTTCGGCCTTCAGGTATTCGTTTTCTATGTTTTGGGCACCATCGCGAAGATCTCGACTAGGGCTATGCAATGAGCACATTATCTTGGCCATTTGTAGCATGTCAAGCCATGCCAAGGCATTTCTAGAGCCTGTTTGCATCATCTATTCTTGAATTTTCCGAATCTAGGTTAGATTTTGAAACCAACTTCAATACTATTCAAATTTGTATTGGGTGAGCTGCATGGAGCTATTTCAACTTTTCTCGGGGCATCAACTAACTTTCCAAGTCCATTAAGCCTTATTAGGCTAGCTGGTCCATAAGGCCACTGAAGTGGGCCCCATCACCATTATGTACCTTTTGAAAATTTTGGTGCCAATAGCAGACTACCCTGTTGCTGGATTTGTGGATGGTAAATGTTGGTGCCTACCAACTATTTTTCAAGTCGGACTACTGATCGGTCCAATTTGTTTAAGGTCTAGAACAGAGGGTCAGGAACCTTGCCCACGGTTGACATGAGAGTTCGCTGTCCGGGCCCCTCAGCATGACATAGCTTGAATGGGGAACTTGCCCTTAGTCAACAAAGCAGAGTGTTGGAAGGGTTGGTCGGTGGACTGACCAATTACAAGGAACTTTCTGACAACAAGTGTTGGGGACTACTAGCTCTCTTTGGGTCAGACTGCTAATCAGTCCAGCTAAGGGATACGACTAAGGATAGCTCCCTCGTTCGAGCTACTATCCCTAGAACCACAAGTTGGCTCATGCTTTTAGGTTTCCGAGGAGAGGGCTACCCCACTCCTTGGCTTGCTCGGCCATTGGTTGGCCGATCTTTTTATGTTGGATAGAACACTTGAGCTTTCTCTATGCAGCTGGTGTAGCAACAATGGTGAACATAACATGGGCCCTGTCTTTGCTGCCCAACCAGTTGAAAGTAGAGAATTATATGTCAAGTGGCAGGTTTAGGGTTGATGAGTTGAGGTCATCAAGTTTAGATGAAGGCAGCTGAGCGAGTGTGATCCCGAGGGCAGCACATATTTCTAACCTTTAGGTTGTGTCAAGAGCCACATCTGAGCCGAATCTTACAAAGAATAGGCTATTGTTGTGTGGGCCTAGGCCCAAACTGCTAGTGTTATCTTCACAAAAGGTGGCTCTACTAGGTATTCATGGGCTAGACTTCTAGTTGGTCGATTCTAAATAAGGAAGGATCCCACAGGGAGCTTGCCCCCAATCAGCTGAGCTAGGGTAGACTTAAGCTATAGTAGAGCATCATGGATGGCACCCGACTGTGGCCTCTATCGAAACCTCAGACCGGAAGGCCCCTCATCTGGGTGCAACAGATGGCAAGCGCTGATAAAAGTAGGTTCCATAGGGGGAACACTATCTTTACGATGCCAAATCTACTTGGAGATCAAGACAGAGGGTCTGGTACCTTGCCTCCAGTCAGCACGGGAGTCCACTGGATGAACTTTCCAGTGGGGGATAATAACGTGAAAGGGGGACTTTCCCCCAATTAGTGGAGCAAAGCGTCGAGGTAGTTAGTAAGTAGCAAGTTTGATCATTGATGTTTTCATGATGGCAGACAACTACTACCAAGTCTTCATGGGCCAGATCACTTATTGGTTGACGAGGTGGAAGGAAGAACGGTCAGGGTGTCTATCCTCAGTTGGCTGAGCTGAAAACTTGAAGGGCTGATTGGCAAACCAACCATCTGGATAGAATTTTTTATCAGTAGGTGGTGTCACCCATGGGTTCTCTTCGGCTCATACCTTTGATAGTTCCAGTGGAGGATGGTGGGCCGAGAGCTGGCCCCTCACCCAAGTTGCTATCTTCAGAACCGCTGATTGGCTCAAGTCTTTCAGCCTTTGAAGGAGAAGGATGCCTCCTTTTCCTAGCCTCTACAGCCACTAGTTGGTCAGCCTGATGGTGAGAGGATCTGATGGGGAGCTTGCCCCCAGTTGGCTTATCTGAGAAAAGAAAAGGCTGATCGGCAAATCAACCAACCTCTTAGACATTCTAGCTGGCAGATGGTGACACCTATTGGTTCTACTTGGAAAGGACCATTGGTCAATTCGGTGAAGGAATGTGGGCTAAGGGCCAGTCCCTCGCCTAAGTTGGCATCTTTTGAACTGTTAACTGGCTCATGTTTGCAAAGTTTAGAGAAGAGAGATGCCCCTCTCCACAACATATATGGCCACTAGTTAGCTGGCTTTCTTAGGGTGGGCAAAAGGTCTATGCTTTCCCCGTGCAACTAAAACAATTGATCCAGAGTAGAGAATCGATTGACAAGTGGTAGGACAACAGGTTGTGGTCATCCACGATTATCCTCTCTAAGCTTAGAAGGAGACTTGATCAATGTTGCCAGGCAGGTATAGTCCCATGGGCAATGCACATTGCCGATGTTGAGGTGCTGGTTGGATCCTCGCTCACTCTTGATCTTCATAAGGCTGAACAAAATTAGAGTAGGTGTTGGTGCAGTCGCAAGAGTGAGCATAAATCTTGTGGCAGACATAGTGGGTGCCAAGGTAGTAGTTGGAGCAAGTTTTGTGCTTGTGGGTGTAGGCACAAGCATGGGAGTGGGCCCAAAGTCGATGATGACCTGATTCACCATAAAAGTCTCACATTCAAGAGACGACTGAGTGTTCTCTGAGAGCAATCTTGGTGGTGTTTGGGCCAAGCTTCTAAGAGGCAGTGTGGGGTAGCAAGTGAAGGTGTAGCATTGCCACATCCTCAGCAGCAAGTGGTGACTCCAAGATGGTGCCGACCCAGTCCAAGAGCAACATGGTCCATGCAAACTCATTGAAGTTGATTGTTGGCATGATCATGACATGTTGCTCAACATAACTTTTCAAGTAAAGGACTCCTTCATGAGCCGCCATTGAACCTAAAGGGAAAGAAAAAGGGATGACCAGTTAGAGTGTTTCTAAAAGCTAGTGGATGTGCACCCTCTTAGATTGCTATGGCAGAGAGATAAAGGGAAAGAGAGCTCCCACTCAACGTGCCAATTTGTGGGAACCATAAAAAATTCTCTATGTTTATGAAAGCGTTTTTGTTTTTCTATGTTTTGAAATATCGATGTCTAAATCTTCTAGTAAAATCGGTGATAGACCATAAAAGTACTAGATAGTCCTAGTGACTTGTATTAAAGTTGATTAGTTTAATAACGACTTATATTAGACCTAACAACGTAGTCAACTTACATTAATTAGGTTATTTAAAAAGTATACAAGTTGATGAACTTGAAGTCGACTTAAAAGTTGATGTGTAAATAATCGACTTGTTGCCTTTTACCCTACCGTAAAATTTTTTCTCCGCGTGCCTGCTTTACCTTTTACCCCCGTCTCCGGCTCCAGTGAAAGGCGGCCATCTCCCCCCGTGTGTCTCCGGCGGCTATCTCCCCCTTGGCTTCGGCGGCCATCTCTCCCTGCGGCTCCTGCTCCGAAAAAAAATTTGAACTAGCACACCTTAAAAGTGTATTTCCGGAACTAACATAGCAAATTTTTTTTTCCAAAACTAGCACAGTTTTACCGAAGTCGCTAAGTTACATAGCGACTTCGAGGAGTGAGAGACGAAGTCGCTAAGATAGGCAGCGACTTCACGCTGCAAGTACTTTGAATTTTTTTTTTACGTAAAGGTGAAGTCGTTGGATCACCTAGCGACTTCACCTTAACTAATTTATACATATATATTATATAAATTATATTTTATGATAATTATATATATTATATATAAATATAATAAATATAAATTAAGTTTTATTTTAAAAAATATAATAAATAATTCTATAAAATATATTTATTTTTAAAATTTTAATTTAACATATTTTATTAAATTTTAAAATTAATTTTTATTATATATAACAACATAAAATGTTATGTTTATTTAATTAAAGATAATAATTTATGTATTTATTATATATTTTATAAATTTTAATTATATTTTATTTTAAAGTAACATATTTGAAATAAGTTATTTTTATTTTATTTTATTTATTTAATCATGTTAAAATATATACTAATAATTTTATTTTTATTTTTTAAATTTTAAATATTTATTTATTTAATAATGTTGTGACAATTAATAATGATGAAAAAATGTACTATTTTAAAAATATAAAATTAAAAATAAATATTACATTTAATTTAACAACATAAATATTAAATAAATAAACATAACATTTATTGTTGTTATATATAATAAAAATTAATTTTAAAATTTAATAAAATATGTTAAATTAAAATAAAAAATAAAATAAATTTATTTTTATATAATTATTTATTATATTTTTTTAAAATAATACTTAATTTATAAATAAATTTTGTGATATTTGTATACTGCTCTTCTTCTTCATTGAAGAGACCGTTAAATTCTTTATAATCTATATCATATGAATATTGTGGTCGAATTTTCCATATTTGTATTGAAAGAAAAGTATTTCCAATTGTTATTTCTTGGAATGTGGCGATGATGTCTATTTCAAATACTTGGATGAGGCGAGGAATCCATTCAATTATTGTTTTTATTATCATAGGAAATTTTAAATTATTTATTTGTTCTCTGGTGACTATTATTTTATTCACTATACCTTTTTCAATGGCATAGATGCTTTGTTCTTCTATTTCATGATGTACCAGAGTTATTCTCCTTCTATTTCATGAGTATAAATAAATACTCACCCATTATAATAGATAAGATGTTTAATACTTTTACAAAAAATGAAAAAAAAATTCTTATACCACGATATTTTATTGTACCAAGAATTTTTAAGTCACCAATAAATACATCTAAAGAAAGTTTTCAAGATATTTATCTAAATAGTTTGAATGAACTATTTTCAGATAACCCTTTCAAATTATGGGAGAGAAGTGTAGACACGCCAAATTGGCTTGATTCGGAGCCCCAGACTCTTATTCCATAGGCGATATCCTTTATTTGACCGTTATCTGATCCGGATTATCTCGTTGACATGAGCTAAGGACATGGGTGGAGCCCTTCGCAAGTTGAGAATGGACCAATGATTTCCGGAATATTGTCGTAACCTACAAGCGAGAGCCGCACGTGAACTGTAAAAACACGAAGCCTGCTCGATGACCGACCTTGAATGGTCCATAATTGAAGGTCTCAGGAATCCCGCATGTGTTCCGTAACATTCAGGGTTTCCGAGAAGTCATTTCGGTAGGCGTCGGTCAATGACGGCTTTCGTTACGGCTTTTTCGATCTGTGCTGACACGGCTATCCCGTACCACATGTGAGGCCTTTCCGGTCATCGCCGCGTCTTTTCAAGTCATCCAGGTCGATTCTAGCCGAATATTTTCATCAACCGGGGCCATATGGCCATTTCGGTCAATTTTAGGGTTTCCCGGCTTTTCCGAGTTTCGGTTCACGTTTACCGGGTTAATATCAAATTTTTCGATGACTTCGGGTTTTCCGGTCATACCGGACTTGTTCGGTCATCATTTTAAGTCATCCCGAGTTGACCCGAGATTTCTCGATCGGAACCGTGCTCTTTCGGATCTTCGCCCCGGGTTTCAGCTTTCCGCGAGAGGGTAAACCGGTAGAAGGCACCGTGCGAACATATAGGGAGTCATGCCGGCTAGTTTATCGACTTGAGGAGGTGAGGTTGAAGGCCCTCTTTCCAACGTGACAAACGGGAGCCGAATCGGACATCCCGTTTGCAAGATACGGCTCGCGGAACACGCGCGCAGGAGAGAAAGTGTACCGCGCCCCCACTCCGCTTGAAAGAGGAGGGCGCGCCCTATGTAATACCCACGTTATTTAAATAAAAAAAAATTAGTTATTATATTTATTATTAGTTTATTTATATATATATTAAATTACCTTCCTCTTTTATCCTTCCCATTTTTCTCTCCCTCCGGATAATTTTCCTAAACCGCCGCCTCCTTCCCTCTCCCGATCAAACTCTAACTCTAGTCTCCCGGTCCCGATCGGACTCTCCCTTCCCCCCCTCTATTTACGTATCTTTTCCCTCGCGCACCATACCTTCCACCCTTCCTCTTCTCCTCTTCCGCAGGCGCACACAGCAGCAGCCCCGCATCCTCCTCCTCCTCCTTCTTCTTCTTCTTCTCCTCCGCGCGTGCACACCGGCGCCACCTGCACCTGCACGTGCCACCGCCATCGCCGGCGCCACCCCACCCGCACCGGCCAGCCCCCTCCACGCCGCCTGTCGCCGTCGGCATGCACCCGTCTACCACCGCCGCACATCGCTGCCTACGCTCTCTCCGCCGGCCTCGCGCTGCCCTCCTCCTCCACATTGCCTGCCTACACCCGCGCCGCGGCTTCCGTTCCGTGCGCTGCCGCCGCGCGACGCCGCCGCCGATCGCCCGCAGCACCCGCCCTCCAGCGCTGGCCCGCCTGCAGCCGTCGTCCGCCGGCCAGTCACCCCCTCCTTCTTGCTTGACCCAGCGCGCTGCCTCCCCCGCGCCGTGCGCATCGACCGCTGTCAGCCGCTGCCCCGTCAAGCGCTGCCCGCCATACTAGCGGCTGCACCGCCGCCGTCGCCCAGCCGCCCTGCACCACCCTCCGCCCGCGACGCCGCCTGCGTCTTCCTCCGGCCGCCGCTCGACTGCCCACGCCCAGCCGCCACCTCACCTGCGCCGCCGCCGGCCCTCCCTCCGCCGGCCATCTTCTCACGCCGCGACCACCGCCTGCACCCTTTCTCGCGGCCGCCAACCTCCACCATCGCCGGCCACGCCATGCACAGCGGCCGCCTTGGCCACCCGCCACCCTCGGCCGCCACCACAGCCGTCGCGGCGTTGGCAACCCCGCGTGTCCGCCGCCCACTCCAGCGCCAGCCCCGCCGCGCCGCCGGCGCCTTCGGCGCGTAGCCGCGCGGTGCGCCACCCGCGCGCCAACCTTCCCCTCCTCCTCCGCGGTATACCACCCCCAGCGCCTCTCTCTCTCTCGCGCGCAGTCTCTCTCTCCCGCCCTCCCTCCTGTCTCTCTCTCCTCCCTCCAGCGCCCTCTCTCTCCTGCCTCTCTCTCTTCCCCCCCTCCTCCGCGGTGAAGCCCCTCTCTCTCCTCTCTCCTATCGCTCTCCCTCCCTCTATCACATATATCTCTCTTCTCTCTCATATCGTTTTTCTCTCCCCTATCATTCTCTCTCTCTTTCTCTCTCTCCTATCCGATGACCATATTCTCTATTTATTCTTTGTTATTCTATTATCTCTTTAAATTAACATGTTGTCAGGATACTACCGTTCGGTTCGGTTTTTCGTCGCCGTCGTGACCACGGCATATTCTTCACCCGGATCGACTCCGTTGGAATTCCGTGCGCCATTCGCCATCGCCGTTGAGGTAGGCGTCTCGGCTATCCTTAGCACTCTAATATTTTTATTAAACCGTAATAATCATGTTTAGACCACCAGGATTAGAACATTGTAGTTAATGGGCTGTTTTTAATTTATTGGCATGCTTAGATAGAATTAGATTAATTTGGTTAATCCATGCATGTTTAGATTAATTTGAATATTCATGTATGTCAACCATTATGATAGGTTGTATATGTTTAGTTTAGTTAGTTTAGCAATGTTTGCATCGCGGTGAACCTTAAATATATATATCCCGATTTGATAAAAAGCCGACGTAAGGTTTAGGCCTAATGTTGTTAGAATTTAGTTTATTTTATTTTATTAGATAGATAGTTCTGTTTAAGCATGTAATTGTCATGTTTAGGTTATAAATTGCATGATTCCATGTATATGCATTAGTTTGTGTTAGATTGTGGTGTGGTATGCAAATATGTGGTGCATAGAACCATGGGTGTTCATCTATGTATTTCATGTTTGATTGCCAATTAAATGTTCATGTGTTTACTGTCTGAGTTAATTATATGCTTGCATGATGTGGAATGTGGTTAGTGCAGTGAGCTGCAATGTGGTTGTTTTGTACTACACCAGACTAAATTAGTGGCCCGTGGGCAGCGGAGGTTAGTTGAATCTGGTGCATCCTTCGATCCCAGATACCGCGGTTCATCCTAAGTACTCCCCTGCCTAGGGGTACTATGGGATTTAGTTACTATATGTTACTTCCTACTATATGGTAAATCTGGTGCTAGTTTTGTGATGTGACTACATTTATCAGATGGAGCATGAAATTTACTCAGACAGGTGTCTAGTTGTGTGGATTGGCATAGATGGTATGTTATAGATGTGTCCTTGGTTTTATGTCAGGTTGTGTATATTATGAGCATACCTAGAGTAGTTTAATGAGCAGGTTGTGATGGTTTTTAATGCATGTAGAGTCTGGTTATCATTTGGGGTAGTTGAATAACCTTTGTAATCAATTAATTAAAGATATATGATTAGTTAAACCCTATGTATTAAATCTGATTGTTAGGCTTATTATTCTATTATACCATTAGAATCATTATTATAATGGGGTAGTTCGGGTGTAAGTCCTACTGGGTCTGTTGTGACTCACCCCTTCCGTTGTTAATATTTTCAGGATTACAGGTTTAGCGCAGCAGAAGCGTAGTGGTGTTGTGGAATTCGAGGAACTAGTGGAGTATCATTCAATGTTGGTATTTAAATTGTTTAGATAGGTGTTTGTTTATGGTGATATTATGTTGTAAAGTTTGGAATTGATTAATTGGATTGTGATTTTAGTCTTATTTGGCTCCAGACCGATATCCTTTCCCGTTACGTCGCCGGATTATCTTCCGCTGTGCATGTTAAAAATCCGGGTCGTGACACCCTACGCGCCCTCAACCCGGGGGCGCGCAAGCCTTTGAAAGGAGGGGGCGCGGTCAGTTTCTTTAAATCGCAACTTACCCGGATTAGCACCTTCTAAACCGGATTTTTCGAAAGTTTCCTCGGAGGATTTTCGATTATTTGTACCGCGCCCCCGGTTCGGGGGCGCGTTACGTATGTCAAGTCGATTTTTAGCAATTTCAGGAAGTTTCCATCGATTTTTAACAGTGAGACGCGTAACACGCCCCTGCTTCCTTTGAAACAGGGGGGCGCGCAGACCGCGCCCCCAAACTGGGGGAGCGCCCTACGCGCCCTTGGTTTGAGGGAGCGCCCTGCGCGCCCTCGTCCCCTTTGAAAAGCGGGGGCGCGGTCGGTCCAGCTTCCAAATTTTGCACCGGCTTCCTTCCCCTATAAATTGAGTGCCATTCTCAACGACCCGAGGTTAATCCCCGGTGCCTATCTCGTACATAGGTCGTCTAAGCTCTTCTCCAAAGCTGTCCCGACGTCCAAAGGCGATCCAAAGTCAAGAAATCGATCCCGAGGTGAAGGAGAAGGCTCGATCCGGGTGTTCTTCATCAACCATCTTCATCGACTTCTTCAGAAAATTAGGGGCTTCTTCTGCAAAAGTATTCAACATATAAATTGTTCCTCTCTTCATCCTATTTCATCTCCAACTGACGGCACTCAATTCCGACTTTCCGTTTGTTCCTGGCGATTGCTACACTGAGGGCGCGCATCCAGGTTCTGTTTTCTATATCTGCCCACTTTCAGAATTTTTACTGACTTATAAAGGAGGATTTAGGAGAAGTCATCAACATAGGAACTCTTCCACTCTAAGTCCTCCGTCTACTCCAACAAACTTAACTCGATTCTGACATCAGGGTCGTCCGTAGCATCCTCTGCACCGAAGTCGCGCCAGAAGGGTGCAAAGCTACCCGAACCGGCCTTTTTCAACCAACTCGGCTTCAACTCAAGCCGATCCATTCCATAAGCTTTCTCAACTCATTTAACTCAGTTCATTTACTGTTTTAAAGCATATTTCAGTTTATTTTCATCATTTTTACATAATCAAAAATACCAAAAAAAGGGGTTAAGGCTCACCCCAATCCGGTGAGTTCGATTCCGATTGCTCCTTTCTCATCTTCTTACTACAGTTACTACACCTCCCATAGTTCTAATTATTTCCTTCACTTGGTTTATTGTTCTAGTTGCACAGGTTGAACAAGCTAGCAATGATTGGAGACTCTTCTTCATCCGCCGGCCGAAGAAGAAGAAGGTTGAACCCATATCCCGATCTCTCACGCTAAGGTACACGGTCAATTCAACTCATCTCTTAATTTACATCCCATAAAGCGGAGCCCGCGGCTCCTGGCGACCACATTCTTTCATGTTTTAATTTCATCTTCTCCTCACTCTCCTCCCACATGACCCGAACCATCTCCGGTGCTCGAGCGACGCCGTGAGATGAAAGTTCGGGGATCAATGTGAGTGTGGGACCGAGGTGAGGAGTCTACTGCTTTCCGAGTGTCTTACAATTCACTCCCCTTTTCCCCTATTCCATCTTTCATCTTTTCTTGAGGTGCCGATCCGGAACCCATTTTCGGAGTCGACAAGAAGCCCAAGATATTGTAAAATAGAACTACCACCGGAACATAAAGAAAAAAATCTATGGACAAAACCCTTAGTTTATTCTAAAGAAGATGTAATAGAATTAAATTAGAAAACGATCAAAACTATAGTCTTTTTCCTATACTAGATTCAGGAGCAACTAAAAGTATTGTAGAATAAAAATATTGGCCTACAAATATAACTGAAGATCTAAAAAAACCACAATTATTTAGTGGATTAGCAGGAAATACTAATTCAACTAAAATATCCAGAAATGTTTCTATATATATTTTAGATCAGAATGAAATTGAAGAAGAATTTATTATTCCTGAAGTATATGTAATAAAAGAAAGATTAAGTAATATGATCCTAGGAAACAATTTTATAAATAAATACTCACCCATTATAATTATATTTATGAGGAGGTTTATGTTGAACTATAGAGTTTTCTCTAGATATATTAAGCTTATTTTCTATTGTTTTAAGGATTTTATATGAATTAATTCCATAATCAACTATGGTATTTTGTTGATTAAATATATTTTGGAAATTTTGCTTAACATCACTAGTAGCTTCTTTATTATGACCTATATGTTGGTAATTTTCTTTACTAATACAAAAATTACTATCTAAAATGATAAAAAATAAATACTTGAAAAAAAACAATTAAAAAACACTGAGTATAGTCAATACTACTCACTAGAATAATAATGCCTACAAAACTTATGAGGATATCTTCAAACAAATAATTCATGTATAGTAAACTGACCTTGCTCTGTTACCAAACGGCGAGTGTCTAGTCCTCTCTCAACGCTGCCCTCTTCTTCCAACAAACGCTTCACGCCGCCTTCTTCCGACGACGCTACCTTCTTCCGACGAACGCTTCTTCACTTTTCCGCTCTCGACTAGGACGCTCGCCGTTTGGTATCAGAGCAAGGTCAGTTTACTATACAGGAATTATTTGTTTGAAGATATCCTCATAAGTTTTGTAGGCATTATTATTCTAGTGAGTAGTATTGACTATACTCAGTGTGAAGTACCCATTGTTGCTCTTAGATTGAGTGTAGGGGAATATCTGAGTACGGTCAAGAATATCTAGAGTAAAAATGGGCAAAACGGGCAAAACTATTTTGCTTATTTTCTATTGTTTTAAGGATTTTATATGAATTAATTCCATAATCAACTATGGTATTTTGTTGATTAAATATATTTTGGAAATTTTGCTTAGCATCACTAGTAGCTTCTTTATTATGACCTATATGTTGGTAATTTTCTTTACTAATACAAAAATTACTATCTAAAATGATAAAAAATAAATACTTGAAAAAAAGCAATTACCCGTTTATATTAGTAAACGGGTAATTGAATTAGTTGAATATATAGAAACATTTCTAGATATCTTAGTTGAATTAGTATTTCCTACTAATCCACTAAATAATTGTGGTTTTTTTAGATCTTCAGTTATATTTGTAGGCCAAGATTTTTCTTCTACAATACTTTTAGTTGCTCCTGAATCTAGTATAGGAAAAAGACTATAGTTTTGCCCGTTTTCTAATTTAATTTTAATACATATTCTGTTTATCTGTCTTGTTATCACTTCCATTAGATGAAATTATAGATTTTATTTATTATAAGGTCTTCTAGCTTGTTTCTCTTTTTTATTCGAATGATTGAAGATTTTTCAAAGATTTTAATTATTATAGTTACTTCTCCGTTATATGCAGATTTTATGGTTCCTTCGGTAATTTGTAAGTCTACATTTTTTAACCAACCATTTTTACCTTTTATTATTCCATAAAATTCATCTGGTATCATAAATCCTACACCAGTATGTAAAATTTTTCTTTCTGTAGGTTGTAATGTTGTATTTTCATTTGATAATAATGTAAAACCTATTTCTCATTTTTCTGGCCAATCCACAGTTCTATCGTATTTAATAACATATATTTTGTGGTCTTTAAATAAGTATTCTTTTACTTCTCTATTTAAGGGTCTTTCCATTCTTATCATATTTGATGAATCCGTTAGGATTTTTTCAACTGTTATTTGTTTAGATTCAATAGTAAAGGTAATAGTATAGGGATTTATTGTAATTGGATTATATTGGTTTAAAATATCATTACCAATTATTAATGCAACAGCATCAGGAGAAGTATAGAGAGTATTAAATTTTAATTTATGAAGTTCTTTATTATCATCTTCAATTTTTAATTCGTTAATAATAGCAATATTTTCAAATGTTACTATGTTCCCGTCGAATGTAATATATTGTTCTATATGATTACTTTTTTAATATTTTCTTCTATGATTTTACTATTAATGTGTGATATGGAAGCTCCAGTATCTATAATAGCATTAATCCACATAAATTTTATTGGACTTAATTTAACTTGTATCTTAATCATTGTTAATTTAGGGTATACTTTCTAAGCTATAGTCATTATTTCATTTTGGCCATTTTTTAGATATTTATCTATACAATAAGAATATCTGGGTTGTTCTATATCTTCTTCATCAATATCTTTTATTGTTAATCGACTAGAAGGATACTCTAGATTTTTTAACTTAATCATTTTATTGTCTATTATTAACTCTCTATTTATTTGAGGTTTATTTTTTTTTTAAATCCTCTAGGGCTATATGCCATTCTTTGGGAAGGCTAATTTTATCTATTTTGGGTTCAATTATTTCAGAATAATTCTGTTGATCTTCTAGCATTATTATATTTTGATTTACTGGTCTTGTTGGCATATCATTGTGTTCTGATAAACTTGCTAATAATTTAGTTGTTATTGTTAATGGTTTACCACCAGGAGTCATTTCTATATTTCTAAGTTCATGGTAGGTCTTCATCTATATTTATATCATTTAGACTTATTGAGTATTGAGGAAAAATTCTAAATTTTAAATATTGATAAATTAAATTACTTTATATCATTCCTATTATGGATTGTGCTGGATTTATAAATCGTTTGTCAGCAATTATTGTTGTTGTTGGCGAATCAATTCCTTTCCTAAAATTTGCTTTTATAGTAATGTCTATTGCTCCCAAGTGTAAATATTTAATTTTGTCTTTTCTTTTTGAGTTTTTTAACAACTGAGTTATCTTTTCTTTGTTTATAATTTGTATATTTGTAATAGACCTATTAGTTTCTACTGAGTCTATTGTTTGTTCAAATCTTTCTATTAGTAATTTATCTTTCCTCTATAAATTCCATTTTAATTTATAAACTTTGTTTTTTTCTATTTCCCATGGTGCATTTTGAATTTTATTATATATTTCTTTATTAAAAATTATCATCTGTCTATTATGATCATCTTGATTTTCTTCTATATTGAATATTTCAGAGGTCGATTCTTCTTCTTTAGATGAGTCTTGAATAGTCATCATATAGATATATTGAATATTATTTTGTTGAAAAGGATCAAATTCATCTATAAGTTATTCTATTTCATCATTACTATCATAGTAATATTCTTCATCAGAAGAATTATAGATAATATCATCTTCACTTTGTGTTATTAATTCATATTCATAATTTTCTATATCTGATAATTCATATCCTATTCTTATATCATAAATTTCTTCAATAATATTCATATCAACCATATTAATATGTCTTCTTTTAGGACACATGTTTGCATAATGTCCTTCTTCTCCACATTTAAAACATTTACATTTTTTAGTATTAGGTTTCTTTTTTTAATATTGGCTATTTGGATTTATAGAGTTAGATTTAGGTCTAACTTGAAATCTTTTCTTTCTATAAGGATATCTTTTTGTTCGTGGTTTATTAACAGAACCTTGACTTTGTGTTTTATAAGTTTTATAAGTTTTATAAGTTTTGGTTTTGGTTTTACTAGGTCCACCACGCTTGCTGCGCGCTGGTCTACAACCATATAAGAGAGTTGGTAAGAGTTTTTCACAAGCACTATTAATATTAGTCGAATTAGAGTATTTTTGATATATATGTTTTGATTTATTAAATGATTGAATAATTGAAGTTTCTTTACAATAATTTCTAAAACAATTTATTGCACAAATTTATTCTGGTTGAAAGACTATCAGTTCCTGCTCTTCTTAATTCTGTTTCTTTTAAGAACGTATGATAATAATCTTTTAATTTAGCATCCCAAGGGGATGGAAATTTATTAAAATATTCTAATTCCCAGTGGTTCCAATTTAAAGGTGGTAATTTCCAGACATATGCAGAATAGTCTGTAGAGAATTTTGTTAAATAGCATATATTGCATAATTTCATTTTTCCTAATATTGTTTCTATGTCTTCAATATTTATCGTATCAGGTCTAGTTGATGCAGTAAAGAATTGTAATAAAACAAATTGAAATTGCATTAATGCACTTTCAAAAGAAGATTGTTCTCTTATTTCTTGAAATATTTTTTGTTCGTATTGTGAAATTAGTGCATAGGCTGCACTCCCTCTCATTTTACTGATTATAAAGTCTATTAAATTAGGTGTTGTTAAATTTGGATATAAAAATTGTAACGAAAACATAGAATGACACCATTGTATAATGTAGTCAGCTCTATGTTGTACTAGAATTGAATCTATATTAAAATAGTTATCTATTTGTGTATTATTTTCTTTTGGGGTAATTTTAATATTAGATTGATACCAACTGCTTGGTGTTTTTTCAGTTCTTTTAGATTCTGTATTTATATTATAGTCATTCCAGCTATAATAACCTTGCGGTCCCCAAGTAGCTGGTCTTTTACCATATTGTTGTGTTCTTGGTATTTGTTGACTTGGTGAAGAGGCTTGAGCTCTAGATGTTTCTCCTTGTTCTATAGTATGAGGGTTTTCCATTATTTCTTCGGCAGTATTTATATTAATTTTATTGAAATTTAATTCTTCTATTGAATCTTTAGAAGATTGAGACATGATTTCAAAATCTGGTGCAAAATTATATTGTTTAAAGGTATCATAATTTTGTTCATAATATTCTTGAATTTCATTTAAAATTTTTAATTCTGGATTTATTGTATAATTACTGATTTTAGTTTTTAGATTTTTCTTTATATTGTAAGAATTGTTCAAATTCTGATTCTAAACAAACATTAATTGACTCTTGTAAATTATATGTTTTAAATAAATATTTATAATTAAAAATAAAATTTGGAGTTTGATTATAATTATATTTATGAGGAGGTTTATGTTGAACTATAGAGTTTTCTCTAGATATATTAAGCTTATTTTCTATTGTTTTAAGGATTTTATATGAATTAATTCCATAATCAACTATGGTATTTTGTTGATTAAATATATTTTGGAAATTTTGCTTAACATCACTAGTAGCTTCTTTATTATGACCTATATGTTGGTAATTTTCTTTACTAATACAAAAATTACTATCTAAAAGATAATCATCATTTCGTTCGGTGGACATTTTTACTCTAGATATTCTTGACCGTACTCAGATATTCCCCTACGCTCAATCTCAGAGCAACAATGGGTACTTCACACTGAGTATAGTCAATACTACTCACTAGAATAATAATGCCTACAAAACTTATGAGGATATCTTCAAACAAATAATTCCTGTATAGTAAACTGACCTTGCTCTGATACCAAACGGCGAGCGTCCTAGTCGCTGGTTATTCAGCGACTTCACCTTTACGAAAAAATAAATTTCAAAGTCACTGTAGTGTGAAGTCGCTGCTTATCTTAGCGACTTCGGTAAAACTGTGCAAATTTTGAAAAAAAAATTACTGTATTACTTCCGGAAATACAGTTTTAAAGTGTGCTAGTTCAAAAATTTTGTCCTCCTGCTCCGGCGGCCATCTCCCCCGACAGCCGTCCTAAAACTCTGGCGGCCTTCTCTTTCTACGGCCATCTCCTCCTGCGGTTCCAGCGAACGGTGGCCATCTTCCTAAGGCTCCAGCGATTGGCGGGCACCAGCCACCTTCCCCCTCTGGCGAACAGTGGCCATCAGATCTCCCTGTCGGCGGTGACCGATAGTATCTTCTCGGCAGATCGAGTAGGCAGCGACATCTTCTTCTCGGTATGGCCCTACTCTTCCCCATTTGGAAGGTGCACAATTCCTAGGTAAAATTGAGTTTCTTTGTATACTTAGGATAATCAGATTGTACATCGCTCCAGTAGTTTATTTAGCTCTATGTTGAATTTCATAAGTATGCCTGTGATAGAAAAAACTACAAATATTTAGTTCATTTTAAATATTTAGTTCATTGTAAAAAATATAATTAGAAAAACAAGAAACTTTGTGAATAATTAAAGTTACATCTAAGAGTCTTAGAATAACTATGAATCAACCAATCCAAAATTACCGAGTATGGGTGCTCATGTTTGGTTTGGAAAAATCAAATTAAGCCAAATCAATATATAGTGTTAAATTTACCTAATGAATTATTGAAGTTGACATTTATGTATGTTAAATTATAAAAATATTATTCAAGAACTTAGATCATCAAGACTTTGTCGAATTTGGATCTAGATGGATGGTGGAATCTATATACATACATAAATGCATGAAATTAACTCTTATTTGAATTTGATTTAGAGATGTGTATTTTGTACAGGGATACATTATAGTAAACAAATGGCATCAAGGGGTATCAACATTCTTCTTATAGTTCATGGAATGATCTCAATAACAAATAATTATGCACATTATGATGGTGGGTGCGAGGGAAACATTAAGGTATCAGAATATTGCACTTATGGAGAGTTACTGGATTATATATATATATAGTGTGATTGGGCGTAGGTCAGAATTGACCAATTTGAAACTAGTTTACAATTACTTTGACGGTGTAACCTATGTGGTAGACGATCATTCCAGTCAAATGTTGATCAGAAGATGTTTAGAATACGTACTTATATTGTTCGTCGTTGAAGAATATGTGAATTCTTCATATGAGGTAGGATGTAGTACATCACAATCGATGTATCGACCTCATACATATAATCAACCAACTATGAGTCACTTGTTGTCACAAGTTGAAAGTAATAGTACTCGTAGATATGATGAAAGTGGAGAGAACAATGAAATGAACTTGAATCAGGAGTATGTGTTGGAGGATGCAAGTGAAGAGTCCTCGAGTGACAATACGGAAATACCGAATGAGATGATTAATAGCGTCGTAGCAATTGATGAATTCCATGATACTGAGGATATAGATTGGAATAATAGTGCCGTTGCAACTAATAATTACATGGATAGTGACGACGAAGAACTTGAGGGAGAAGACATCTCGATGGTAATAAGAGATGAAGGAGAAAATGTTGATGAAGTATTAGAGGAAGATGTCTTCAAATGTAAAGAGGATCTTATACAAGTTATTGCTACTTGGTCGTTGAAGCAAAATGTACAACACCGTATTGATAGGTCAACAATGTCCAAGCTTACGTTAATATGTCATGCAATGGACAAAGGATGTAAATAAAGATTACATGCCTCTATTAGCACCTGGGTAAGTGGTCTGTGGAAAGTTATGAGTTATGAAAATACTCATACATATTGCACTCCCGTTCAGAACGTTCATAGGCAGTTGATGTGTACAACAATATCTCATCTAATCATGCCTATTTTTCGTTCTTGCTAAAACATTCGACCACGAGATATTATGAATGCTCGAAGAAAAGTTTTTCAAAAGCTATTTGGCGATTGGGAAAGTTCTTATACATATCTATTAAGGTACATGGAAGCCGTTAAGATGACCATGCTTGAGACAGTATATAGTTATTTATGTGAAAGCAACACTACAAAGTTATTATTTTTCTTCTGGAGTTTTTGTCCTCCAGTCATAAGTGGGGATGGCACATTTCTACACGGCAAATATCTTGGTACACTTTTGGTGGCCTATGGTGTGGATTCTAATCAAGGCTTGTTTCATATCGCATTTGTAGTGGTGAATAGTGAGAACGACTGATCATGGTCATGGTTCTTTCAACAAATGATATCACATATTCCATCTGTTAGAGAGAGACGGCATGAACTCTGCATCATCTCAGATAGGCATGTTAGCATAAAAAACGCAGTAGAGCAATGGTTTTCACTCACAGCACATCGTTATTATCTTCATCACTGTCATCAAAATTTTCAGAAACACTTCATGGGGAAAGATTTGTATAGAAGAATGTACAACGCAGGTGTAACTTGTAATTCAATAGACTTTAACAACCGAATGAATGATATTCAACTACGTTGTTCAGATGCTTATGATTGGTTGTTACAAGTCAATCCAGAATATTGGGCTCTAGCTTTTGATAGTGATGGTAAGAGATTTGGAATTATGACAACTAATTATTCAAAATGCTTTAACATCATTCTGAAAATTGCAAGAGGATTACCTATCAATGCTTTGATACATATGACATACCACCGTTTAATACTCATGTTTTTTCAACGCCTTACTATTAGGCTGAATATAGACACACTTTTGATGCCTAAATTCGAGGATAAGATGTTAAAACTCAAAGATAAAAGTTGGGAGATTGTTATCAATGCCCGAGTGAATGTTGGTGAATGGGATGTTAATGATACTTATGGCCGTGTCTTTCGACTTGATATTGATGAACATTCTGTGACTTGTACATATTGTGAGCCTTAATAAGACACTTTCCAGGTAAACATGTATTGTCTGCTATCGGATATGTGAATTGGGATCCATGCACATACATATTAGAATGGTTCAAAAGTGCATGTTATCGATCAACATATGAAAAGGAGTTTCATACCGTGTTAGATGCATGTTATTGGCCATATTTTGATTCTAGTTAAAATTTAATTCTATTACTACCTCCCTCCCTTGTTCGAAAGACCAGAAGACCGAGAAATAAGAGAATGCCAATGTTGATGGATCATGAGCACAATAGACAATGAAAAAAAAATGTAGTATTTGTAAACAATTAGGTCACAATCGATCCACTTGCTCGTAAAACCCAAGGTGTGTTCAAGTTGCTGTTTAAATTTGTACAATATCTTGTTTTGGATTTTTATTGTCTACATTTATTCTTGTGTACAATAGCGGTTGTTAAAATACTTATCATTTCAGGAATGAAGCCCGCTCCACATGATATAGTATGCCTTGATCAGACTCGTCATCGCTCAGCGAGGTTGGAGGTAACTTTATTAATGTTGTATCAACTTTTATAGTTCACATTATCGGTTATTTACTAATAGTATTGTGTTTTTTTAAGATTCTACTATTCTGTACTTAGTGTCACATTTTAAGCAAATGTCATCATGGGCAATTACAAATGATAGAGTCCTGGGTTATTTACAGACGGCTAGTTTTTTATACATCACATATCTCCGATGGATTCCCTTAGATCGTCAACTAAGTGAGGCTCTCGTGGAACGATGGCATCCCAAGATATGTACTTTTCATCTTCCTCGCGGTAAAATAACTATTACTCTACAAGACGTGTCGATCATCATGGGATTACGGGTAGATGGTCCTGCTATCATAACACCCATTTGTGTTCCATCTACACAATTTGAGAGCTGGCCAGATGTTTGTGAGGGAATATTGGGTATTCGGCCAGAAGAGGAAGACATGGGTCAAAGTAGGTCTACTTTGTGATTGTCATGGTTATACAACACTTTTGGGTAGAGGGCAAACGAATTACCCTAGGACGATAATGAATATTCTCGTTTAGTTTGTCTCCGTCACACAAAGGCATTAATGCTTATGTTAATATGCACACTTCTAATGCCAGACACATCCGGCACTAAGGTCCATATGCAATATCTTTTATTTATGAAGGATATAGAGACATGTGGTCATTTATCATGGGGTTCTACGCTACTAGGTTTTTTGTACCGTCAACTAGGTGCAGCAATAGTATCCAAGCATAGCCAGATTGGGGGATGCTTACATTTACTACAAGTATATATGTGTAATTACTTTATTTACCTAAAGTTGTTCTACATCTACTAATTTTTTTCTTAAATATGGTCATGGGAGCACATACATGTTGGTCGCCCGCGTGTCCCACGGCCGGTTATAGGTCTTGAACAACACAAACCACTAGGATGCTGGTATATTATTCTATTCATCTCTATGAAGTCAAGTACGTTAAAATATTATGCTATAAGATTTTATGCAAATTTTTGTGCAGGTGGAACCGGAGGCACAATTGCCCTCAACACCAATTTGTACAAGAACGAACTTGATATGGAAGAGGTTTCCCATGTAAAGTTATTTATACCGATCTGTGCTAATGATAGTGAACATACTTTACCATTGTAGGTTACTTGTCAATAGTAGGCTAATTCCGTTAATGATATTAAAGATACTTGTCAATTGTAGGTTACATGCAGCCTTACACACAGGAGGTCATGGCATCAGTACCGGATGTTTCTTTGGAGAAGACACGTATTTGGAGAGCATCTGTACACCTACTCTGTTGTTCGGTTATGGAGATCCATGCTCCCGAACGAGTACTTAGACAATTCGGGTATATCTAAAGTGAACCAATGGACAGGGAACAATATGAACGTAAGGATGGTCGTGGGCATTGGCAGACTGATTGGAATGTTTATTATGCCCGGTATATAACATGGTGGGATAAAAGAGAGCAACACATATATGAACCAGCTAACGAGGAGGATATTGATGAAGAGGAACAAAGTCAGCATTACCAACAGTGGTATATGGAACACAACGTACCGTACCTTGTTAGTCATGCTCCTCCAGAAGATCTAGCTCAGTATTATCCAAGAGGCCTAGTCGAGCGAGAATTGGTATAGATTTCTGTGTTTTTTGAATTTTTTAAATTTTAACATCTTATTTTGTCAATGTAGCTTTTCGGACACCATAATATACAAGAAATGTTGATCACAAGGAATGACTGTCAGTTGCAACAAACAAAATTTGATATTCTTTAGTTGCAAAGAGATATGTATACCAAACTTCGTATCACACCTCCGACGCTTACACCGGCCAAGAATCCATTCGACACTCTAAGTGGACATTTGCTACAACCTTCTTTCTGTTCAGGAGGATGGGATGGGGCAGGACCTTCCTCAATTCCAGCACGCCAAAGTTCGTGTGCAAATGAACCCTCAACAAGTACCCCTTCCCTCCTACATGGAGGAACACAACAATCTGTCATCATTGACAGAGACACTCCACCGGTACCTCTTCGTCCGAGTCGGCGTAGTGATAGGACAAGGGAGGATGTTTCTCCCACAAAGTTTGACTTATCTCTGCCGAAAGAAGAGTACACAAGAACGGTGAGAAGAAAAGGTCCTCCAAGGAGAGCAAGGCGATGATTGGTTGTACTATGTTTTTGTTAATAAAGTTTGGATGTGAACATGCCTTTGTACTTGAAGTTTGGATGTGGACATGCCACTTTTTGTTTATGGTTTGAATGACTCTACCACCTTGAATGGCCTTGTTTGTTTGTAATATGAGTTCAATCTTTTGTTTTTGGATTGTATGGTTTGCGGAATTCATAGCTCGTGGAAAGTTTGTCATCTTGGAATGTGTCACGCCCCGTATATAAACCTGCACAGCGGAATATAATCCGACGACGTAACTGGGAAAATAACCCCTAAATTATATCGATTTAGAAAATAGAAGACTTAAATCACAATTCCAATGATTTCTTCTAAAATATCATGCTAATAATACAATCTAATAAGACTGATACCAATCTATGACATAAAAATCATCTGATTGCCTTCTCGAGAATCGATCCATCACTCTTCTGCTGCGCTACTCTGATTACCTGAAAATTGTTAAAAGGATTGGAATGAGTACGACGACTCAGTAGACACCCCATCATCCGCCAAATCGGATAGCCAAAAGGCCCTAGATGTTAATTAAAATAGGTACCCATACCTCCACCAATTATATACAAATATAGACTAGTCAATATGTTAAACATTTGACTTAATCCATGCATTTTAAACTACCAACCAACACGTATAGACACACCAACCAGCACCTATAAACACCTTAAAATGGCCTGAAAAGATGAGGTAAACATATGCAAAATCAACTACTATATGCTCCATAAGATGATATACTATAAATGAGACAAACCATGCATACACCATGCAACACAACATGATACTTGACAAAATGAAATACATCACCACCTATACCATACCATGCAATAGTGCACCTATCCTCTAATAAGAATGACATTCACACAGATGCACATATCCTCTAATAAGAACAACACCTTTTTCTTATTAGCAAGGAATGCGTCGTCTTGCCACCTCAACCAGCTACCACCAGATCTATCATATATAGCAATACCATATAGCTAAACGAAATCCCATAGTGCACCAAGGCAGTGGTGGCACAGGGACAAACCGCGGTATCCGGGATCGAAGGATGCACTGAACTGTTCTAACCTCTGCTGCCCTCGGGTCACGACTAACTAGTCTGGTGTAGCTGTTTTCATTATAATTTCAATGCAAATCATGCATCCACCTCAATCATGCCATGCCATAATAACACTTAAAAGATAAATGACATACACTATACCATGCTATGACAAATATACCATCAATGCAAATACCATGACCAACTACACCTAAACAATATGTTCATGATGTTAGAACCATAAAATGACAATAATACATATGAGCTAGTATGATACCACCACAGAATTTCAATCAAAACATGATATGAACAGACCCAATCAGACTGTATCCTTTGGTTTAAAGACATAAACATCGCTGAAAATCAAGTAATTAATGAGACTAGCTAAACAATATCTAGTTTAGTTACCTATCACCTTACATATACAATGATATCAACTCGAAAGAATAACCATAAACTAACTAGATATAGGTTATAAAGGAGAGACTAAAATCAGCCAGCAACATGATGATTAACATATTGTAAACAACCTAAAATAATCATAATACGACCTCCAATACATACAAACGAAACAACGCCGCTAACCACACTAACCACAATATACAATGCTAACCCGATTAATTAAATCAATAATAACCAATACAAGTCATGGAGGATTAAAATATGAATTTTTTTAATGATAGTAGACACGTCAAGGATGCCTACCAGATGGTGCTAAAAAGTCGAGAACTGGCGATCGGAGGCGATATCGAACGTGGGCGACGTGGTGCACAGATCGAACAAAGTCAAACAAGTTATCTCTCTCAACCAAGGCTGCCGGAAAGAAATATAATAGAGGTATGCCATGGGATCAAGAGAAAAATAAGAGAAATTTTAAGAGAAAGCATATCACTGATAATTAAGAGAGAGAGACGGAGAGGATAGGAGAGAGAGACGGGGAGCTCACGGTGGTAGGGGGAGCCCAGGCGCAGGGGGCGCAAGGCGGAGCGGCGCACAGCGGAAGGCGCCCTGGCGCACGGCGGCTGGCGAAGCCACGGCCGCGCTGGAGGGCAACGTGCACGCGTGACGCAGATGGTGCAGGAGAGGGGGCGTCAACGGGCGGCGGCGCGCTCGCGGAGGCGGGGAGGGTGACCGGCGGCGAGGGTGAGGGGGTCAGCAGAACGATGCTAACGGGGCGGGGCGACGCGGCAAGGCCGCGGACGCGCGGGGAGGCGGCAGCATCGCGCGGGGAGGCGTGCGGCGGGCGGAGGCGACTTCTACCATGGCAACGCGGGACGGTGGGCGGAAAGGTGCACACGGTGGCAGGACACATGGCTAAGGCGGCACACCGGGGGGGACAGAGGAGCAAGGCGGTTGGCGGGGCCGCGGCTGCGGCTGACATCGACAGCAAGCGGCGGCATCGAGCTGGCCGGCGCATTGGCGCGCGCGGGCGAACGAGGCGGCGACGACGTGCAGTTGCGCAGGCGGCCAGGCGGTAGGCTCGGGTGTGACAGAGGAAAAAGAAAAAGAAAACTGCAACAGGGGAAGGGGGTGCGTTCGCGGGAGGAGGACGAGAGAGAGAGAGAAAGAAGAGAGTAAAATATGGAAACCATGAGAGAAATAAGGAAAAGGATAATTATAATAATTAATATACATAAAATTTACACTAAATATTATATTAAATAATATTTAACCTTAAAAAACATACCATACGTTACAGAATGTATGGTTTCATACTGTTCTTGATTTGTGAAATTCATAGGCATGATGGAATGTATGTATGGTTTGTTGAATGTATACATATTGTGGAACGAAATGTATGATTTATGGAATGTGTATGGTTTGTGAAATGTATGGATAGTTTGTGGAATGTATATGGTTTGTGAAATGTATGGATAGTTTGTGGTATGGATAGTTTGTGGAATGTATATGATTTGTGAAATGTATGGATAGTTTGTGGAATGTATGAATAGTTTGTGCAATGTATATGGTTTGTGGAATTCATAGGCCAACGAATATTTAAGTTATGGATGGGATTCATGGTGTACTTTGTATGTACCAAGAGCCATGAGAATGACAAATTTTGTAAGCTTCTATAGCTCATTTTTACCTTGGTTCATTATCCTTTTTTTTCAGTTCTGCAACAAAGTTGAACTTAAAAAGTTCGACTTTATCAAAAACGCATATGCTAGTCGATATTACACACATCGACTTGCAACATCCCAGAATCTGGGTATTCTGGGAAGCGCAAGTCAAACATAAAGCCTTCACTAGTTGAATATGTTCGACTTGCTAACACAAAGTAGAATAAGTCAAATAAATCATAATCGACTTTAAATTTAAAGCCGACAGTGATAGGTTCGACTTGTAAGAAAAAGCCTTCACTAGTCGGTGTAATTTACATTGACTTGTGGCCTCCTAGAAACCTTTAGCCGAAGGGGGTTTCTGGCACGGGCAAGTCAAACATAGTGTTGGACTTGTAAACGAAAACAGGAACAAGTCGATGCAAAGTACAACGACTTGTGTCCCCCCAGCAACTTGCAACCTGAGGGGGTTTCTAGCGTGGGCAAGTCGAACATATAGTATTCAACTTGAAAAGAAAAACATAACAAGTCGATGCAAAGTACATCAACTTGTCTCGTCCTAGAAATCTTCGAGCGGAGGTGTTTTCTGGCGCAGAAAAGTCGAACTTTGTTTGTTCGACTTGATTCGTAAAAGGCTAAAGGTCGAATGTGATTTATTCGACTTTTGTGGATAATCGAGTTTCTTTTAGTCGACTTTGTTATACTATTCATTTTACCCTATAATCGATGTGTTAATAGTAGTTTAGTTAACATATCGTAAAAGTTTTAATCAATTTCTTTTATTTTTTCTAACAAGTTGACTATTATATGATCGACTTGATTTCGACCCCAAAAGTCAACCTTTGAAAACCCGACTTAGGCTAGATTTTAAAAAAAATAGTCTGGTAGATCTATAATATAACAGCCTGTTTGGTAACAGTATTATCTAAATGTATCAGTATTAATTTTAAAACTGCTATCGACACTTGACTTTATGGCCTGTTTGGATAACAGTATCAATTTTGAAATTAACAGTAACAAAGTGTATCGGTTTTAATACACCCCTCCCCCTGTATTAAAATCGATATTATCATCTTTGACTCCTTCCTCCGATCGCATTTCTCCGCCCGCGGTGAAGCTTTCGTCGAAGCCTTTGCAAGTAGAGGCTGCCGACCCTCGATCCTGCGTGTCTTCGCCCGCGAGTGGTTCCCATCGAAGCCCTCCCTCGAGCTCGTGAGTTGCAGTTGTTGCAGTGAAGCTTCGGTCGAAGCCCTCGATCTTGCGCCTCTTCACCCGCGAGTGGTTCCCATCAAAGCCCTACCTCGAGCTCGCGAGTTGCGGCTCCCGCAGTGAAGCTTCGGTTGAAGCCCTTGATATCGCGCCTCTTCACCCACGGATGGCTCCCGTCGAAGCCCTCGAGGTCACGAGTTGCGGCTACCGCGGTGAAGCTTCGGTCGAAGCCCTCGATCCCGCGCCTCTTCGCCCGCCGCTGCCGTCAAAGCCCTCGATCCGGTGCCTCTCCGCCCGTAGCTGGCTCCCGTCAAAGCCCTCAAGCTCGTGAGTGTCAAAGAACGTTGTTTTTGTTCTCTGTGTCCGCCCGTAGCTGATTTCATTCTTATTGTTTTTTCCTCTAAGGCACTGAAAAGGGAAGAACAGCCTTGGTTTGATAGAAATTTTTTATTCTTATTGTTGATCCTCATTCTGCGATTAATCTCAAGTAAGTGATTATCATATGAGCAAATTTGGATGGAGGAAAAGGGGCAATGGATCTGGCCTGTATTGGTCTCGGAGGGCCAAAAGAATAAAAGACATGGTACAACATCATTCCAGATGTCTTTGGATCACAATTCTCTTTAAGGACAATGGGAGCAAAGTATTTCTCAAAGGAGCTTTGAATTTTTATCTACTGGGTCTTTCTGGCTTACATACATGGTCTACTTTTGAAGCTACAGTTTGCTTGCCAAGTTTCATCCTTGCAACATTGTCTAGATGTGCAGTTATACCACATCTTCTCTTGGTTGGCTACTTGTGAACTGGATGCCCACATAGTTCTCTCGTAGGATCTGAATGATGCTTTCAATCCCTTGAAAGAATTAATTTTCTTCTCGGTTCCATGGGAGAAATTTCGAGTGCTTTGCTAGTGGGAGTGTCATAATGACTTCATTGGGAAGGTTTATGGTGAATGTTTCATAATTTGTACGAATTTGGCGAGACAAGCCTGATTTCCAATGTAAATTGTTTATTGTATAAATGAAACTTTTTACACTTTATTTGTTATATCAAATTCTATTCCAGCATCCGGTGTCTTAGGATACAAATCAATACTATATGAGGTATCTTTTTGTTAGGTAATTTTTTCTATGTATATTATTCTTCTGTGTTGGGCTTGCTATTGACTAAAAATTGGATAATCGAATTAAGGCTTTTTCTGTGTGTGTTTGGATAATGTTTTAATGTTAATATTATCTTTTGCACTTATTTGATTCTTTACATCTATGTTGAATATTTTTTATTTCTTGTGCTCGATCCATGGCCCATTCTCTATTCATTTTTTTTGTATCTATTATCTGTCTTGCCATCTGAGGTACCCAAACAGGCATCAGTTGATTGACCAGCAAGAGATGACAATATTTTGAAGATAATGGGACAGTGTTTGCAAAGAAAGAAGTGGAAATAAACAGTATGCAAAAACTCATATATAGCCTGGTTCTATTATACTCCTACAGCTGTGTGTCTATCACATATATAAAGATGTTAGCATTTGTTTGGTTTTCTGCATTAATTTTATAATGATCTTCTTTTTCTTCTTCTATCCATGTTATCTATGTATATATAGTTTCCTACTATATGGACAACGAAGCAAAAACTGGAGCTCTAAAGTGGGATGATACCCGGGATAGTTTTCTTACGAAACAACTTGTATTACAACATCGTGCTGGTAAAAGAGCATCAAATGGATGGAAACCTGAGGCATGAAGTGCTATGGCTGAAAAGTGTACTTCAACTTTTGGTACACAAGTCAGTTCCCCAACTCAAGTCTAGAATGTTTGTGTTAAAAGGTTATTTTTATGATCTCAAACATCTAATTAATGAGGTTAGTGGATTTGGATGGGATCATAATAGAAGAATGATCACGGCTGAAGATAATGAATGGGATAATCTCCTTAAGGTTTGAGAAATTATTGTTTATGATGTTTAGTTTTAAATTTTTGATTTTTGACATATTTTTTGTTCTTATTTTTATAGAAGGATAAGAAATTCAAGAAGTGGAGAGGAAAATCAATTGATCTGTATGGAGATTGGTTTGAGATATTTGATGGTATTTTACATTACATGCATATGTACGGTAAATTTTCTTTGTTTTATTTTGATTTTAATGTAAATGATATTTATGCTTAGGTACTAGGGCAGAAGGAAAAGGTCAACAAGGAACTTTATGTCCACCATCTGTTTCTTTACATTCAACATTGCATACCACTCCTATTTCATCACCACAAGATGAAGGATCTGCCTCAAGTCCAGATGTTGAAATTAGAAGTGGTTCAATAAGACGTTCTTCTGGAAAATCTAGTTCTTATAAAGGTAAGCGCAAACAAACTAGAGTAAGTGAAGAAGATATATCCATGTCTTCTGCACTTAAGGAGGTTGTTGAAGCTCTAAGGGTCACCGTTCCACCACCATCAAGTCATTCACTCATTGCTCAATGCATGGACATTATCATGGCAATGGATGAGTTGTCAGCTGAAGAGAAGGTGGCTGCTGCATTTTGACTTGAGAACAACCCAAGCACCCAACTATTTTTTTAAAATTTGATCATGAGTGTCGTCTTGCTTGGATACGATCAATTTTAGAGAAGAAGTAAGAAAAGTAGGACTTAATGTTTGTATTTCTCAGAAGACAATTGTTTGTTTGTAGTGAACTTTATTGATACGCGGTGTGTCTTCTTTAATTATGTATCGTTTGGAAGACTTTTGTTTGTAATCTTGTTTTTATGTGACCATTGTGTTTATGCAATTGACTTCTCATTGTAATATTTGGTACTTTGTTATTTATATTTTTAGTTTGTAATCAAATATGGATTGGGATGATAAAGCAACCAAAGCAACCAATGAATATTATCAAAGAAGACGTAACATAGTTGCTTATATTGCATCTATGGTTGCTAGTAAGGCAAGTATTCAATCTTCAGAGAGTAGAGTTCATAATACTGGGGTTCGTGTAAGAAGCTCAATACTTTTTGGCAAAGCATATACCCAAGAATTGTTAAATGGTGCTCAATCTCGTTTTCTTGAAGTGTGTGGTTTGGATAAAGAAGTTTTTCTTTCATTATCTAATCTACTTAAAAATAGAGGAGTTTTAAAAGACACTAGAAGAATGAATGTGGAGGAGATGATTATGATTTTTCTTTTTATCATGGTCGGAAAAGAGTCAAATAGAAGTGCACAAGAAAGATTTCAACATTCAGGAGAGACAATCAGCAGAAAAGTTAATGAGGTGATCAATGCTTTGTCATGTTTAATACATGAGTATATAACATTGCCTCTAACAGACACTCCAAGATACATTCTTGAAAGGAGAAAATATCATTTTTTCAAGGTAATAAAGCTTGTTCATTACTTTATTTTTGATTTTACAATTATTTCACCTAAAAACTACCTGTTACATTTTGCATCTAGGATTGTATTGGTGCAATAGATGGTACTCATTTTCTCGTAGAAGTTCCAAGTACAGAAGTTGCTCAATATCATGACCGAAAAAATCAAGTTTCTCAAAATGTGATGGTAGCATGTAGCTTTGATATGAAGTTTTTATATGTACTTGCTGGGTGGGAAGGTTCTACTCCAGATTCTCTAGTATTATGTGCTGCAATAAACGGTGGATTTTATGTTCCCGAAGGTGAATTTTTTTGAGTTATTTTTTGTTAAATACTTTTTCTTAACAACTTTATTTGCATTTAACATTTATATTTTATTTCTAGGTAAGTATTATCTTGTTGATGCTGGTTATCCAAATACTAGAAGTTTCCTTGCACCATATCAGAATGTGAGATATCATTTGAAAGAATTTGCTCAAAGTCACTTGAGACCTCAAAATTATAAAGAATTATTTAATCTCTGTCATGCATCTCTTAGAAATGTCATAGAACGGATGTTTGGTGTTTTAAAGGAATGATTTCATATTTTTCAATCATCTATTGAGTACCCAATATAAACTCAAACAAAGATTATCTTGATTGGTTGTTTTCTGCATAATTATATTCGGAGTGTAAAAGGAGATATGGATGAACTATTTCGTCAATATGATAGACAAATTGCAAGAGTGATAGAAAATGAGATTATTGAAAGGAGACAAGAAAGGGTTGGGAGTAATATTGAGTCATCGTCTACCAAAGAACGTCGACATGGCAAAGAACTTAGAAATAGAATTGCTCAAGAAATTTGGGAAGAGTATAGTAGAAGAAGACATTAACTTTTATCACACAGGTATGATCACATGGCAAACATAGATACTTCTTTTTATACATGTTATTCTTTTCCTTTGTTATCTTTATTATTGTTTATTTGTTGCTTATTTGATTATTGCCATCAAGGATAGGTAAGATTATTTGATTATCTTTATTATTGCTTATTTGTTATCTTTATTATTGCAATCAAATTTCGAATGGACTTGTGATCCTCATCCTACGTATAAATATCTGATTATGTGCCGGCTGCCTACTGGATTTTATATATATTGCATGTCTTATCCAAATGTTGTTCTATGAGATGTTGTATACTGTTTTGATGGGTCGACGACGAGCAGTGCCATACTGTTCTTCTAGAAACCAGCTGATCTGGATCCAAGTACAAGTATCTGATATTCATCCCCCATTTTGCTGTTTTTCAGTTTATGTTATAATCTGTTCTGTAGACAAACATATACCATGCATGCACTTTTTAAGAAAGTAAACATGCATTCAGAACACAGCATGCAACAAACAGTATTGTCTCGATCCAATTGGGGTACGTATATATGTTGTCAATTGGTGTTTCAAATTTTTTCATAGTATTCATCTTTATATATGTTGCCAATTGGTGTTTCTTGTTACCACTGCTCAATTGCTTGAGAGGATTTATATCTTAATTTACATGCACTACTCATATGATCAGGAGATCCTATCAAATTATGACATCTCAGTGATCTCCCTACTGGTCTAACAATGATCATCAAATTATAAATCTCTTCTGTAGGAAGTAGTCTCTTCTCTACTTGTTTTATTTTCATATATATATATATATATATATATATATATATAGGGAGCATCATGACCACTCATGATCAAGCAAATTCTATCCTTCTGGTCGGTGGGATCTCCCTCTTTCTCTCATCTGTATAGAATGTGTGTAACTCGCTCAAAAACAGTACTGTCTCGATCCTTCAACAAATGATACGTCCAACTAGCAGCAGGCTGGTTTATGGCACTATGCAGTAGACCTCGTCATGGGGTTGAGTGTGCTTTTCTTTGCAGCTAAGAATGCAAAGAATAATACCCACTACTCCAGCTTTTCTTTTATACAGAAAGGCCGTCCGTTTCTTATTGGTTAATGTTGTCCTTGATGCTGGGGGTCAAGGAGATGTCAAAGCATATGCTTCCTGTTTCTTATTGGTTATTATATTGAGAATTAATCTTGTCGATAAATCACTCCTAAACAACATTGATCTGTTAAAAATCTTCAACATTATTGAAGCATATCTGACTAATATTGGAATTGGAACCTTTGCTTTTATCTTTGGCAACTATAGAATGTGCTAGTGAATGATATAATCTTTACTTCTTATCCTGTTTTCTTTTTTCCAAATGAATCTCAGGGTGACTCACATCTTCAAGATAAATCAACGTCAATACAGCAGAAGTTGAGGTGCCATTACATTTTACAGCTTATTTCTTGACGACTCTACATTTTATCTTTTTTATGTCCATACACAGGCATCCATTACATTTTACAGTTTATAGCCGAGGTTCCAACTTTTGTTGTGTCTGCCAATTTGTAAGGCTGAAAATGACAATGAAAGTTCGGATTTTTTTGAATGTTTGGTAAAGTCTTTGAATGAAGCTCTGAACCTCTTACCTCTGAAAATGCCCTTAAATTTTTAAAAGGACAATTCTATTTTTTTTTCTTTTCAGATACACAATAGTGAGACTTCTGCCGTGTGTATCATTTCAGAGGAGGTGCTGGAGAATGCCCACATGTTTTGGTTCCTCTCCTCATTTTACTTTGCAGATGCGTCATGTTTGGTTTTGCTATTGGGTTGCTTACAAAGTATGCAAGGGGTGCAAATTTTGTTCAACAAAAGATCCTTTTGTCAATTTTTGGAGTAGTTAATTTGGATTGACATCTCACTGGACTGTCCCACTATTTATAATAGTTTGGATCATTTAAATCTAGTCTCTCTATGCACTATTGTTTATTCTCTTGTCATTAGTCATGTATGTTCATGTAATATGTTCAAAATGTAGCAAGAAAAGTAGTCTAATTTTCTTCTATCTTTGTACATAGTGCTGCCGAAAATTTATACTTGAAACCTTTTATTGACTATCTAAAATGTAACCACTTTTGATCGTAGGAATCACATTTCAATTTGTTAAAAACAATCAATTTTGTATTTTTTTCTTATTTTTTGCTTTAATTTTATTATTTAACTTAAAATTTTTAAGTATATATTTATACTTTTGTAAATATAAAAATATTTTTGTATTTCTAATAATATGTTTTGATATTAATAATAAATTTGACTCTAATTAATCAAAATACCTAATAATGAGTTTGATATTGATATTGTATTACCAAACATCTAATATCAATTTTAATATTAATATAGTATTACTAAGAGATTTGATACTTTCACTTTTGATATTGATATTCTATCTTCTTAAATATTAATATTAAAATTAATATAATACTATTTTTGATATTCTAACCAAATAGATCATAATATAATAACTGTGTTATTTGTCGGCCGCACGTGGCGCGGTTGGCACGACGCCACACCCGCGGGGGGGTGGCGGGGGTTCGAATCCCGGCTGTTTCAGCCGGGGCCTTCTTGCAGGGGGCGGTCTTCATGTGGGGTTCGGGTGCTCGCCGGAGCACTCGAACCCTCGCCGGTGCGCAATGCGGCGCACTTCCTGGCCACTGTGCCATGTCAAAAAAAAAAACTGTGTTATTTAAAAAAAAAACTCTAGGAGTGAGCGGCGGTGCTTGAATAGCACAGCACGGTAGCGGATGCGTCGTCCCGGCGGTCCTCCAGTTGTCAATCTTCCTAAACTCTACAGAAGAGGAGACGTCGTATTCCCGCCATCTCTCTCTTTCCTCCCACTAAGCCGTTCAGAGGAGTGGCGTATCGCCAAAATGAGCACGGTGGACAAGATGCTCATCAAGGGCATTCGGAGCTTCGATCCCGAGAACAAGAACGTCATCACCTTCTTCAGACCTCTCACTCTCATCGTCGGCCCTAATGGAGCCGGCAAGACCGTAAGTTCACTTCTTTTTTTTCTGTTTCTTCTGTCTGTTACCCTTTTCGTGACGGTGATTGCTGTTTCAGACCATCATCGAGTGCTTGAAGCTGTCTTGCACCGGAGAGCTGCCTCCAAACTCCCGTTCTGGTCAGAGCTTCATCCATGACCCGAAGGTTGTTGCCTTTCCTCTTAATTCATTCATATTTTTTTTCTCTCGGTTTTATGACGGTGGATTGTGTGAGTGGTGTTTCGCTCGATTATTGGGTTGAGCTCTGTATGAATGTGCGAAGGTGGCAGGGGAGACTGAGACGAAGGCGCAGGTGAAACTTAGGTTTAAGACGGCTGCCAGGAAGGACGTGGTCTGCATCAGGTCCTTTCAGTTGACTCAAAAAACTTCCAAGATGGAGTTTAAGGCTATCGAGAGTGTCCTGCAGACTATTAATCCCCACACCGGCGAGGTCAACTTCTTATAATCTTTTTTAAGATCTTTTTTTTTCGCATGACAATCTCATACGAGTTTTATACGACAATGAACCGAGCAGGAGCATGACTTCGCCACATCTTATTTCTTTATTGCTCATGGTGAGTCGTCATTTATGTTGGCCCATTGTGATGGAACCGTATTTGCAGAAGGTCTGTCTGAGCTATAGGTGTGCTGACATGGACAGAGAGATACCCGCCTTGATGGGTGTCTCGAAGGCTATATTGGATAACGTCATTTTTGTTCACCAGGATGACTCCAACTGGCCCCTGCAGGATCCCTCGACTCTGAAGAAAAAGTTTGACGACATATTTTCTGCTACACGGTTTTCTTCTTTCCTTTATTTAATTTGCTTGATCTCTATTCTTCTCATGTTCTGCTGGAGAATAAGTTCATTGGGCTCAACTTGATAATGTTTGCATACTACGTTATCAAAGGTGACCGTCTTGGTTGCCTAGGCGATGAGGCAAGGTGAGGTGAGGCAAAATTGCTATGCTCCGGTGATAGACCCGAATCACTGGATCCGGTGACTAAAGGCGGGAAGACGTTATGGCTGTTGTGCTGCATTGGAGGCTGCCGAGGGTCACCTCTATCATGTAAAACTGGGTTAGGACCTGAGTCGCAACTCAGGACCAACCCAATTGGAAAATCGTGCGATTGGCCTGACCTCGACCTAGAGGCTGAGTCACAATAGGGTTGCAGAGTGTGCGACCCGACGAGCAGGTTGCAACCCATGCTCCGGATCACGCGATAGACTTGCAACGATCACTTGACCGTTGTCCGTGTAGGAGCTTAGAAGCCCCCTTTTCTTGCCCATTGGGAATTTATAAATAGGCCCCCAAGTGGCCTTATTCTTCTCACCTCTTCTCACTACTTCTCACTCTCTTCTTCATATGCTCTCATTCGTAAGGGCACTTTTCTTCTTTAAGCATTTTCAATTATTTGTTTTAATTAGTTTATTAGTTATTTAAAGAACTAATTTTATTGATTAACACACCTACTTTCGTTGTCTAACACCTACTTTTGTTGATTAGCATCTAGTTTTCTCTGGTAAAGTAAATTAAGTTTATTTGTCTTTCTCTTGTTGTAATTAGCTAGTAGTTTTGTGTTTACGTAATGTATTATTTTTCAAGTCTTAATTACATAGTTATTTACATTAATTAAATATATATTCTTTAAGTCACACAACTCAAATTTTCGGTATGACCCGGAATGATTCGCTTAAACATATTGTCACTTGATCTCTATGGTTGAGAAAAAGGTTTAGTGTAAATATTGTGATAAATTATATTAGAAAAATTAATTTCTAGTTCTATCTGCAAAGTCAACTTAATCATCAGTCACTTGACTAAATTGTTATAATCTCTAGTCCCATCAAAATAATTTTTATAATTTCAAGTCTTCTCTATTATGTATCGTTGGCATGTCTTTAGATGATCCCGTGACCCTTTGGACAGCGGCAATAATGGAATTTGAAGAATGCAGTCAATTGATAGTCAGTTAATATAGACACGTGCTCCACTTTTTATACTTAAATTCTATACTGACTTGATTTATTTATTTTTGCTCTACACTTGTTTTAAACCATTTTGCATCCAAATTTTATTTGCCATCTTGGATGATAGTGCACCCTGTCTATGTCTAATCCAATTTTAATTGTTTAAAATAAAAGATTTGTTTTCTTAATGTACTGAGCCCGTCATTGAATAAAATGCCAACAATGGATTTAAAATGGTAGATGGAGAATGTCTAAAAGTGAAATATGCATAAAATTATATTTCAAATAATGTTGTTAAAGATTAATTAATTTATTATATTACATTAAAATATTAAGAGAAGTTAGTATAATTTATTTATATAAAAATTTAAATCTAATAAAAACTATTAATAGTAATTTATATTATGTTTATTACATCTTATTGCATTCAGTAATTAAAATAAGATTATAAAGTAAAGAACCCTTTTTATTTCAACATATTTATTATATCTTATTTATGATTATAAAATATCAATCTTATTTGAACTTCGGAGAAAAAATTTATTCTTTCAAAATTTTAATTTTTTCTTAAAAAAATTTATATGTTTTGCTTCCAGAATCTCAAAAAAAAGAGCACTTAGCAATGTTCGACGACGTCTGCTGAGGGGTAAAGTTGTCTAAATACCTTCTCTCTGTCACCACAATAATGTGAAGATTGAAAACGGGGGCAAAAGTTTTAACTTTTAGATAAAGAGGACTTAAGGTTATATGATTTCTAACATGGGACATTTCGCTAAAGACACCTGTTTAAACAAAATTGGACATGAATTTTTTGAATTATATTTGGCGGAATTTATCCGTGAAAATTTCATCTTGCACGGATGAAAGGTAATGTTACGTTTTATATGTGGAATACACCCAAGGTAAGGACCCAATTCCATATGCAATTACAAGCGATGAAACAACAAAGAGAGTTTTCAAGTGGCACAAGGAGATCATCCGGTAGGGGTGTTCATGTAAACCCGGTAAACCGGTAAACCGAACCGAACCGAACCGAACCGTTCGGTTCGGTTCGGTTTGATAGCCTATGCATTCGGTTTTTTGAACCGAACCGAACCGATAATTTCTTATCGGTTCGGTTCGGTTCGGCACCTCCCCAAACCAAACCGAACCGGTAAACCGGTTGACCCGGTTTGATAAAGTTTGACCCACTTTATTTATATATTATATTACATTTTAATACATATTATATCAATTTTAAATATATATTAGTATAAATTTAAGTTAATTAGTATAAAGATAAAATTATATATTATAAATAAAGTATTAATCTTTATATTAATCTTAAATAATTATTATAATGCATATTTTATTTTATTTCTATTTTTATTTATTTAAATATACATTAAACCGATGAACCGAACCGAACCGAACCGAACCGAACCGAACCACAATCGGTTCAGGGCTCACAGAATCGGTTCGGTTCGGTTCGGTTTGCCTTATCGGTTCGGTTTCGGTTTGGAAAAAAATGGGCCAAACCGAACCGAACCGAACCGTTTACACCCCTATCATCCGGGATGAATTATCCTAACTGGCGAGATACTCTGAACATATTTACGAGACCGGACAAGACTATATGGATAATCCTCGGGACAGAGTTTGATGATGGTACATTTCTATTACTTTTAAAATTAGTTGATTACCTTCTACAATTATCAATAATTATTTTTTTAAATAGATGATCTTTATTAAGTGATGGAGGCAAGTTGGAAATCCTTTGTCGACGAAGATCTTTATTGACACAGTGGCCTTTTGATAAGTCAAGGGTCGGGAAGTGGGAGTGGATGAGGAAGTGAAAGAGGATCTAACAACCAATTAAAGGAGGATGAGATCCACAATCTCACTCGAGATGATGATCCGGTAGTGTCCCGTGGATCCACTTATCACAAGACCATGACAATGTCAAATGGCCATCACAACGACAATGAAGAACCTAAAATTATGTAAAGAGAGGATTGAACAAACAATGTCAAGATGTTTTTTCCACCATAGTATGCAAGTGAATGCCGTTATGAGAATGTACTACGAGAACATGATTCACACAATCACTGATGTCGAGAGGGAGTGCTAAGACCAAACTTGAGAGAGATATACAATGTATATCTTTTTATGAAGCACATGTCAAGTCATTTGAAAGAATTTGGGATGAAAGAGGTTTACCTTAATGACGAACGGATAGACTAGTAAGTTAAGGTATTTGCTTGTATACTTTGTCTTAAATTTTTTTAGTATGCTTTATTTTAATTTCTTTGTTAGTATAATTTTTTCAATGTCTTCTTCTTAATAAGTATTACTAAAAGGATAATGATCAATTTCCTAGTTTACTATGAAGCTGGTATCATCTTTTAGAAATCGGTCGATGCATTGGGACAGGTAAAACAATATCAAGTATCTTTATGATTTGATATAAGGAGTCATTCAAGAGATAGGGGAAGATCGAGTTGTCTAAGTAGTAATAAACAACACAGTCACATATAAATCGGCATAACAAATGTTAATGGTGAAGAGACCTCACTTGTATTGGACATCGTGTTTGGCTCACTCTTAGATTTGATGCTTGAGGATATATAAAATGATACTCAAATATGTAGGGTAGTTAAGTTAGCTCAGTTTATTTTCTCATTCAGTTATAATTATAACTACATTCTAAACCTAACGAGGGAACATATCAAGGGTTGTGAGCTCTTGCGACTAAGTGCTACCCGGTTCACCTCCCATTATATTTTCTTAGAGTTTGATGAGTCAAGGGAGACCTCTAAGTCACATGGTAATTTCACCGAGATGGGATACTTGGATAGCTAGAACTAACCCTTAAAATAAGAGAGAAGAGAGGAAAGTAGATGAGACATTAGAGAGTGGAGACTTCTGAAAAGTTGTAAATAAGACTTTACAGATAATCAAATGTATAGTCAAGGTGTTTAGGATAGTTGATGAAAATAGAAAGGTAGGGACGTGCTACTTATACGATGTAATTGATCGGGCGAAGGAAGAAATCTCTAAGATGGTGTTCAACTTCACCAAATGGTGGAACATCATTGATTGTTGGTGGGAACGTACCTTACATCAACTTATACATGCAACATGTATATTTTCTTAATTATTTACTTAATTTGTGTATATTTTACGTATCATTAAGTTCTTTACTAACATCTAAACCTTGTTACTACTTTTTCAACTCACGATATTACTACAATCAACATTTCAAAGCAATAAATAAGATGCTTGATGATGTCAAGTGCGTCATCCGACAGAACTTTGGGAATGATGACCGATCTATTATCATATGCAACAAGATGTCTGATTACATAATATCGGCATTTCATTTCGGAATGAGCAGAGTGGAGCGTGCTGTGTTGCTCTTAAGTCTATATACGTATCATTAGATGCATTAATTTAAATTCAAATCTATTTGTAAATGTTAATTATCTTTTAACACATTTCTTTTATGCTACCGACTGGTGGATGGACAATGACAAGACATTAGGCTATGAAGACTTGACGTATGTGGCCATATAGGTCTTAAGTCAAATCACTTCGATTTCAAGTTGTGAGAGAAATTGGTTAATATTTAGCCTAATTCATACAAAGTAAATGAACAAAATGGCGTCACAAAGGTTTCAACCTCTTATTTATTGTCACTACAATATGAAGTTAAAATTGAGGAATTTGGAAAAACCGAAGCAGAATTAGAATGAAGAACGAGAGGTGAATATCGAGAGGGTTTGGGATGACGGTACCGAGAAACCAACAATTCAAGAAGAGAACATTAATTTGGACCAAATATTTTATGATAAAAATTTATTGGAAGCTTGGGTACAACATTGAGAAGGGATGGATGAACCGGAGTTCAATCTAAAAGATCGACAGTGGGTTGAAGGAGTGTTTGATGATGTCTCTCTCACCGAATAATTCTATATTTCTCTCTCCTTGGCAAAACAATAGAGAATCGGAGAAGGATCTAGTTAAGGTACGTAAAGTAGGAGAAAAGGCAAATAAGTTTTGATTGATCTCTTTGATATTGCAGATGTGGATACAATTGATAAGGAGCGAGAATATATATTGGAGCTAAACATCTAAGTATAGTACCAAACATAGGAGGCTTCTTCTTCGAAGAGCTTTAACGATGATGGAGTAGGACATTAGAGAGGAGGCACCATTTTGTGTTGATGGACATCCATGGATGTGGGGAGAGCTCTTACAATCGCCGAACCCCTTACTGGAGAAGAGCAGTGCATCCATGTGACCCAAGACATGGACCATGGTGTGAGGTTGCAAGGTGATAGAGGTCAATACACCCAAGCGACGCAGAGGATAATACTACAATATCTCCAACTATAGCTTTGATTCATCTCAAAGTTCTTGGTTTTCAACATATGACTAAGAGCATTTTGGAATGAATTCTGAATTTTCATCAGACACTTCAATTCAGTTATTCAGTCCACCTATGGCTATGACAGCTATGGTGGTTCTTGGGTGGGATCTATTGTTAGGATGATTGTGAGAGGAAGTGACGAGTAAATTTATTACAAATATTTGTACAATGCTATGTGCTTGAATAACATGAGGAAAGTATATAAGTTATATAGAAAATGTAAATTATAAAAGATCGGAATAAAAATTATGAATACATTTTTTATATCATGTCACTTATTTTTTTAGATTTTTTTTAGATTTTTAGATTTTTTGTATTTTTTGGATTTAAACAAAAAATTAATAATAAAAAATAGAGTCCTACCGAGTCAGTTCTGTGTCGGACCAACCCGTTCGTAACTCTCAACCCACTTTACCTTAGCCTCCATTGTTGGAAGCGACGAGGCGAGGTGAGGGAGCGAGGCCTCGCCTATCTGGTATCTTTGGCTACATAGTTTGCATATGCCAACTTATAGGTTTTATCTTAATAAATATGTACTTTCTTGTTGTTCTATACAAAATCAGAAAATGTGATTTTTACACTTGAATTTGCATGGAAAAAAACCAATGATACCGGTGGACTGATGAGTCAATCTCCATGCACTCAACAGTCTAGATGAGAAGATGGATTTTTGTCCATTTGTGTAGCTGGTGGTATTTGGGATAGAGCACAAGTCTCTCGTAACTAAAAATCTAATGCTTAACTCAGGACGTGTGAAGATTGAAAAGCTAAGGAACAGTCGTGGATTGCGTAAGGCGATAGTTGACATTTATTTTATATAAGAATAAAAAGAGCTATCTCTAGAGAGCTGGTCATGCCAACATTTATATGGTGCCTCCCCTCAAGCAATCATGTGCATATATACACAGGGCACATGGTGGTAAATGTAAACGAACAACACTAGGTAACAATACCTCATGTTATGCCACATGCTTTACATTCTATGGAAAGTTTCTTGTTTTCTCTGCAATTATGATTGATTTTCTCATCATATATATCTTTTATTATTTGTATATACCTAAAATATATTACCTTTCACTCTAACATTTATTACAAAAGATCTCTCTGAACTTTATCATTAGTCTTTTTTAAGTCAATAAACATTATATGCAAAATTTTCTTCATATGTTGATAGTTCGGCATCAAGTTTTAATGATTAAATATAGTTTTCATCGTAAACCGACCATGCACAAGTCCAACTTGGTTGACTGAAATAATTGTAATATCTCATAAAGGATGATCCTAGAATTCTCTTCCACAATTTTATGTTATCCTTCATGAGCTTGATCCCTTTATAATTTGAGCATTTTTGTTTATATCATTTTTCTTAAAATTAGATATGATGGTACCCTTTCTTCATTTATTCGACATTTTCTTAGAGGTTAACATTTTATTGAAAAGTTGAGTTAATCATTCAACCCTTAAGTCCTTTGGGATTCTAGTTCTAGTAGGGCCACATTGTTTTGTTTGTTTTCATCATTTTAATGTGTTTTTAACTTTTAAAAATTTAATCTTGCTAGTATAATTTATATTATGCTATGGTATATGTTTGAACCTCTTTTTTACGCGTCCGTTCTTTAGAAAGAAAGGCATCTCCAAACTTATCTTGGAAAATAGATGATACTTAAAATATTATGTAGTTTAGTGATAGTTTGAAAAATATAAGAACTGAGGTTCGGGTTCTTTAAAAATTTGATTTTTGACCATTCTCCGCCGGATGGTGCGAGTATCCGGCGTTACCTTATATCGAGCAACAGCTCGAACGCCTTTGATTAACCGTCGCGGCAACCTGTGTTTGGAGACGTGCACATCCACAAAATAAAGTGAACTCAAAATGGCAGTGGCCTTTTGGGTTCAATGAGATGCAAACTGATTTGGTTCGGGTTTATTTTATTGGTTTATTGGTTGACTTTTGATCGACTTGAAGTTGGTTTTGTTGATTTTTGAGTTTTCAGGTTCATTAAACCAGTTTTATATGTGCAATCGGAGTTGATTAGAATCGGTTTTCTTTTGGGCAGATTTATTTAAATCTGGAATTTATGTGTTTTGAGTTTAATGAAAATCTGATTTTTGTTAGAAGTTTGATTTAAAATCTGAATCTTGGTGTTCGGTATGGTTCAAAATCTGATTTTTTTTTGGTTTGATGTGTTTCAAAATTGGTTCTATTGTTGAATTAAACCGGGATAAGTTGAATTTGTTTTGACTTTCATATTTTGTTTAGTTCTGTTTTTTTTATTTGAATTTTCAGATTCGGTTTTCTGTTTTTGGTTTTATTATTATTTTATTTTTTTAGTTTGGCGGTTTGCATCGCCTCCGACCCATCGGGCTACCATTGAGCGCCCGGCTCCATACACTAGAACTTGATGTTGAAATCATTTCATTCCATGAAGGTGGAGTACATTGGAGTACAATAAGTGATGATCCTTCCCCCAACTTAGGTTCTTCACCGGTTTAGAAAATTTTGGCATTACAACGGCATGCCAGTTGGTTTCTAATTTGGTGAAGTTTACCCATCCAATACGGCTAGCCAATGACTTAGCCAAATTGGGTGAAGGATCATCGGCTATGGGAGCATGCCCGCACCGACGTCCAGATCGACATTCCAGGACATACCCGGGGGAGCCGTCCAAAAAGGCATCTTAGTTTATTTTTTGCATTTCGCATATCTGTTTTCATTATTTTGTTTTTTTTGTCAAGGCCGCTTGGGCCGGTTTTGAGTCCCATTGGCGTTCAAAGCCGGGCTTCAATCTTCTTAGGTCGGAAGGGCCTGTCTTGACTATTTTGGGCCAGAAGGGTCTGCTGGATTTGTGCTTGCGCCTCCATTGTCTTGATGGTAGGGTAAGGGCCCGCCCGGACAAACTATCGGCCCGTCGTACGGATTCCGAAAGGGTCCAGGACATCCACCCCTACCTACCATTGCTGAAAAAATGGCAGATTTCTGCACCCTGGTTGAGTGCTGCAATGTTGTCCACTTCTGAAGCTCCATGGATTGGTCTCCTTCTCGGTAAGCCACAAGGTGGCTGCTGGAAGGGACCTCGAGTTTGTTTCTTTTTTGTTGGTTGAACAGGACCTGTTTGGGGCCTGTTCGGCTAAGCCACAGAGGGGCTGGAGTTTGGCCACAAAGGGGACTGTTTGGATGGGCCGAGAATGGGCCAGAGTGGTGTCTGAAATGGGACCGGTTTTGGGGTCTGAACATGGGCTGAACAAGGGCAGCTTTGGGCCTGTTTAAGGGGTCTGTTCAGGTGGCTTTTAGTGGACTGGTTTGGGTCTGCACAAGGGGGGATCCGAGGCCTGTTCTGGGGGAATGATTGGGCCTGCACAAGGGGCCGGACAGGGTCTGTCCAGGGCATTCGGTTGGTGCAGAATCTGTTTTTTTTTATGGCTAGGGACTGCTATGGTGGTCTTTATTGGATCGAAATTGGCCTGAATTAGGGGCCGGACAGGGTCTGTTTTGGACCTGCACACTGGCTGTCTTGGTAAGCCACAGAGGGGGGTGAAAGGGTCTGTATAAAGACCTGAAGATTGGCCGCATGGGGCTGGGTATGGGCCGAGCAGAGGGTCTGGATAGGCCTGCTTCTTGATGGCTGTAGGTAGGCCGAAATAGGTCCTTTCTGGAGGGATAGAAAGGGGCGAGAGCGACAGCCAGAATTGAGAAAAGAACAAGCCCTTAAAGGGCTACATGGCTAAGGTATACTGCTCTCTCCTACCTGATCTTCTTCTCTTCTCCTTCTCCTTGGCCGCAGGCAGCAGGTGCAGGGGCGCAGCTTGGCAGCAGGTGCAGGCGGCAGTTGTTTGGCAGAAGGTGACACTTCGGCAGCCTGGCGGCCTCTTCCAGCAGTCCCCCCCTGGTGGCTGGCGTGCCCCTCTTCTCTTATAGAGAGTGGGGGGCAGATGAAAGGCTAGCTTTCTCTTCAATAACCGATGGCCTGTGGCCTCCTTATTGGGGTTACACCATTAATTCCAGATTAATGGCTCGCTGTCCCTTGACCTTCCCTTCTCCACAAAATTGTCCAAATTGATGGGGAGACAGGTGGCTGGCGTGGCTGGGCTGCTGAGGTGGTAGAAGAGCCAGTGTGGCACGTTCACACCAGGACTGTTCAGATCTGGTCTTGATGTGGGTCTGCAGGTGGGCCAGCGGGTGGGCCTGCAGGTAGCCGCGGCCCAGTCCCTTCTATGGGCTGTGTGCTAGGCCTCCTTGTGGGCCAGAATTTGCCCAATTTTAGGATGGAATCATGGGCTTCTGATTGGACATATATGGGCTTCTGATTGGGCCCAGTTTGGCTGAACTGTGGGTTGTCCGGTCTGCTCCTAGGCCTGCCCCATTGCCTTTTTTTGTTTGTAAAAATTGGACGCCAACAGTATACTTTTTATGTCTTTTATGTTACTAGCAAAGCTGTCGTCATCAAAATATTTTTTTTACCTTTTATTAATGCCCTCACCTTTGATCAAACTTTTTTTCTTTGTCATTTTTAATATATCTAACTTGATTAAGATCTTAAGATTATTAGTTTTTAATTTATCATTAAAGCCTCATTCCTTGTTTATCTAACAATAAATTTTAATTTACTTTTTGGTATCTTATGTTGTTCATAACCTTCATTATTATCACTATTATTTTTTATTGCCACAATGTGTCTCCTTTCTAGGCCGATCATATTTTTCAGACACTCAGGTACTGTTTAGTTTACTCTTTATTTTTTTTGCCATATTTATCTTAGTAACATTGGATTCTACATTTGACTTACAATCATTTATTTTAACAAGTTCATTTTTAAACATATGCTGTTTCAACCTTTTTAATTTTTACCATTTTAGCTAAAATATATTTTGTTGAATATATCTGTTCTCTCTTGATCTTAATCACTAATTTATGCTGATTTTTTAATGTTTAACCAGGAATAATTTAATAACCTTTGCAAAGAGCACGCTTAATCTTTTGATTTAACTTTTATTTTGCCCACTTTAAATATTACTAAATGAGTCTGTTTTAAGAAAATAAATATTTATTAGTATAAGATCAAAAGACATAGCAAACTCAAGAATATTTTTTTCTCTGATTGACTTTCTCATTGCTATGATATTCTTTTCCAGTATTGTTATGCCCATTAAGATCTCCTACAATAAATATGTTACTTTCATTCAATATATTGTACATAAAGTCATTTATATTCTTCTATTTTTTAAAATATTACTTTTTAATGTAATTTATTGAGTATAAGAACTTACTATGTTAATCATCTCTCCTATAATAATTGTTTACAAGAATAATTCTATCTTTTATTTTTTTCATTGATACCACTGCGTCCTTCGGTGTTAAATCAACAATAATATTAATCTTTCTTCTTTCCTTCTTGTCAATAAATTTCATAAATTTTTTTCTAAGGAATCCAATAATTTAAGTACTCATTCTCATGATTCTTATAATTTTTTATTTTATAGATTTCTTTCTATACTAATGCTTATTTCTTTTAAAACTTTTGTGGTGCTCTGCTGTACGAATTAGTTTCTTATCTTCACCCATCTTTGATGTGCAAATTCTTTTTTATTTATCACATTCAGATGCTTACGTGGCATGTCACAGGTAGAAAAGACCCTCTTTTTTATTTGTTTTATTTTACCCGAGCTCCTTTGTTGTGTGCCATAAGAAAAAGACGTCTATCATGTGAATTCTTATCATGAGATGTGATTATATTTTTACACTAAATGTCATCTATTTAACCCTCCTTTATTACTATAGGAAGCTGTTATCTTATTTTTTGCATTTTTTTTTGTTTAAATGATTAAGGTGTTCTTGTGAGACCTAAACCTCACCTAATTTAGTTTGGATTTATACTTTTGACTATTAGTTACACAAAGGCTCTTGAAGCCATAAAGAAATTGCACAAAGATCAGGCTCAGGAGATAAAGACATATAAGCTGAAGTTAGAAAATCTTCGAACACTAAAGGACGCAGCGTGTAAGGTATTCTATCCACATTTACGTTTAACACTTTCTTAACTATCCCATGTTACATGATTAGAGTTATAGGCAAAGATGACAAGATATTTTTGCTTAATTTTGCTATCTATTCTTTTACCTTCTAGATGAAGCATTTTATGGTTTCATATCAGTGCAAGACATATTTTGATTATGCTCTTTAGTTGTGTTTGTGAACTCTTCTTTTGCATCAATATCTGGCCTGAGTTTGGACTTGAAGTGACAACTCAGGAATCCCTATGAGTGGTCTAGAATATAACTAAATAGTTTTGAGAAAGTAAAGACTTTTATTCTTGTGATCTATATGTTGGAGAATGTGTCTTCTGTTTATCAACGTAAAAAAGGAAAACCACATTGCTCATGTTGAAAACGTATCTTTTCCACGTAAGCAAATCATGGAATGCCATCTCGCGAGATCTCGCCGAGATCTCGCGAGATCTCGGTCTCGCCAAGGAGGCCGAGAAACGAGATCGCCGAGATCTCGTCCCATGTAGACTGGTCCATCTGCGACTACTCTGCGCCAAGGAGGCCGAGAAACGAGGTCGATCCGCGACTACTCTGCGCCCCGTTTATGATAGTGTAAACACATTTAATATATTTCACTATCACTTATACTATCACATAAAAATGTGTTACAAGTTTAATACCATATTAGTATTTAAATAAGATTACATACAAGTTTAAATCTTTTAGAAGCACAAAAATTATCTTTTTGGTATTGAAAGTGCTTGTAATTGTTCATTCACATAGTTGATGTACAAAATGTGTTATATATTTTCATGTAAATTCATTTATGTACTCCTATTTTTATAAGATATTATGTTATGTTTCATACATATATACATTTTGATATGAGAATCCGAGATTCGATCTCCCGAGATTTTTCCGAGATCTCTCCGAGATCTCTTCTCTTTCACCCCCTCGAGACGAAGCCGAGATCCGAGATGGCAATCCTTGAAGCAAATACTTGTGAAGAGGATGTGGAATGCTCCAATGGGGACGCCCCTAGTTGTCAAGGTGTCCTTGCGCCAAGCCTCCTTTGCAGGGCCAAGACTTGTTCCTGGCAGCCCAAAAGGCACCCGCCTAGGTACCCAAGGTGCCTACTTTGGTGCCTCAAGCCCTAGGCCCTTCTACATGAGTAAACATTTCTCTTTCACATGCACGTGTACACACACAAGGGCATTGGCCCATTGACTTCTGCAATCCGTATGCATAGGTCGATCTGTGAATCATGGCTGCCCATTTAATGATAGTGAAATCATATTAAATATTTTACTATCACTTATCCTATTAAAATATATTTAGTATTTTTAATTATACATACTTGACAATTGTAAAATTCTCTCTCAATTCCTTTATCTCTTTCTCTCACTTATTTATAAATATTATCTATCTAAAAAGGAGACATAGTGGTGGAACGAATAAGTGCAAAATGCAAAAAAGAAAGAAGTAAAAGAAAATTGGTTAATGCGAGTATAAATATTTCAATTAGTCAATATGGATTTATGCTTGGTTGGTTTGTTATAGATGCTATTTTTCACATTAGAAGCTTAATAGAGAAATATTGATATATGAAGAAATATTTATATATGATGTTTATTGACTTAGAAAAAAATTAATGGTAAAGTTCCGAGATATTTTATGTTTAGTGTTAGAGCAAAAGATGATGCTAGTTAGATATATATAGATAATAAAAGACATGTATGATAAGACAACCAGTAATATGTATTATATACTTGAGGAAAAACACAAATTTTCTTATTTCAATTAACTTATATCAAAAGTTTGTAAAAGTCTTTATTTTTTTGAATTAGTTATAAATAAGTTAACAAGGAATATTTAAGATATATCATGACATATGATGTTTGCATGCCACATTGTATTGTTGGATAAGGCATAAGGTGCTAATAGGAAGCTAGAACTTTGGAGACACTTAAGAAGTGTAAGAGTTTCAAAATATATATATATATATAACAAAGACAATATATATTGTAAATTTAACGAACACCGAAGAAAAAAGATGAAAATGTGATGGGAAAGGATCAAAGCATGATGGATGAAATAAAGATTAGCTAACTGGATTCTATATGATCAGAAGACTTCATTAAAACTGAAAGAAAAAATTTATCAAAATGTTGGATAATAGAGGAAAGACATATTTTATATAGTGTTGCTGAAATGAGAATGTTTAGATGAAGTAGGCATGGGTCGGTTTCCATTCTCGCGAATTCTTCCTCTGATGTGGTGAGTTGGAAGACTTAACTCACAAGGGAGGTAAATCTCTTTTGATCAAGGATGGGATGTGCATGCCGTCATGCCAACCCCTTTTCTTGGACCTTAGGAAGATAAACATGAGGGAAGGAATTTTGTCATCATGTCTGTCTGGGATCGGCATCATCATATTCATGTCAACAGTGCATGCTGCACACCAATGTATTCAAGTTAAACATCAATAAAATGAATTACATATACTGACATTGATGTGGATTTTGGGCATATGAGTGCCAATGGACTTGATAAGATGCAAATCAGAACTAAAAGTAAAAAAGATAAAATAAACATAAAACAAATGTGAATAAATCTGAAAAATACCTTAAAACTTGTCATTAAATTTGAAAAAAAGGCATGATTAATAGGTCTAAACCATGTGATTAAATCATTAATCAAATATTAATTTAATCATTCTAAGATTTAATAAAACATCCAAAACATTGAAAATTAATTACCTTAAAATTGAAAAATTAGATTTCAAGCAAAGTGGTGACCGAATTCTTAACTTTAAAAATAATTTAAATAAGCATATCAAACTTTAAAGCAAATTAAGATCTAATATAAAAATAAAGTCAACACATATCATAAAAAAGGATAATACGAAATCTGAAACATTAAAATTTAAAACATCTCAATTGATTTAATTTTAAAACACCGTAAATCATTCATTAAATCCCAAAAGAAAAATAAAATAATTCTAATCGAACTAAAATTTAAATTGAAAACAATTGGAGCATAAATTTAAATATGAAAACAAAATACAATCAACATTAAATCTGAAATTAAATTCAAACTGAATCAAAATCAACATTAACCACATCTTAAATCAACTTGGTTGAGCCCATAGGACAACCGTCTCTTGCTATGATGATTAATCATGGGGTTTCAAGTCGTTGCTCGATATAATTAACATCGGATATTTGCATCATTCGATGGGGAGAGGTCAAAAAGTCAAATTTTCATCGAACTCAATAACTTTGGTTTTATACTTTTACATATATCATCGGACTAGTTAGTACTCTTAATAGGATATAACCTATTTTTTTAAATGGTCCGAAGACAACAAAATTCTCTCTTCAAAGTTTCTAAAATCGAGTTTTCACAAAATGGCATACCCGATGGGACCTCTCATTTTCTTTATCTTTCCACCACAACAACTTAAAAAGACAAACATCCACTACCTTCAAATAAACTATTTACATGTAATGGAGCTTGTCTTGTCCTTTGTAGGCAGAATGACTTTCGAAGTAGTTTCCTATTGCGAGTCGTACATCCGGAGCCGATTGGTCAGCACCAAAGCTATCTCCTTCTGTGTGTTTCTAAAGGTTGTCTAGACTCCTTTTCAACTGGGGGGTAAGGTTGGCCGTCCTGATCATGTAGATATTGGAGGCTGCCAAGAATGTGGAGCCATCTCCTTAAGCAAAACAATCAACGCCTCTGTAGGCATCTCTTACTGTCAACCACATCTCTATCTACCTTGGGCCTTCCCTACAGAGGTTTAGGGTTGGAAAAGTTAGACCCCTAGTCGATCCATACTGATCCATTGTCGTAGGCACCATAAGGGTATATTTGAACGGTAAGACTTGATGTGCCATGCTAATTTACACTCTTGCTCAACTTAGGTAGCAGAGATGTCAGAGACCCCACCTTACTGTTCTCTCTCTTGCCAACCGATTCACCGCCTTGGATTGTTTAGACAAGCACAACACAATCATTCTTCGCCTATAATCAATGGAATGTTGAGGGGGAAGAAGAAATCTTACGCCCACTTGGAGAAGACCGGCCAACTAGTGGCCATTGGTACAAAACAGAAGGGGCAGCTCTATGAAAGGAAAGACGAAGGCTTGAGCTGACCAGCGGCTCAAAAGAAAGCAGCTTGGGTGAAAGGTGAGCCCGAGACTCACAACTTTCTTCAATCGGACCGAGTAGCTGTCCCACAACAAAAACCTTGATGGGTATAGGAGCCTGCCATCTACAACACTCCAGTGATCGGTCAGTTTGCTAGTCACCTATCTTAACTACTTGCCCTGCCAACTGGGAGTAGGCCTTGTAACAAGTTCACTCTACACTGGGCCAACGACATGACCAATACCCATGTTGATTGGGGGCAAGGTAGTAGACCCTTTGCCTTAAAGATGAAGCAAGTATGCTTGCCTAGGTTTAAGTTTGACGTTGTGGAGCTAGCATCCAACATAGTTGTCAAGGCGCCCGCCTAGGCGCCGCCTAGGCGGCAAGGCGCCTTTCCAAGGGCGCCTTGCCAGGGCGCCTTGTCTGGGGCCAAAAAGGCGCCCAAGGCGCCAGCCCAAGGCGCCCAAGCAAGGCGCCTTGGGTATTTTTACATCATTAAAAAAAATTTTTGAGGAGTTTTTCTCCCTTGATACCCCTCACAAGGGACACTTATTTGATCCGCGACTACTCTGCGCTCCCCCCATTTAATAATATTATAACAATATTTTACCATCACTTATACTATTGCACATATATAAATTTTATAATCATAAATAAGTTATATACTTAAATTTTATAAAAATTTATTTAACTTTCTTCTCTTTCACACACACATCATATTTACTTATGTGCATTGATAAAACACTCATATTCAATTATAACATAACAAATATAATTATATTTATGTTTTGTTTATATATAACAACCTCCCGACTTAGCCTTCCTTGAATACCGCAGCCTTCCTTGAATACCGCCTTGACCGCCAAGGCGACACTTAAGCGGCCGCCTTGTCGCCTAAGTGGAATCGGTACCCTTCAACGCCTTGGGCGCCTTGTCGCCTTGACAACTATGGCATCCAAGTTCAATCGTTCGTGACATTTAGGAGAAGGACCCTCTTAGTCAAAGCCAAGGCTTTTATCTTGGCCGCAGAGCACCACAACTCGGCTTGTTGCACAATTCACCCCGCCTCAACGGCAATAGTGTTTACCATTATAGTGATGGATTCGAGTCCACAGTGCCTCTAGAATTGCCACAAAGATGATGGTCGATTTTGATCGATGCCGAATCAGTGAGATCGCCGCTGGATAGAGCAAATTGCTGCTGGAATCATCTAGCACTTGGGGTATTGGAATGTTGGGTGGGGGTGAATCGATGATTTAGGGTCAATATCACTTTTATGAGGATAATATTGGATCAATATTGGGCCCAAATTGTTCTCAGTATCAATTTTATACCGGGACCTTAGTTGTCCCGATGGAATTGGAAGAATCGTTAAATTTTAATCCATTTCATAGTTGGCCGATTCCATTGATTTTGATCGATTTTCTCAGTAGTTGAGTTTGGATTAGTGCTCTAGGTGATAATCAGATTGAGACAAACTGAATCTCAAAATCAACTGATTTTGATCCAAATCAACTAATTTTACAATCAATGCTTCCTCGTAAAGGATCCTCAAATCCCTTCCAAATGGCCCCTGAGAAAATCATTTTCCCCCACCCTAAAGTAAGGAGGGAACGAGGGGCATATAATGTCATTCGGTGCTCCTCCGCCAAGGTATGAGGGGGATGGACCAAAATACCTATTCCCTCCTCTCACAAGCAAAAACAAGGAAATAGTATGATACTTTTTGGACCAAAGTGTCCCGCCTTCCTGTTGCATAGGGGTGTTCATGGTTTGATTTGGACCAAAAATAGGAAAATGGTAGGATTTTTTTCATCAAATCAAACTCTCTCAAATCGAACCATTGGTTTGGTTTGGTGTAGTCTAGTTCAAATCATATTTTATTGTGTTATAGTATGTATGTCAATGTATGATTTTATTCTGTTTATTTTAAATCATATTTTATTAATATTTCGTGTTTATGTTTATATGTTTTATCAATTTTATCTTAAAAGCTTTTGAAAAAATTGTTTTTATCAGAAAAGATATCTAAATATTGTTAATATATCTATTTAAAATGAATATGTAATATGATATAGGTTATTCAGTTGGTTTAGTTTGAAGGGTTTAGAAATCAAATCAAATTAAATCAAACTAATCGGTAGTTCAAAGCAAATCAAATCAAACCAAACTACTGATCTGATTTGGTGTTGTGATTGAACTAAATTGTGAACACCCCTACTCTCACATATAAAAACAAAGAGATGATAGGACTTTTTTTTTTGATCAAAATGCCCCCATTTTTTTTCTATAAAAGAGGCCCTTAAAGCCTTATTTGGACAATTCAAGAGAGTGTGTCAGGCTTCCTACGTGAGTGGATCTCCAAGGCTCCAAGGTAGGAAGCTCTAAGGAGGAAGAAGATCAAGTAAGGTCCATTAAGCTATTGCAAAGCCCAATAAACTCTAAGGAAGAAGAACCCTTTAAATGCTCACAGAGTCTTAAGGTACTCTAAGGACATGAGAAGATACAAGGTCCATTAAAATATGCTATGGCTCAACGTTAGCTCACATTAAACGAGAAAGGACTGACACCATACACACTCTCATTGTGTAAGAAAAAGGCCCATTAGCCATCAAAAAAAATTATGAATTCCCATTAAAGGGGCTAGATCTCAAGCTAGGATGATGCCCCTTTGATGGAAGGCCATTAAGAAAATGTGAAGGCCCGTTAGGGTGGCTAGATCCCAAGTCAGGGTGATGCCCCTTAGTGGATGTGAGGTCCATTATGTCAAGAGAAGGCCCTATAACCATACAACATGAAGACACCAACTATGCAAGGCTCATTAGCCCACTCAAGGCCCAATTGGTATTAACCCACTGGTATCCCCACGGCATGAAGACACCAAAATACCCAAGGCTTGATCAGACTCCTCTTCAACACATGAGGCTACCAACCAATCCAAGGCCCATTAACAAGAGAACAAGCCCAATAAGCTCAAAACATCAAAAAATACAAACCAAGCAAAAGAAACAAGCCTAATGAAGGCCCATCGACATGGCTAGGCCTCCATGGGAGGATATGCCTCTAATGGGCAATAACCTCATTAGGCTAATGAAGGCCTATTAAGGTGGTTAGACCCAAGTTGGGGTAATGTCTTGCAGTGGATTTGAAACCATTAAAGGAACATGAAAGTCCGTTAAAGTAGCTAGACCTGAAGTCGGGGTGATGCCCCTCAGTGGATGTGAAGCCCATTAAGGGAATGCAAAGGCTCGTTAAAGTGGCTAGTCCCCAAGTCAAGGTGAGGCCCCTTGGACCCTTGGTGGATGTGAAGTCCATTAATGCAGCTAGATCCTGGGTCAGGATGATGCTCTAGCTCATTAACATGGCTAAGCCTTCATAGGAGGATGAAGGACCATTAAGCGTGGCTAAACCTCTAGTGAGGATAATGCCCTCTCATGGGTAGAAAGCCTAAGAAAACCGTCAGTAAGGTTAAGGTCCCCATCCCCCTTCTAGTATTTGCCTTCAGCTATATGTTATCATGGCAATTAGCCAAGGGTTGCTTAGCCACCGCCCGAAATAATTAACATCAAATCTGTTCGAGGATTAATAGAGAGGTCCAACTATAATATAAAAGAATTCACACTATATAAACCTCACCTCATACATCATACCATTCCACACCCCCATACCTTAAACCTAGAGCCAAACCCAGATTATCACCATAATTTTTTCATTTCCTTGTGAGGTTTCAACATTGATCCCCAGCTCTCAGCTAAAAGGTGATCTGTTTTTTCTTGCAGCTTCGAGATAGCATTTCACAGGATCATGACAAGACAGAGATGTTAAAAGCACAAATAAAGGGTCTAGAGTCCAGCATTCAAACTGTGGAGAGTGATATCCAACAAACTGAAACTACTCTGAAGGATTTGCGGAAGCTTCAGGAGCAGATATCTACCAAGACAACCACTCGAAGCACTTTATATAAGCTTCGAGAAACACAGTATGCTGCTCTAGCTGAGGAAATTGAAGGTGAATGGTTGTGCTTTTCTCTCTTTTTGTTGGCACTTTTTATGATTTATGTGACTTGCCTTAATTGTCATTATTCATACTTTTCAAACCCTAATTAAGATGATAACAAGGAAATTTAAATTTTATCATCTAAATAATATTTTCCATTCAACATACTTAATTTTTTCACTAAAATATTGTTTCTTTTTTTCACGTGATAGATAGTTATGGATAATTTGAGTTGGAGCTGTGAATTGCATGTAACGCATAAAGTTAAGAATGTGCTGTTGGAGTTTGTTGCTCACTAACATTTTCACTTAGTAAAGGCAAATTTTTTTTCCCATTCGATTCTCCTATCAATCTCTTAGTTTGTGTAACTAATAATGAAATTTGATTTTGTTGCTAACTTTGGGTCTTGTGGTGCTCCATGTAACATTTTGACAACATCAAAAGTAATCAATGTCTTAGCCCCAATTCTGGTGTGACCACAATACATCCTAGTGCAGTATACACTACAACATATTATTGAAAAAACCTATCATCCATAGTAGCATGTCTTGAACAAGCGAGATGAGGCTGCTTAATGATGTAAAAGATCCCTTTGCCTCGTCAGTATGAAAGTACTTATATTTCTCTCTAGTACTTCGTTTTTTGCATGACTGGACAGGAACGAAATTGGGATCTGACATTTTTAAAAACATTTGTTACTTCAAGAAGAGGATTGGTTCTTCTAGCTTGTGCTTGGCCATTAAGGAGCCAAACTAAATGTTTTTTTAGAAGGCCAAAAAAATATTCTGTCACAGATTAAGTAAAGCCAGAAAACAAACGTCAGTACGATGCAACAAAGATACAAGGAAAATAAGAAGAATCACATTCAACTAGAGAGATATTGTGCCAAGCAAGGTAGGAAGTTTCAGGTTTTGAGAACAGATCAGCCTCCTTCCAATCAATATTTATCCCCACGACATGGATCTTATATTGGTCCAATGCAGCCTGATATTGGATTGAATCTTAAGTGGCTTATTTTGATGTGAAAATTTAAAGAATAATGAAATAGTGAACATTAAAAACTTGTTTATTATTCTTTTGAAAAAGTATTGAAATGATATATTGTAGCGTGAGAAAAAAGAACACTTAGTTCAATAGGAGCAAGAAAGGGCTAATGGGATTTTCAGGTTATTGTAGATATTTTTTATTTTATATGTTTTTAATAATTTTTAGGATCTATTTTTTTAATTTTATGGGCTCCCTTGATTCGGCATGTATACTTCTAACTCAACTCGACGTTAATTTAATTTCAAACTAATCGTGGTTGCCCATGTGAATTAATTTTCTCTACTCACGCTGATTTAGAGTAATTTATTTTAAAAATATTTAAATTATCCAATCATATTGAGTTTCTCTTTCCAGTTAACATAGGCCAACTGTGATTGCATTTTAATTCTTCTATATTGTTATTTTCCGATTTTCTAGGTAAATTTTTTTTGCTCTACGTTTAGTGTATTGCTGAAACCTTGTTTTTAACTCATCTTCTCTCTTTAAAGAGAAAAAGAAAATCATGTTGGGATTAGAATTCCTTTTTTTGAAATTCTTTTCCTTCTTTTGGGCTAGCATTGACTACTATGAAAATATGTGGTATTCATAGAAGTATTAGCAAATTTGATGTGATATTATCTTATAGGAACACCGATGGTTCCACAGATTTGCTAAGTGTCGACAAGGGTATCACCCACCACTTAGATGATCTGAACCACAATTTAATTTATGAGGTTTTATGATTTCTTTGAAAATAAAATTTGACCTCTCTCCACCGGACTTGTGATATTCCGGTGTTAATTACATCGAGCGAACACCCGGACACCCTTGATTGACCGTCACAGCAACATATTGAACGGAAGTCATGCATCCACATAAACACAAAGCTGGAAGACATATCCCCATGGCCTTATGAGATAGAATTTGGTTGAACTTAATTCAAACTTTTAAGTTTGGGTTCATTGATTTTCTCCTTGGTTTAAGATTTGATTTTATTTGTTTTGTTTATGTCTTTGGTCATTTGTTGACTTAGACAATTTTGAGTTGATCTCTTTTTTTATTTGTTTGTAGGAATTAATTTTTATTTTTTTGGTGTGTTTGTTAGCATTTTTTGCTTGATTTAAGTGAATTTCTTCTTATTATTAAGATTTGTTCTTAATAATATTGATCACTTTAATTTTTCATGGTTGATTTTAATCCAACATAACTTGTTTTTGTAGTCATTTGTTGACATTTTTTATGCATTATTTAATGACATAATTTTGGTTGGATTATGTTAACATTTTATTGACGTTTTGATCATTTATTTGATTTGGATTTTGTTATGCACACTTAATTATTTAAGTAGCATTATCCATTTGGTTTGATTTAATTTTCTATGGTTAAGTCGTATTCAAACTTAACATGTTTTGTAACCATTTGTGGTCATTTTTTATGTATGATTTTGTGACACGGATTTAATTTGATTGTGATAGTATTTTTGTTAATAAGTAAGTCATTTTTTATTTTTATTTAATCAAATTTGATTATTTGATCAATAAATTATTATTTCAATGACTTATTTAATTTTTATCCACCTCTCAGAGTCTATGGGATTATATGTTATCCTTGTAATGGCATATCCGGTCAATCGAACTTGAATTTATTTCATGTCGATTTGAGTACATGGAAGTACAATAAATGAGGGTGCATTCGAGCCTTTGTTTCTCAATACATGTCAAAGTTCGTTCGATTTGGCCAGCATTTCGGCTTTACCGATTTGGGTTTCGGCTTTGCTGATATTTTAATTTTACCGAACCAAATTTTCTACATATATCCAAGAATGACTTGATTGCATTTAATATGCAGCATTTCTGGAATTTCTTCGGTTTTGCTGACATTTCGGCTTTACCGATCTGGGTTTTGGCTTTTCCGACATTTCGGCCTTACCGAACTAGATTTTCTTCATATATCCAAGATTGGCTTGATTGCATTTGATATGTGACATTTTTGGAGTTTGTTTGGTTTTGCTGACAATTCGGCTTTACCGACGTGGGTTTCGGCTTTTTCGACATTTTGGCTTTACCGAACTAGATTGTCTTCAGGTGTCCAGGAATGGCTTGATTGCATTTGATATGCGACATTTCTGGAGCTTGTTCGGTTTTGCCGATATTTCGGTTAAACACTTTCTAACCAATCCAGTTCCTAGTCAGAGTTTAATTCTAATCCTAATAGAAATTCAATCCCAATCCTACTTGGATTCAAATTCCAATCATACTTGGATGCAAATTCAATTTTCAATTTTACTTGGAATCAAATTTTAGTACTACTAGGATTCAAATTTAAATTCCTGTTTTCCAAATCCAATTCTATTTAAATTGGTGTGTAAGTCGAAATTGTTCTCTCAAAATTCAAAAATTGAGGTAAGTCTTTAAAACCTGAGGTGTTGTGATAAATTTTAAATTTTACTATGAAAATTTATGAAAAAAATCATCAAAAATATTTAGAAATTTTGTATTTTTATAAATCAATTTTTTAATTTCTAAAAATGGGATTTTTCTCTAAGATCAAAGTATTAGTCTTAAATTATCCAATTATGACTAAAATTATTTTAATCACTTATCGCATTTTTTAAAATTTTCTTTTTGAGCTCCAAATATTTATTTTTTTATAAATTTAAGGTTTTTTTTAATAAAACCAGATAAATATTAAAATAATTTTAAAAAAATACCTGTAAAAGGAAAATGGTTATAAAATTAGTAATATCTATTGGCATCTTCTCCCATGCTGGAGGTAGTTAGTGTGTGTCCCACCACCTAAGAATAGCAAAACTTATATATAAAATCTTTGAAAATAGGAAAAAAGTCTTATTTCATTTTCAAATGATCCTATCTTTTATTGGAGATGAGATCTAGCCACCCTAGCTCTTTCTTTTTTTAAAATAGCCCCAGCCTCTATCGCAGGAACCTTAGAGAAGGATTTGGAGAGAGTGGCTTGTGAGAACAGAGAAAAGAGAAAGAGGAAGGCAGCACGACCCTTCCCCTGCTGCGCAAGCCTTAGAAGAAGAGAAGGAAATAGTAAAAAATTAGTAAACAAATAGGAAATAGTAAAAAAATAAAAAAACAGACAGAAAATAAACAAAAATTCAGAAACAAACCAAAAGCTCAAAATAGATAAAAATACCCAAAATACTGAAAATAACATAAAAAAGAAACACGCCACAAAACAGAAAACTTAAAGACAAATAAAAAGAAAACAGAAAACAGAAGGAAAAAATTAATGAAAACAAAAAAGCTCAAAGCAGGTCAAAAATGTCCAAAACATAAAAAACATAATGAAAATATTAGGGAAACCAGAAAATATGAAATCAGATAAAATGATAAAACAAAAAGAAGAAACTAAAAAAGTTCGTAAATCAGAAAATCTGAAACTTTTATGGAAATTCCTATGTCTGAAAACAAATAAATCTAAAACTGAAATCACTAAGTCAAAACAAATCTGAAGCTGAAAACTCAGAAATCCAAACTGGGAAAAAGGATCAGAATTCTAAAACCCACCGATTGTGAAATTCAAAAGGAAAGATTCACAAGTCCGTTAAATCTGAATTCCCGAAAAGCTGAAAACAGAAGTAATGAAATTTGAATATTGAAATTCCAAGGTTAAAGACGAACAAAATACCCGAAGTTGGTGAAAACCAAAAAGTGTGTAAAACCATTAATGAAATTCAAGTCCAAAATGTCTAAAACAAAGAAAAATTAGGAAACCAAATCTTAAAACAACAAACATCAAATTAAAATTAAGGTAAGTCAAAACGAAAAACCAATAACCACAAAAACCCAAAACAACTCAACACAAAACTCAAACCAAAATTGAAACTATCCAAACAACAAAATCTCATAAGGCCATGGGGATGTCTCCAAATGTTCTTGTGGATGAAAGACTTTGTGCTAAAATTTCTCAAGACACTTAATTGGGCAATTATTGGACAATGGCAACGAATTGAGACAATTTAAGGGAGTGGGCCCACTTTGTCCCACATTTGGGCCCAATTTGCTAGATGGGCCCAATAAGTCTTATTGGGCCTGATTGACTGAGTCAGCCCATTAACAGATTGGCATGAACACAAAATTGCCCAACGCAATTTTGAAGGACTCCTTAATCGGATTGGGAATTTGACCCATGCAGTGAGTTATTGACAAAACACTAGAAATTGGCTTCCGAACAGTCTTATCAAGGTTTATTGGACTTGAAAGGTTGAACAAGTGGGCTCAGGAGCCAGTGCTAGTACACCTTCGCAATGGCACCTCCAATGTTAATACCGCTTTTGGACATTAAAATGACTCTTTTACCTCTATTGCACCCGAGCAACCTAGAGGTGACCCAATAAGAAAGTGGCACCAACATAAGGTTACTTAAGGTCGAAGAATGTCAGAGTTGGATCATAAATCTGATTCCTTCGGAAAGTTAAATTCAAAATTTGTGTTTCGCAGTGCCAAACTACCTTAGGTGCAAAATGGTCAAAACAGTCCTAGAGCAGGTCCATTTATATGAAAAGACTGGTATGGAGAGAACTTTATTTAATTACATTTTTCATGTAATTTTTATGATAATTGACATGAAAAGACTATGGTTTGTAAAGACTATGGTAGGACTCACCAATCTAAAAATCACGGGAATCATGATTTTGAGACAAATCGGAAGCCCTCAACCATATATGTTGATGGAACACATGATCTACAGTCATTGGAGTATATTCGGAACATTATCTAGTCATATTTAATGTATTTAAGAAATTTTGGATAAGAATTAATCTCCATCCTAGGATCTAGGGCATCCTGATGAGAATTAAGTTAAATCTTAAAATAATTTTTAGCTGTCAGCCTGCTGGACAAATAACTTCATAACTAAGGCTTCCTGGATGCATCCGACAAACAAGGAAGAGATGAGAAAATCTCTCCTTGCACCAAAACCAAAAGCTAGCTGTGGCCAGTCTAGATGAGGCCGCGTGGCCCATTCTCCTTCCCCTCATAGTCTTCTATAAAAGGACCTCATCAAGGCTGGTCGAGGGTTGGAATTCCAAGGTAGGAGAGAGAAGCAGCCACCACCAAGCTTCTTGCAGCTGCTGTGCCAAGAAGGAAGGAGAAGGAGAGGAAGAGAAGAGAAAGAAGAAAGGTAAGTCTCGCCCTTAAGCCACATAGCTCTTATACCTCTCCTGGCTTCTTCTCTTTCTCTACTTTTCCCAGGACCGACCCCATCACTCTCTCTTTCTCTCGGCTGTGCATACAACCCCCCCTATTGGCCTCCCCTTTTTCTCTTGGTCTGCCCCTTAACCAAACCCAAACAGTCCCTGCTCACCCTCTTCTCCATGGCCAAAAGTCTCATGCGCATAAGCACTTAAACAACTTCTTCACAGCCCCTTAAAATCCCCTGTTTTGGGCTTGATCAGATCACTTGCCAACTACCTCTTAAACATGCCCAAAACAGTCCTAAATCTGACCTGCACAGACCTTAAGCCAGCCCCTGAAAAGTCCCAATTTTCAGTCTCAAAACTGGTCCAAAACAGACCCCAAAACAGGCACTGTTCTGGTCTCAAACTGACCCTAAACTGGTTCCAAAACCCCCTGTTTTCAGACCTCCTAAAACTTCAAAAACAAAACCGAAAATCTCTATTCTTGACCTCTCCTTAGAGTTTAAGGTGAGGGTGGATGCTTTGAGATTTTTGGAACCCGCCAGACGGGCTGAGTCTCCTTGGGTGGGCCCTCAATTCTCTACCTAAAACAGACCCTCCACAAGCCCTAAACTGGCCCTGAACCAGACCTCAAACAGGTCATAAACAGTCCCTACACCGATCCTTTAAACAGGTCACTAACATTTCCCTTTCGGTTTTTTAAATAGCCCCTGCACAGTCCCCTTAAACTGGCTGAAACCAGTCCCCTTCAACACCTCCAAACAGACCTTAAACTGGACCCTGCACAGTCTCTTAAATAGGTTTTGTTTTGGCTACAACAGTCTCCTAACTTGACTCCAAATAGATCCAAAACAGATCACCAAACAGTCCCTTTTTCTGACCCCAAACAAAACCAGTTTCAGCCCGTTAAAAAGTCCCCTAAGCCAGTTCAAAAATCGCCTGTTTCAGACACCAAAAACAATCCCAAAACAGGACTAAAATATCTCTTTTTTTCTCACCTCTCCCTAGAGTTTAAGGTGAGGGTCTACACGTTGAGATTCTTAGAACCCACTGGATGGGCCGCCTTGGGTGGGCTCTCAATTCCCTACCTAAAATGTGTGGTGCAAGATGAAACTTGAGACATAAACAAGTCATCAGGGCCCAAGGAAGTGTATGGTAGGCCAATCGGGCCTAAGAAGACATGAAACTGGCCATTTGGGCCATGACCATGATGACACGAATTGGCCCAATGGGTCTTGTACAAATAAAAATGGATTGAAAATAAAGTTGGAATATGAAATGAAAATTAAATCTAAGGAGTTAACCCATCATTGGACGCTCCATTGGATGTAGGGCTGTAAACGAGTCGGATTGGGTAGCGGAATCACCAGAATCCGATTCCGATTCCGATAAGAGTTAAGGGTTCCGATTCCGATAATTTCGGAATCACTATGTTCGAATTTGATAATTTCTGAAATAGATATTAAATATTATTTTTATTCAAAAAATGAGTAAATAATTTACATATAATTACTAAAATTTGATATTATTTCTTTGAAAATTTATTTTTATTATGTTATCAATTTATATAATATAATTTTTAATTTATTTGACTTTTTTATTTAATTTTATTTATATATATATATTTATTTATTGAAATCGAATTAACGGAAATGGAATCAACTGATTCCTATTCTGATTCCGATAAGCTACTGAAATATCCGATTCTGATTCCGATAGCTTATAGGATACAAAAACAAGTTCCAAACCTGTTAATTTTTATCGGAATCGAATCGGAATATCGGAATATCGGATTCCGTTTACACCCCTAATTGGATGGCTAGTTGAGGCCTACCTCGGTACGCCGCATACGTACGTAGGCATGAGCTGGTTCTCATTGTCAATGAATCATTCTCTCAGTGTGATGAGTCAAAAGGCTTAAACCACAAAGAGGTGAAGCTCATTCGATCAATGATGGATCGTGCATGGCATCATGTCGACCTTTTCTTTTTAATTTTATGAAGATATACCTAGGTGAATGAATTCTATTATCATACCTATCCAAGATCGACATCATCACATTTATGTTAATGGCTTACATGCCGCACACCAATGTACTCAAGTTGGACATCAATGAAATAAACTACATTTACCGACGCCAATATAGATATTAATAATTCGAATGCTAACCCAATAGATTGGATGGGATGCGAACCCAAACTAAATAAACAAGACAAAAACAATCATAAAATATATTTCATTAAATATGAAAAGTATTTAAAACAGGTTATTAAATCTGATAAAATATTTTTAAACTATCTAAACCATGAAATTAAATCATTAATCAAATGATGGCTTAATCAACTTAAGATAGACTTAATAAAACTTCTAAAACATCTAAATTAATCACCTAAAACTGAAAATATCAGATTTAAAGTAAAGTGGAAGTGGAACATTTAATTTGGAACACACTTTAAACAGTCAAACAAAATTTAAGGTTAATCAAACCGAAACCGAAATCCAACATTAAAAACGATGCACATTATAAGAAAGGTGATGTAGGATTGAACGGGCTTTTAATATAGCTAGCAACAAACAACGACGATAATGCGATGATAGGCTTATGAGTAGATCCATTTAATGACTACACACAAACATAATTGCATTTGAAGAAAGACCCCTCAAAGTGGGAGGGCCAACAAGTGTGGGAACACTACCGAGTTAGGATTCTCTACTAGCAATGAAACTGATCTAAGTAGTCCGATAGGGGTAACCCAAATGCTGCCCACAACGATAATTAACGAGCTGGACAGTCCTATTCACATGATCGACATAGCATCTCGAGATATAATAAACGAGTAGGTGAGAACAACGAACTTGAATGGTGCTGCCACACCTTGGTTTGGAGAGTGAACCCTCATCATCCTTGTTGATGGGGGTTGAGCGCTCCACTCCCGTGTGCTGGTGGAAGGGGAGCCGCGCCCTACAAGCATTGGATAGCCATACGAGTCGACAAGTTCTACGTTCTTCCCTGAGTGATTGGCCCGAGCAGTCGGTAAGGTTTTGTTCGGCAATGATGTCATTGCTATCTGGTGCGACCATAAGTAGAGTGTGCATGGGAACCGGAGGAAGGATTTTGGGGACATCAGGGCATTGACAGGAAGTGTTGTGGATGTGTGTGATGATTGGGTCACAGCCCTGTAGCAGGGTCACCTGCCCGGTTAACTTAAAATATAGTGGGAGATCACAACCGTCAGATGGCGTAGGGTATTAAGCCCACTCGACAATCTAGCTCCAGGGAACCCTGATCAGGGTTGGAAAGGGGGTCAGGGGGTAGCCCTTGTTGGTAGGGGGAGGGGATTCCGGTTTATAAGGGGGGTGAGGATATTGGGAATGGCCTAAAAAATGATAGAACAGGGGAGGGCGAGGTGAAGGTTGCGTGGGGATCTTGACAACCATGAGGTCAGGCAAAAGGGAAAACGACGTTGTGGGTGGATAAGGGGGAAGGGAGGAGTGTGTGCGGTGGCATGGGCTTGTTCGCAGGGCACCGAGGGGAAGGGGATGGGCAGGCGGTTGCTTCCATAAGGGTCGAGGCAGGGGAGGGTCTGCAGGGTGAGGTAGTGGTGGAGGGAAATGGGCCATAGGTTGGTGCCAGTCCAGACAAGGTGGGTGGTTTGGGGTCATTTTCAGAAGGTGAGGAGATTTGTAGGCTCACGATGCTCCGTCAGTGAGGTGTGGTAGTGGGAGGGTCTGTTGTTCAGGGGAAGAGAAGAAGGCACGGAGGTCGGAGGGGAGGAGTTGACATCGTCTGGGGGTAGAGAGAGAAGTCTTCATTCGGAGGGGGTGGGAAGCAATCTGACATGCAATGGGGGGTGACTGTGAACACTCGAGGAAGATCAGGCCATTCACCGGCCAGGAAGCCACTGGAGAGCCTCCACAGTTCAAGGCTAGTGTGCCACCACTTATCTTCTCTGGAGGATTGACCTAGGAAAGGGTAGCAATGAGAGAGAGAGAGAGAGAGAGAGAGAGAGAGAGAGAGGGAGAGAGACGATAAATGCGTTCATTTCATAAAACAAAAGTTCAAATAAACCTCATAGTGTATATATATATATATGTTAGATCAATAAGTATATAAGTGTATATATATGTTCAATCTATCCTCAAAATAAATCTCCAAAATACCCAATATGTGTAGTGAACTAATCAAAATAAAAATAATGTCTACTAATCTATCCATAGTAATGTAACCGACGTCATCACTGTCGGAAAACAAATGTTGGGTCGAACCGGACACGTGCGCGGATGCCCTCACCAAAAGGCAATCAAAATATCATAAAATCTGAAACATTTAAATTTAAAACATTTTAATTACAATCAATTGATTTAATTTTAAAACACTTTAAGTCACTGATTAAATCTCAAAATCTAAATAAAATAATTCCAATCAAACTAAAATTTAAATTGAAAACACGTCAAACATAAATTTAAACCTAAAAACAAGCTCAAATACAATCAACATCAAATCTGAAAATAAATTCAAATCAAATTAAAACCAACATCAACCACATCTTCCATGGTTGCATCTCATCGAGGCAATGGGACTACTGCCCCTTGTGTTTTTATTTATTTTAGGTAAATGTACGTCTTCTACTAGACATATTGCTTTTGTAGTTAAATAAGGATCTTTGAGTTGTTGCTCGATGTAATTAACGTTGAATATTTACACCATCCGATGGAGAGATGCCAAAAATTGAATTTTCACATAACCCAATATCCTTGGTCTATTTATTTACACATCACCCGGACTAGTTAGTACTCTTAATATGATATCAACTATTTTTATAAGTAGTTCGGGACAAATTGATTTTTCCAACATTCTAAAATCGAGGTTTTACACTATAGTAGTTAATTAATGGTATTTGAGATGTAGTTTGATGTAATTAATATCGAAATATTGTAAGTTCGGTGAAAAAATATCGAATAAAATTTTAAAGAAGGAAAACAACTTATTTCAACACTTGGAATGGTTTGAATCACGATTGTATGATCCTACCTATATATACTATGTCAAATCAAATCTATATGTTTTCATATCATATCACAAATTATCTATTTTCAAAAAATAGTGATACAAAATGTGAATTTTCTAATTTGTACATTTTAAATTTAAAAAAATTGATTTATTATTCGTGTAATTTATTTTTTTATATACCTAGTAGACACCATCTCTTTCTAAACACTTATTACCAAATATGTTTTAGAACAATATTATGAATTTTTTCAATGTTAGTAAACCTCATATACGAATACCTTTTTCATTTCTTGATATTTCTCTATCAAGCTTAAAATAACTTCTCTTTGTGGACTAACTACATGCCAAGCTTGGTTGGTTGAAAACATCTCCCAAGAGACAATACATAACTTTTACAATTATGAAGTGTGACTTGATCCCTCTATAATTTAAACAAATTTTTTATCATCTTTGTTTTAAAGAATAAATAATTTCTTTATTTATTTATCAATTTTTAGTGATTAAGATATTGTTTAAAAATTGAGTTATTTATTTTTACCTTTACTTCTTGTAGACATGTTTTATATTTCAATAAGAATTCTATCCTTTTATCATTTTCTTTGATGTCTTTATATTTTTATCAACGCTATCATTAGAAAGCTTATCAAAATGACCTCTTCACCATTTTTAATATCATCACGTTTGATCAAATTTTTCTTTATCATCTTTTATACATATGTTATGGTTAAGATTTTGAGATCTTTGAATCTTGCTGCTATATTCATTTTTAGTTCTAATTTTTCACATATATGTTTGAAAATCTTATCTTGCGATAGTTTTTGCTAGCTTCTATTGTTCATAAGTCTTGTTGTTGTCATATCTAGATAATGTTTTATAATTTCTCTTATTCTAATCTAATGCAGTAATTTTCATCCATATAACATTAATTTCAATGTCTAATTTTCAATCTTGAGAAGTTTATTTTTAAATATTTATTTTTTCATTCTTTTTAAATCTCGCCATTTTATTTTTGCCAACTTTGTTTGATGTGTTTGTTTGTGTTTCTACTTTAACATCTAATATTTTAAATATTTGTAATTTTTTTTTGAAAATTGAGAATATCTATGCAAATATAAAGTTTTACGGACTTTAGCTTGGTCTCTATATTGTTGGAAAATAGAAGGATTAAAATAGGTAAACGATATTACATAAAAATATTAGTGTTTTTCCCCAGTCAACAGATCTCAGGGCTCGTAGTGAGCTGAATGTGTTGCTACTGACCAACCTTTGTGGTATGACATTGCAAATTTGGAAATGGCATGGCTATCCCTATCTATCCCCTTTCTTAAAAAATACATGCCACTAGCACCAACAATACAAAATTAACTCAACCTCAAAAAATCACGATAGAAACATCAATACCTTTCTTATTGACTTCACCTGTGAAGAGCCAATTTGATGGGGAACAATGCAAATCAGATTGACCGATTGTTCGGAGATGGCGTCGCTTGGGTTCGGAGGAGAATGCACATCTATTTCTTGTATTTAGTAGTTTTAATCTTATTTATTTTATATATTTTTAGTTTGGTATTTAGAGTTTTTAAATCGTTTTCATTTTAGTCTTTTAGATATATCTCTAATTTGTCTTTTAAGATTTTCATTTTGTAATGTCCAACTCTATTTACATAACCTAATTTAGTGAGTGAGAAAAGATGGATGGTTGAAAATGAAAAGGCTCCTCTCCTTCCTCTTGTCCCCCTCTCGGTCTGTTTGCTCTCTCCTTGACGTTGACATCAGGTTCCTACCTCTGGGTGCTCCAGGTTGTCTCGTCCCCCTTCCGATGCTCCTTCCTCACCTCCAAAGCTAGGTCGGTTTCCCTTCCCCTTTTCCATGCGGTTTTCCCTTTATCTTTGACAAGTTTCAACCCTCCAACATCCCCCCTCCTCCCAAGCCTTTCCGGACCTTCCCCTCTCACCTCCTCACAACTTGCTGAACACCCCTGACTTGACCTGCGTAAATCCCACCCTCTCCTCCTTCCGACATCGAGCCACCCATACCGACGTCTCCCCTTCTGTTGATGCCCAGTCACTCTCGGTTATCCACCGAACCCCTCGGCAACCTTGTAAGTTGTAACCTCCTTTTCTCCCCATTCAAACACCTCATAGTCCCCCTAGCACCTTGTCCTTCTTCATCGCCTTTGTTTTGGAATTGTTGGAAGCACCTCTTTCCACCTTGGTCCCTCTCGAAGTCGACAAAGATGAAAGAGAAGATGATAGAAGGAGTCGAGGATGACGACGAGGCAGAAGCCCGAGCTTCTTGATGTTGTGGCCGCCTCTAGCTCCGTGAGCCTCAGCCCTACCATCTGGATGAGACGATGATGTGAGGGTGCTGCGAAGATGAAATACCCCCTGTTGGCTCTTCTTTATTTGCCGTCGAGGGCTTGCGGCTACCACCGACACCTCCACGACCCTCCCTCCATTTGGTCACGCGGCTCTCCCCCGAACAACCACGAGCCCCGCACCCGCACCCCTCTCATGCAGCCGCGCACTCACGCACCTGGCAGTCGTGCACGGGCTGGCCAACTCAGCGACTGGCCAAGCCACCCAGTTCACAGCCTAGATTGCTTGGTTCTGGTTGGTTCATGCTGGTTCAATGCCTAGACCACTGGTTCAATTTGCATGAATCTTGCTTAGTTTTCACTTTTAACGATATTGGAAACAGGGAACTCACCCTACTCCATTCTCGTCTTTTGTGCCATATTTCTCACTAGAATTCTAGAGACAAAATTGCTGCAGTTTTTAAGCTTTGCTATGCTTCAATCAAATCATGTCGCTTTAAAGATCAGAATAGGCTCCTTTATTGCCATTGCAAATTAAAGAATTTGATATAATAGTCCACATTGATTCATACCACATTTGATAAATAGGTGGTGAATTCTCTCTTAGTATGTACTGCAAAAAAATAAGCGTCTGTCGTGGGATCTGTATGACCAATAATCATAAGTCTTATGTTGGTGCAAGGAACCTAAGGCAAGGAGGGGTCCGTGGTGAGAACACCTGCGGTCGAGACTGGTTCGACCTTGCCCTCATTTATTGGCAACGTCAATGACCAATGTTGCCCCTTTGGATTGACGATTTGATGATACTTTTGTTCATTTTGTGTATTACATGTTTCGTTTTGGGTTTATTTGGGGCTTATCTTTTGTATGTATTTTGGGGTCTACAAATATTTTTTGATACATAGACACCTTACACTTAAAGTTTGGGCGTAAAGAAAATAGGTGTCCGTGAGAACCTCGTTTTTTTCTTTTTATCAAAATGATTTTCGTATCTCCTTTGGACTACTTAGAAAAATAGGTGATAGCTTATAAATGTATTAAATAGTCCGACGATACATTTAAAAGTATTATAACCGAGGTTCGGGTTTTGTGTAAATTTAATTTTGACCTCTCTCCGTCGGATGATGCGAATATCCGACGTTAACTTACATCGAGCAACTACTCGAATGCCATTGATTAACCACCATAGCAAAATAATTTGAGAGAACATGCACATCCACATAACAAAAAAAAGTATTCAAAAGGGGCCTAGCCTTTCAAACCCGATAAGATGCAAACAAGTTGTCTTAAATTTGTTGGATGCTGATTTTATTTGTTTTGGAATTGATTTTTGATTTAATTTTGAAGTTGGTTTTATTTGGTTTGAATTGTGAATTTTCATATTTGATTTTATGCTGATTTTGAATTGTTTGATTTTGATTTTGATTTGATTTGGTTTCGGTTACTTTTATTTTAATTGGTTGAAATTATTTTTTGTTTGAGTTTAGAATTTGATGGATTTTGATATTTTAAGTGATTCGACCTATTTAGTTCGATCAATATATGAATTAAGATATTTTTGTTGTTTTTCTTATGTCGATTGATATTTTGGTGTTTTGAATATGTTCGGTGTGTTTTAGTTGTTTTGAAGTTTTGATTTGATTTGATCAATTTTAAATTCCAGATTGTTAATTATCTGATTTTTTTGTTTTATGATTGCTTTTTGGTGATTTAAAGTATTTTTGATGTGGTTTATTTGATTGTTTTGAATTATTTAATTTTCAATTGATTAAGAAGTGAGTTTCTATTAAATTAAATGATTTTAATTGAAATTTTCACATTATTATAAATCTGATTTTTCTTTTATTTTTCAGATTTAATGACCTGCTTTAAGGTATTTTCAGATTTTTATTTAATTTATTTTCAGATTTGTTTTATCTCTTTATTTATATTTGGTCTGCATCTCATTCGGTCCATCGGGCTAGCATCGGTGCCCAGTTTGCAAACAATCTCACATCGGCACTTGAACTTTGCATTGATTTCATTTCGCGTCGGTGTACATTGTCGGTCCACATCGGAGTATAAATGAAATATGAAAATAGTCATCTCTCTTCCCTCGGGATAATTTTCCATAAGATCGAGAGATAAATTCGGCATTACAACGGCATGCCGACCCTTTCTCATTCAAATGGATTTTTACCCTCCGACATGTCAAGTCTTTCGACTAGCCACGTTGGGGGAAGGGTCCGTCTGCAGTGGGAGCGTGTCCCATGCCTACGCCCGGGTCGACATACCGGAAGCTGGTCCGGACTAGCCGCCCAATGTGGAGTGTCTAGTTGTGGACTAACTCCTTATTTAATTTTTCTTTTTGCATTTCAAATTTTTATTTAAGTTTTGTTTTGTTCAAAGGCCCAATAAGGCCGGCTTCAAGTCTCATGGCCCAATAAGGCCCACTTCATGTCTTCATGGCCCGATTGGCCTATTTTTAGCATATCGGACCTTGGCGGCCTGTTTTGCACAATGTGGGCCCGGGTGGCCCATTTTCACCTCCTTGGGCCCTGGCGGCCTGCTTTGAACCGTGCGGGGGTTGTTTGTTTTTTCTTTCAACCGAACCAGCGCCTGTTTGACACCGATTGGGCACCTGTTTCGTTCCCAACTCAGCACCTGTTTTGGGGTTGGACCGGCACCTGTCTTGCACCGAGCCAGCTGCTGCTTTTGCACCGGACCGGCACCTGTTTTGACATCGGTCCAGGACCTGTTTTGGGACTGGTCCAGCACCTGTTTTGGGGTGTTATGCCGGGCTAAAATGGGCTGAATTGGACTGGTTTAGGAGCCGGTTTCAGGGTTGCTGTGGGGACATGTGACGAGTGGAAATCAGGGCCACCCGGCTTAACTCTTGGTTTGTCCGGCTGATTCCAAGAGGCCCGGGCTGTCACCCTTACTCCCACACATCAAAGAGGGTAACCGGTTTATTTGGGGGATGCTGTAGGAGATGCTTGGAAGAGCATGTGTGGACTGAATGAGCTCATATATGAATCAGCTTTAAGGGACTGTCGGCCAGGACTTTGAGGTCCCGCTGGGGGTTCAAGGTGTCTGTTTTAAGGGACTGTCCAAGTGGTTGGAAAGGGGGGTTGAACAAGGTGGTTTTAAGGGTCTGATTGGAGGGGCCTGAACAAGGGGCTGTTGAAGGGGTCTTTGATAGATGGAGATTCAGGCCACCTGGCTTAACTCTTGGCCCGTCCGGTGGATTCCAAGAGGCCCGGGCTGTCACCCTTATTCCCTCTCATCAAAGAGACTAGCCGGTTTGCTTTGAGGCGCTGGAAGAGGTGTTTGGAGAAGTTTATGTGGACCGAATGGGGTCATGTATGGACCGGCTGGACTATCAGTCTGGACTTTCTGGGATCTGACCGATGGTTTAACATTGCTGCGCACCAAGGGACAGACTGGGGCATATAGGAGTAGGCGCATGGGGTTGAGTGGAGGCCAAAAGGGAGCTTTAAGGTGGTCCGCAATGGGCTTTTCAAGGTGGCCTGTTTTCAGACTGGTTTAAGTGCTGCACGGGGGACAGGACAGGGGGCAGAACAGGGCTATTTTAGGGGTCTGTTTGGGGGACTGAACAGGAGCACAGAAAAGGGACTGAACGGGACAGCTTCGGGGACTGGTTCGGGATCCATTTGGTAGTCTGAACAGGGGCTGCACCGGAGACACTTGGACTGCTCAGATAGGCCAAGCAAGGGGGGTCCGAAGGGGCTGTTGAGGTGACCGAATAGGGTACTGCAGGTTGCCGGCCAAAGGGGTCTGTAGTAGCTAGACCGAGAAGGGACCCTGATAGGGAGCTCTTCAGTGAGTTAATGGGTAGGCCAATGGAGATAATGGAGATGATGAAAAGAGAGGGGAAGAAAGGAGACTTGAAGGGTTACATAGCTGAGACCAACTTTACCTCCTCTTTTGTTTCTTTTTGTTTCTTTTTTTTTCTGTTGGCGTTGAAGACTCACGGCACCTTGGTGTTCCCCTAGTCCTGCTGGCTGGCGTGAAGACCTGTTCACATCCTTCTTTTTCTCCCCCTGTTGATGTTGAAGACCATAGCAGAACGTGGGCTTCAAGACTGCACCAGATGGGCTAGCAGCCTGGCCCCCTTCCTTTCTCTTCTTCCTCCTCCGGTGGTTGCTGCAAGCGCTGCCTGCTACCGACAGGAAAGGAGGATGCGCCGCGCTGCCGTCCGCGGGTGTTGGCCTGCCGATTGCTCGTCCCTCTTCTCTCTTTCAATTTTTTTCTTTTATATCGTTCGCTAGTAAATCATCTGCTGCCATTTGACAACCAAGTTTACACATAGCCCCAGTGGGTTCTAGGAGTCTACCCCGATGCACCCAGACTTGGATCTCGATATGAATGATCATCTCATTATAGATCTCAAAAGAACATGCAGATGGAATATTTTGAAATACTAACTATGCAGTAATTGAAACACTACACATTACAAACATGGATCAATCATACAATGTAGTTTACAATTCAAAGCATGTACAAACTATGGGCTTTTTTTTTCTTCTAAAAGGTAATGTTCACAACTAAATTTGGATCACCTACCATACTCTGGTCTCTTCTTGGTTGTAGCTCACTCCCGTTGAAATCAAGGCCTGGTTGGGATAAAACTTTTTTTAATTGCTCACCAAAGAACTTGCAGGTGAATGTATTTAAGAACTATCTTGCAGTCAATTGACACTAAAGCATTAGAAGCATGGACCAAACATACAGTCTTGTAATTGACAAATCAAGAAATGTTCAAACTAGGCATTTTCTAATCATAATGTTCTGGGCTAAAATTTGGATCACCTTTCATACTATGGCATCTTTTTGGTCATAGCCATCTTCTGTTGAAATCATGGTCTAGTTGGGACAAAACCATCCTCTGTGTTCCCTCCCTCTTCTGTCTTACCCTTATTTTCAGTAATGATAAAATAAGAAGCATTGAAAAGAGAATTCAACCATCGGCCTTGGAAGTTTTGCCATAGCTAGTCTCATATGGTAAAGTCATGTGGAGACCCAATACTTGACGCTTTTGTATGTGATTTCTGTGACAAGCTGAAGTTACTCTTAACTACTAAGCCAACTGCTTGCTTGTTGAGTTAATTAAAGGCATAAATCTTAAGGATTATAAGACAGCTCAATTAACCAACAGTATCTAGAATAATTCATAACTTCCAAATTCTTGTTTTAGAAAAGCAGTAGAGATTTCTGCTATGATGACATCTTTCAAGTATTCCTGTTTTTCAGATACTGCATTGAAGTGCCAATTTCTACATACGTATCCTATCTTTCACAACCTAGCAGCTTTTAACCATCTTTCCTCCATTTTTCAGATACTGATGAAGAGCTAAAGGAATGGCAAACAAAATTTGTGGAAAGGATAGCATTGCTAGAAGCCAAGATTAACAAGTTGGAGAGGGAATTAACTGATGCTGAGACAAGCTGCTCATCACTTACACAAAAAATCAGTGATTCATCCTTGGAGATTGGAAAGTTGCAGGCTGAAGCAAATGTACTCTACTCTATTATGCCTTTCGATCACTGTCACATATAAGTGACAATTTTTTAAGAATAATTTTATTTTTTCTCTAGGCGCACTCATCCTTGAGACATGAAAGGGATTTAATCATCCAAAGGATCTTTATGAAGCATAACCTTGGGCCACTTCCCAATGTTCCTTTTAGCAATGAAGTTGCTTCATCCTTTGTCAAACGGATAAATGCAAGGTTAACCGACCTAGAGAAGGACCTACAAAATAAGAAGGTTTTTTTTCCTACTATTTATGAATTATTGGTTTTAATAGAATAATTTTTGGCACTTCATTGTATGTTTTTAAGGTTCTTTTATCTCATGGCCAAATGGGATCATTTAATTGAGATTTATTGCTCTTTGACACTAGAATTGGAAGGCTTTTAATCAGTGCAGTCCTGACATTGTAAAACACAAAGCACTTCGTTGATTTCTTTAACATCTCTTGGTGTGCAATATGTTTTCGTGATCTCTGTCTTGAAGTTTTAGGGTGGTGGTGTATTTAGAAATATGGATTAATTTCTGAGGTTTTTTAGATATTTTTTCTATTATTTATGCTAGCTTCACAAGGAACCATATTTTTTGAATACATTATTTATAACCAAATATTTTTGGGCTCAATTGAGCTTTCTGCATGCTATATCATCTTAGGTCATTGGTTATAGATTGTTTCTAAGCATTTTTCTTTTGTTTTATCTTTTGTTGTTTAGCAATCAATTGATGCTGAACTCAAACATTTGTGGGATCACTATGTGGCATTGAGTAATCGTTGCAGTGAGATTGAGGCTCAGAAAAAAGCAAAGGGTGAAATTAAGGTAAGTAGATTTTTGATCTCAGGATGTAACTTAGATAACATAACATTGTGCTGCTCTGTAGGCAGGCATTTCAAAACGAATGCAAGAGAGGAAAGATGAGCGTGATCATGCTGAATATGACCTTTCTAAGCTCAACTTGTCACACATAGATGAAAGAGAAAAGAACTTGGTGTGTTTTTTTGTTGTTTAATGCATTTTTTTTAGCATCACTTGGTTTCACTGAGTATTTTTATTTTTCTTCCACTGTAGCAAATCGAAGTTGAGAGGAAGACTGTTGCTCTCGGAGAACGAGATTTTGAAGCAAAGATAAATGAAAAGAGAACAGAAATTTTTATGCTGGAAAACATGATTAAATCTCTTAACCGTGATAAAGATGTCATGATCAGTGATTCCAATGACAGAATCATATTGGATCTTAAGAAGAAAGAGCTACAAAGCTGCAGGAAGGAGCATAAGAAAATGTGGCATTCTATTTCTATGATCATTCTCATTGCCTATGTTGTACTTATTTCTGAAGTGATTATTGTGACTTTTATACTACATTTGTAGAATGGATGAACACAAGGAAAGAATTCGAGCTGCTTTAAAGGGGAGGCTTCCTTCTGACAAGGATTTGAAAGTGGAGATAAAAAGTGCATTTAGGTTGTCCTCAACTCAACTCTAGACTTAGTCCCAGATTATTTTGTTTGCTTTCTGTTATAACCATTTTTTGCTCAATCATCTATACTCTATTCCAGTTCCTTTTTTTATTTCTCAAGGTAAATTTCTCTACTACAGCAGAGTTGATAGCCCGGATCGAGGTCCAGACCACTTGCAGCTTCATGTACTGTTGGGCCCAATAAACTATTAACAAAACAAGCCCCAAACAAAGCTCATCAAGCTTTGTATATTCTTTGGAGGTTTTATGTGTAACCTTTATAAATAGTCAAATTGTCACATATACTTCTGATTTGTGTAGACAAATTTCAAATACTAGATTTATATTAAAGCCTGTTAGCATGCAACCATATTAGCTTTTATTAAATTTGAAATTACCCTTTGTTGAGACAGAGTGCTTTGATAAGTTGAGCATATCTGAGTAACAGTTGTTTGAGCTAAACTAAACTTGAAGAAGCTCAAAATAGGTACATCAACAAAATATGCTAGATATTTAGATTTATTCATGCTAATGTGTTACATGGGATACGCATGTATAAAAATGGGAGAAGACTCCTTTTATATTTTTCATCCCATTCTTTGAAATTATTCACAGCTGTTGTCTAGTTCCAACAAATATGATTCCTACACTCCCTCGGCCCTTTCTAGTGCATGCCAGCATACAGTATTTTTTGTGCTCTTTTTACGTTATAAAGTCCAAAACACTGACAAGTTTATGTTCAGCTCTCTCAACAGAGAATATGACGAGTTGAAGTCAAAATCTATTGACGCTGAAAAAGAAGTACAAGTCATTCAGATGAGGATACGAGATATGAATAATAGTTTAGTAAAGCTCCAAAAAGACATGGATGGTACGTAATACTTTTGGACGATTGAGTATGATATTCTGGTAAAAGCTGTTCTGATGAAAAGACATGGCATTACTTGTATTTTTTTGAAATATGTGCATAGTACTGTGAGAATTTCAACATTTCAAAAGATTTGAAAATTTAAGAGTTGTGTTTTGCTGAGGTCACCTTGAATGGATGATAAAGATTTGAAAATTCTGTCAGTTGTACATGTGCCATAACTCGAAAGATCATGGCAGTCGCACCCAACCCAGACATTGCCCAGACATAGAATGAATGTGTAGGGGTGGTGACAGCAGATTTAGTGTAGATTGAGGTGCTTAATAGAATACCCATACTCACCATAGCACATCAAATTTGATTTTGCTTTGTGCACAGGGGCAATTTTGTAATATTAGAAACTATTTAATTTAAACTTTATTGTGTTTTTCTTTGACTGACTTTAGGTTTTCCACCAATTGTGACTTCCTTTGATAATTTTAATTTACATATTTTATCATCTTATATTTGTTACGTGTTTCTTTTTTTCTGTTATTTGATGGCTCGTTTAAATTTTTAAAATGCATGTTTTCAAAGATCTTCAAATTGAACTGTGTTCTTGGAATATTGGGGTGGTTAATTTTAGCGAATTAGCTTAATATTTTTATGATTTGAATTTCAATTTAGGTTTTTTATTCATATTTCATACAGAATTTTTACGTTATTCTTTACTCATTTCTTTCTGGTAGATTTATAATTTAATTTAGTTTTGGTTATATTTTTTAAATTTTATGTTTGCCTGGTTGTGCATTTATTTGCCATACTTATTTACTGATACCGATTAATTTTCTGTTTTCTCAGTTGTAATCTGAAGGACATGGTCAATCTAATTCTCTTTTTTGGTGAAAGGGACTAATGTCTTACCTGATTTATTTTAATGTTGAGTTGAAAATATCTTCATGCTGAATGTGACTTGTATCCAAGGGTCGCGGGATCGGAATCGGAATCGGGATCGGTGGGTACCGATCCGATTTGGATCGGATCGGATCGGACCGATTCCGACCGATCTAATGGAAGAAAATCAATCCAGAATTGATAAGAAAAAGAAGCAAAAAAATGATCCGATTCCGATTACAATTCCGATTCCGATCCAATTCTAGACTGATTCTAGCCAATCCTAGTCGATCCGACTGGAATAGCAAAAAAAAAATAAAAAAATGATCCGATTCTGATTCCGATTTCGATTATGATCCCGACCGATTCGGCCGATCCGATTTTGACCGATCCGGTTGATCCCGACCGATTCTACTGGAACTTTTTTCCGGATCGGTCCTTCGGCCAAGAATCGGATCGGCACTGGCCAATCCGATTCAGGAATCGGCCGATTCTGCGATCTATGCTTGTTTCTGGTTCATTCTTCTACAAATTTCTTCAGTTTTGGTGTTGTAAATAGTTATTTGGAATATTGGGTCACTTACAAGAAAGCTTATGGAACTTGTTGATAGGATTGTGTGATGAAAGATTAACATTGCTTGCATTTAAGAAAAAGAATGGATATGAGAAGAATTTAGAAAAGTAGGACATGTGGTTAAAACTATGATAACCAGGAAACGAGAAATAAGAGTGAGGTAAGTATTATTGTTTATTGTTGGCACTTAAAATTTTCAGAAAATGTGGTGAAGAAATGACAGTACATGCTACAATTAGGTCCAAGCTTTGTGCAGGTAGTCTTTTGCCAGAGATCTCTTTAGATGGAACTAAATTGGTTTGCTGAAGAAGTTTGGGGAAGAAGCTAGGAAACCATTCTTAGGGAAAGAGAAAAGATAACTGCCAAGGATCGGAATCAGAATTGGAATTAGTTGATATCAATCCGATTTGAATTGGATCGGATTGGATCGGATCGACCAATTTCTTAGAAGGAAAACTGATTAGAAATCGGTCCAAAAGGATTTTTTTGCTTAAAAATAAGAAAAGTCAGGAAAATTTTTTAGAAAATTTGAAACTCACTTAATAACAATTCTAAAAATAAAAATATAACATTTCCCATGCTTTCATGACATAAGATAGCAATATACTTTCATTTAACATATATAATATGATAAAATTGAGAGTAATTGTTTTAAAATGTAATTTTATATATTTTCTTGATCAATATCTATGAAATTAACATTTATTCTTTTTCTCTTGAGTCTCTTGACTATTTCATTGAGATGTGTTTGTCATTATCAGCCAGTATCCATATGAAAAAAGTGAATTGACCATCTCACTGAAATCATATACAATGAATTGCTCATGCACTGGTGATGTAGTTGGATAGTATGGTTGGAAATCATCTGGAGATGTTGGTTTTAGATAACGAGCTACTACGTACCGATGGGAATTGGTATGGACCGAATTGACCTTTTGTTTGGAGACCACACATCAATTTCTTGCATTTAATAGTTTTATTTTTAATTTTTATTTCATGTATTTTTATTTTGGTATTTAGAGTCCTTTGAGTCATTTTTTATTTTAATACTTTACATGACATATATGTAGTTAAGTCTTTTAGGGGTCCATCTTATAATGTCCAGCTCTATTTAAAGAGCCCAAAACTAATGAATCAAAGATAGAGATGGATGTTTGAAGAAGCCAATGGGTTTTCCCCTCTCCCCCTCTCATTGCCTCATAGATTGCAAAATCGTCAGAATTGGATCGGTCGATTTCGTTCCGATCCATAGCTAAAGGATTGATTCCTCCGAGAATTTTGGAGGAATTGGTCCGAATCGCTTGAATCGGTCGATCAACTGATTCATCAGAGTTGATTTCGGGTCTGTTTCGGACTTGGAATCGGACCTAGGGCCGGAATCGACCCCTTTGAAGCTCTTATGCACCCCCATCAATCCCCTCCTCGGCAAGGCGATTCTGCGGCGATTCTTGGCCAGAATAAATGATCCTCTAGTGGTGTGGGTCATGTCGTAGCAGATCGACCAAATACCTCCTCCTGTTCTAACACTGTTAGTAGGGGTTGGTTGGGTCAGTTGCATCCGACAAAATGCTGGATCTTGGCTTCAAAGTCACTTGCTCCTTTCCTTCTCTCTTTACTTTTGTTTGTGCCTACTTGCTACCATGTCAAGCTTTCTTTAGTTGTTTATTTGGTTTCTCATTGGTATTTGTGAATGATTTATGTTCGGCTCTTCCTTTTCCTTTGACTTTTTCAATTGACCTCTCATCTCTTCTTATGAATTGTGGGCTCTCATAGCTTGACTACTCTCCATGAACACTTTGTTACATTTCTTCAAATTTTCATGTACTCTACCCGTGTGATACTTTAATCAGAATACTTACCTATTTATTTGTTTGTCACACCATTTACATTGTACTCTCTTCTTATCAAAGTCTATTAAGAAATCATGTTCCCACCTGATATCTGATATCACGGGGATCAGATGTATCTTCTTCATTGGCTATTGCTTAAGTCTGTAATATTAATATATTAAAAGAAATTAGATTATTAGAACATTAACCTCATAATGCTAAGGAAAGGGGGGAGGAAGAAGACAACAACTCCTTGAGGGTGTGATAGTCACCTGATTTGGGTGACTATTTAAGGGGTTAAGGTGGGGGCTTGTAGGGGGGAGGGAAGAGAAAGAGACCTCAAATAGTCACTCGAAGGTGACTATTTAAGGTGTTAAGTGGGCCGGGTGGGGGGGGGGGGGTAGATAGGTGGAGGGGAGTAACAACCCTCCACAGGGGGTTTTAGAGGGGAAGAAGTCACCAGAGGGAAGATCGACACTAGGAGAAGGGGAATTGTCCCTCCACAATGCTATGTCGTCGGAGGAATGAAAGGATCAATGCCGGATTGCTCAAAATAGCCCTACATAGCTTGGGATCGCACTCAATCAACGCAGGATCGAAGTTATCTTTATAGAATCATTGGAATTCCGCCATAAGATCGTCAACATCGTTGAACCCTAGTGGTATCATGATGCTTGGTGGGGAGATCGATGTCCGATCGATATTGTGATGCTTGGTGGGGGGATCAATGATTCTGGACTGATACCACCCATATTGGATGATGTCCGAACAATATCGGGCCCGAATTGGGTTAGATATCAATTCCAGATTGGAATTTAAGTTGTCATAATGAAGTTGTCCGGATCTGATCCAATTCAAACGAATCTCATTCTCAGCCAATTCCATTGACTCATACTAATTCTACTGGGAGTCGAGTCTGAATCTGCCCTCCTGGCAAATGTTGGATTGAGACTAGCTGATCTTGTAATTGGCCGATCTCGATCCAATTGGCTAATTATAGTAACCATGCTCTCATCACAATGTGATTTGATGTGGCCTTGTGTTCTCAGGTTCACAACATTGTGATCATTTATGCTGATCATGTACAATTAATGCTTTTTATGTATTTTCTCGGTGAAATGACTGCGTAATTTACATATAATGGATAAATGCTGTCGTTGGTTCATTATGAATATGCTTCTTATAATAATCATGATACAATCAAGATACATATAATTGTCACTTAATTCTGTAGACCTTTTGAAGGGAATATGGCCAAGTCATGGATCAAAGAATTATCTAGATGTCAAATGCACAGATTGGATTTCTTTCTTGCAGTGAAAACTTATTTTCTTTACCAAGTTTGTTTAGTACCAACAAGATTACCAGTATGTGAACTTGTGCATATTTTTCTTATGTTAAAAAATGATTGTCTCTACATGTGCGAGCACATAAATCATGTGTCAAGGGCAAGATTTCGTACTTTACAAAATGACTTAATGTTGATCAACCTGTTTTTTTGCAATGATGAACAACTAAAAAAAGTAGCTCGTGCAATTTATACATGAAAGCAAATGACCCCTGCAGCAAGTTTTTGTGCAATTTTAACTATATATTGAAGGATTACTTTTCTTGTATCATCTATCTACTTCTCCCACTTCAGTAAAGAGAAGGTTCATAGACTCAAAACTCGAGTCACTGGTTGAAGCTTACTCAAACATTGATTCATTCCCAACTGTTCTTCGTGAGGCTATGGAGAAAAGAGAAATACAGAAAAGGTTTGCATCTGGCATCAGCTACATTTCCTCTTGATAGGTCCAAGTACTCACTATAAAACTGTCGTGCAGCAAGTACAATATTGCTGATGGAATGCGCCAAATGTTTGATCCCTTTGAAAGAGTTGCACGGGCACATCATATTTGTCCCTGCTGTGAGCGTCCATTCTCCCGTGAGGAGGAGGATGATTTTGTTAGGAAGGCAAGTGGTTGCTTACAGCTTTTGCGTTGTATTCAAGTTAATGATTAAGTTTGTTGTCATCAGCCAATTATTTTTCTGTTTGTATCTTTCATTTATTTACTTACTGTTCTTTCAGCAAAGAGTGAAAAGTGCAAGTTCTGCAGAACACATGAAATTGTTGGCTGTGGAATCATCCAGCGCTGATTCATATTTCCTTCAGCTGGATAAGCTTCGTACTCTTTTTGAGGAATATATTAAACTTGGAAATGAATCTATTCCTTTTGCTGAGAAGAACCTGAAACAACTCAAGGATGATCTATGCCAGAAATCTCAAGCACTTGATGATGTAATGTTTTCATTTTATTTTATTAATTTATAATTTTTTTATTTGTTATTTGGATGTTAAATAATCTGAGAAACTTTTTATAATTTCTCAAAATTTATACAATATTGAACTAGCTTTTCTTTAATTCACATGGCCTTTAAATATAAGGGTGTTATATACTTATCCTTGGTCATTTAGATCAACCCATAAAAATATTAAAGTTGTGATAATTGACATAATTTATCTGAAAATTTCGTGTTCAACATTCTGTGCTCAGATTGTAGGTGTCCTTGCACATGTGAAGGCTGAGAAGGATGCCGCTGAAGTCTTAGTGCAACCGGTAGAAATTGCTGACAAGCTTCTAGATGGCATGAAGAATCTGCAAGAGCAAATTGAGGACTTAGAATACAAACTTGATGCAAGGGGTCGTGGGGTCAAGACTGTGGAGGAAATTCAGACTCAACTTAGTGACCTGCAAATGAAAAGGTAAGTAAATTAAAGCGTCAAAATACTCTTTCCATTTTGCTATTGAATTTTCTCACATGCAATTATTATTTATGTTCTTAAATGAACTTTTTTTCTTGGCAATTGAATGCGATGTTATTCTTCCCAGTGTTCTGCTTGGAACCTGATAAGCCAACTTTGACTTAAACAATATGGTATGCATTATTCTGAACCATTCAGGGGCTTCATACCAATTTGAAGGACTTAGAATAAAGCCAACACTTTTAGCTGGATTTGCGGTCTCTAGCCAATGTATCCCCATATGACGATTTTTTTCTTCTTAGCAGGTCTGAGTGGGTCAAAGATAAATATTGAAATTTGATTGTTCTAATTGGAGCAGGTGACAATAAAATTGGACTGTAGTGTTGACACCTGTATTTTTAGAAATTAAGGGCCACCTTATCATATGTCAAGGCGCTGTTAAATAAATAAAAAAGCCAAGGGTGCATTCCTTCTTCACACCTTGTCACTTATGGGGATGGGTAGAGAGAAACTGCCTTTTGAGCATCCAAATAGATGCTAATGGTGCTGTCAAGATAACCGAGGTGTCAAACGAGACACCCATCTCATGTATAAATGTGATTCTACAAAAAAAAATATAATAAGTGTAGAATTGAGTGCCAGAACTGTTGGCTAGGGGAGGACGAGCTGAAGCCCATTTAGAGCGGCTAGCACATGGGCATCCGAGGCCAATCCGTGACTACAGTGTTTCCATCGGTTGGGAGACGGAGTTGAGAGGGCTTTCGGTTGGTTTTCACACTGAATCGGACTCTCCCGATAGAAGGAAATTCGAGCAAGTGAGGAGAGTCCGGTCTGAATCGGGACTCATCTAGCAGTAGATGTCTTCTTCGACAACTCTTAATAGGGGAAGGAAGGCATCCGAGGGAGGGAATCCTAGTGGATATCGGGGCCTTCCGAGTCCAGTTCGAAGCTGGAAGCTCAAAGTTCGGAAGGTTCCCAACGGACGAAGGGAAAACCGGGAGTCTATAAAACCAATGCCAGGGCTCTGTCGCGAAGGGGAAGTTTTTCTGAAGAGATAGAGAGACCAAGAGAGAGCAGAGGGTTACCGCGGAGTCGTGTACTCCCTCTCAATAACGCCGCCGGTCCTTGCTTCTCCTTCCCACAACGTAGGCAGGCCAACTATCTTCTTCGAGGGGTGCTGCCGTTCGTCCTTCAACCACCGAGGAGCTATCGCAAGCTTCGTCTGCAGTCGAGGGCCTCGACTGAACTTCCAGGCGTTGCCGAGGGGGGCTTCCTCCACAGCAGGGTGCCCATCAGATCTTCAGCCGTCGTCGGGGCTCCTTCTGGAAGCCGCTGTTGCCGGTGCTCCTTCTGGAAGCCGCTGTCGCCTCGCTACCGCGAAGCCTTGCGTCGCACTGCCGCAACGAGGGTTCAATGTAGTCGGGTGAGCAGTGTCGGCTGGGGGGGGTGAGAAGTTTATTTTATTTTTTTGCCAACTATGGTCCATGCTGGTATGCTGTGGGGCCTGCCAGAAGGAGGAGTCTAAAAAAAGGGCCGCGGCTGCGTCAGAAGCCGGCGGCCGCGCGCATGAGGAGCAGTGGGAGGATGTTGACCCGCGGGTCAAATATGGGTGGGACCCACCCAAATGAAGCGATCAAAAAAAAAGAAGAGAAGAAGCTGGCCCAAACGAAGCTCCCGCGGGAGACAACTGCAGGTGCTGGGCCGGGCCCAACAGAAGGCCTAGCTGGCCATGATGAAACAGGATTTGAGGAGGGCCCAAGGAAGAATTTTTTTTTTTAAAATAAACAATAAAATGAAATTTAAATAAAACTGCATTAGTTAAGTAAACAAACCGAGGCGAACATCTGGCCTGCTAAAAATCCGCCTGATGGTCTCGGCATAACTTAAAAGAATGAAAATAAATGGGAAAGCAATAGGCCGGCTTTAGGCATGTCTCGTGACCCATAATTAAAAATGAAATAAAACAAACAATAAACATGAATTAAATAAGAATTCACTAAATTAATCCACAAACCGAGGCAAGCATCTGGCCGGTTAAAAACCCGCCACATGGTCTTGACATAATCTAAAAGAATTCAAATAAATAGGGAAAGCAATAGACCGGTTTTAAGCACGCCTCTTGACCCTTTAAGGTAGACATGCAAAGGTCTATTAAAAAGACTCAATGTCTTGCCATGTTCATTAAGCTATACAAGGCTCAAGCATAATCAATATGCCGTCATGCCGGTCATATGCTAATGAAATCATCAAAAACAGTGGGGGATGTCCATAAGTCTATCAAGACCGGGTATATGCCACCTATGAATGGACAAATTCATCAAGGACTCAAGGGACCAGATTTTTGGTCATGACTATAAATCATGTCTCATGTTGAGAGATCAAATAAATGAAAATTCATGTTCGGTGCACGAATTTATGTTACAAGGGGAGAACAGCTGCATGAAATCAATTGGAAGGCAAGACCACAAAAAAAATAACATAAACAAAGTCTAAAAATCCGAAGTTGTAAAAATTCTAAAAATTTGGAATTCAAGCCGAACCTGTGAATCTGAAATAAAAAAGAACTGTGAATCTAAATCTGCAGCTTAAATTGTAAAAAAATCTGAAGTTATGAAAAACTGTGAATCTGAAGAAACTGGAAGTCTAAAATCTGAATCTGAAGAAGCCAGCGATTCATAGAAACCTGAAACCTGCAACCGAAAAAATTTCATAAAACCTACAGTTTTTGAGTCCAAATCTGAAGGTCCAAAGTTGTAAGGAAATTCTGCAGGAGGGCCAAATCTGAAAGCTCCAAATCTGGAAAATCGGAATTTGAGCCCAGGAGGTTTGAAATCTGAAACATATAACTCTGGAAATTAAGAAACTTTAAGAACTGAAGGTTTTAAAATCTGAACTTCATAACAAATAAAAAAACTGAAACTGGAGAACCGTAAACCTCAATTTGTACAGCCCCCAACTTGTCCCAAATATAGTGACAAGCCACAATCTATCAATCAAACCTTAAAACCGGAATCATAGATCAAATTCAGTGTTCTCACCAAAATTCCAAGATGAATTCAAATTCAAGCTAAATCAAATCAAATTTCTCTAAATGATCCAAAGCCAAGCAAATCTGAAACTGTGCAATCTGAAATCTGAAAAATCTGATATCTGTACAAAATCAAGACATTTCAAAAAATCTGTAAGGTTCAAAGGAATTGAAAATACCTACAAACTTCAGGTTCGGTTAAATTTGCAAACAGAAACCTAAGTTGGTGTAAATCAAATGAAATATGATCCTAAAGAGAGACTTCCAAATGAATCAAATCAAACTAAAAGAACACACATTTAAATCACAATCAACACATAAAAGATATAATCAAAATCCAAGCTGTTTCTGACAACAAACATCCAAATCAAATCTTCCTCAAATCAATCAAACCTAAATCAGTCCACACGATCTGAAAAATCTGAAATATGTAAGTTAATGAATAAATAACAATTTGTAATCAACTCATCAAATCCAAAGATAAAGCAATCAGTCAAATATCAAAACAGATTTAATTTCCCCAAATCAAATTCAATCCATTCTCAATCAAACAAACCCAATTCAAACTAGGTTGAACCAATTAGAAACCAGTAAGAAAGTCCAATTCTCCAAACCAGTAAACCAATTAAACAAATCAATTTTCTAAATCAAACTCAAACCAAGTTTAAATCAACAAATAAATTAAAATTGAATCAAACTTAAATCAATAAGCAACTCAAACAAATTGATTCAATTAAGATGAACAGATCTAAATTCAACCCAAACGAAAAGCAATTAACAAATTAAATTCAACCAATCAAGTTCAACTCAAACTAAATTCAAACCAATTCCAATTAATCAAACCAAAAATTCAAATCAATGCAATTTAAATCAAATTCAAAACTAAATTAAGTGCTTGCATTCCATCAAATTCATGGGGCTGTTCTCCTATGTGTTTGTATGAATGTTTATTTTGTGGATGCTTGTTCTTCTATTTCCATAGATTGCTATGACGATTAATCAAGGCTATTCGAGTACTCTCGATGTAATTAACGTCGGATCTTCGCACCATCCGGCGGGGAGTGGTCAAAATCAATTTCAAAGAACCTAACAACCTCAAATTATAATTTTATACATATCATTGACCCTAGTTAGTACTTTTATGGAATACCATCTATTTTCTTACAAAGTCAATACTAAGGTCAAATCAAATCTAAATTACATTCAAACAGAAAAATGAATTTCCAAAACCAAAATCTTAAAAGAGAGATTTTTTAGATTACATCATGTAGTCACATGTATCTGATTGTACCATTGGATTTAGTTATTTTATTATGAAAATTAGATGTTTCTTCCATTTTTTTCTTAGCAGTGCATTTTTTCTGTACTGTTGCACAGATATGTTTGCTGAATGGCCCGAGTTTGGGGTTTGTTGAGAATGCCTGTATGCTGTTTGTATTTGGGCTGTTCTGTGGGTCTGTTGGATATCCAAACATTCACAAGGTACAATCTTAGTAACTAGAAGATCTTGCAGCCTTGCAGACCTTGAATGCTGCAAGAGGTGCAGTTCCTGGACCGTGATTATTCAGTTTGATTCACTACAGGTTCCTCTAAAGTGGAGCCCTTTAAATTAAATAGTTAAAGTCATACCTTACCATTTTATGGGATTTATTGCTCGGCAGAAAGCTGGGCTGGACCTAACTTGCTTAATCCTTTTTACTCTTTGCTCACTTAATGCGATCATTGAGTTTTGCATGATGTTGGCACCTGAAATTTGCAGAGCTTTTGGAGAAAGTAAAATGAAATGAAAAATTTACTTCTCTTCAAATCCTATTTAATATGGGATTCAGGTCCTAGATGAATTATGACCTACATATTTTTGCCAATGGGATGCCTTATATGCATAATTCTTTAATAACTAAGATACATCTAATGCTAACACTTAGCATCATCCATCAAAATCAGATGGGAAATAAGCTGATCCGGGCCTTGTTGGATTTTGGAATCACCAAGGCAATGTGAGGGCACTCCCACCGTCCCAATGACTCTATAAAAACCTTGATATGACCGAGGTAGCATTAGATGCTCAATTATACATCTAAGGTGTCATAATAGCAGGAAGCATAGATTGCAGAATCAGTCGAACCAGATTGGAATCGTCCGATTCTAGAATCAGATCAGTTGATTTTGATTTGATTCCTACTTGAAGGTCCGATTTTGACTCGAATTCTACCGGAATCGGTCTGAATCGATGTCTTGAATTGGTTGAATCAGATGTGAATCAGAATCGAAATTGGAATCTTTGTTTTTTTTAATTTTTTTTAAAAAAGATACCGGCTGAATCGGCTCAAATTTGCTTGAATCAGAATTTTTATTTTTATTTTTAAATTCTGATTTAGGATCGGTTTCTCTTCTTGAGAACCAGTTAGAATCGGACCGATCCAAACTGATTCAAATCGGATTGGTACTGGCCAATTCTATTTCGATGCTGATTCTGAAATCCTTGGCAGAAAGAGTTCACCTATGGCTGCCAAGGTTATTGGAAGGAAGGGACAGCCTGTTTATTAAGATCCTACAGAACCGATGGCCAATTGGATGCCAAAAAAGGGTATACTCATGGACAACATATATGAGGAATGGTGTACTTTTATCTATCACGGGTAGATAAACATAGACACAGGTCTTTTGTCCTAGATACACCAATATCAGGAGATGTAAGATAATTAGGAGGCTACTAGGTCAAACAAATGCCCTTGGAAAATTTGAAAGGAGATTGATGTAACCTCAAAAATCTAAGATTCTTGTTTTTGGAAATTCATTTTCCTTTTTTAATTTGGATTTGATTTGATTAGACCTTAGCATTCACTTTGTAAGAAAATAGATGATATTTCATAAAAGTACTAACTAGGGTCAATGATATGTATAAAATTATACATCGAGGTTGTTAGGTTCTTTTAAAAATTTGTTTTGACCTCTCCCCGTTGGATGGTGCGAAGATCCGACGTTAATTATATCGAGATTACTCGTAAACCCTTGATTAAGCGTCATAGCAATCCATGGAAATAGAAAACATGCATCCACAAACATAAACATTCACACATATCGACATAGGAGAAAACAAATCCATAAACTTGATGGAATGCAAGCACTCAATTTTAGTTTGAATTTGATTTGAATTGAATTGGTTTAATTAAATTTGTTGGTTTGAATTTTGATTTGTTTGGTTGATTTGAGTTTGGATTTAGTTTGAGTTGCATTGGTTGAATTGCTCTTAATTTGGGTTGAAATTCGATCTGTTCATCTTAATTGAATTTATTTAAGTTTGATTCAATTTGGATTTGTTTGTTGATTTAAATTTGGTTTGAGTTTGAAACAATTTATTTATTGCTTGATTTTTGAATGGGATTTGGGCTCAACTTATGGAATATGGTTTGTCTGATTCAGGAAATTTGATTCAGGTTTGATTACGGTTGATTGGAACTTATTACTTGGATTGTGGATTTTATTAGCATCTTGGTGATTTACTGTGATTTGATCTCAAGTGTGTTGTCAGATGAAATTCAGTTTGCTTAGATTTACTTATTTAAATTTGGCTGGATTTTGCTTATGGGTTTTAATTTACTTTTGGTTTGAATGGGTTCTGTTTGATTAATGCCGGTTTTAAATTTAATGAGTTGGTTTAAAGTTTATTTATTAACTTCCAATTTGTTCAGATTACAGATTTGAGTTTCAATTTGCTTGTTGGTTTTAGTTTGATTTGATTTAAGGTTTATTTTGATGTTATTGAATTTTACAATTTTCAGACTGCAGGCTTGCTTGGGGTTTAATTTTACGATTCATTTGAATTAAGTTCAGTTTGATTAAAACAGGTTTATTTTGACTGAGTTTGGTTTGAACATGATGTGATTCTTTTATGTTCAGTGAATTGATTCGTCATTTTCAGATTTCGGAGTCCAGATTCTGCTTCAAATTTCGGACCTCAATTCAGGTTCAGAATTTTGATTCCCTACAGATTCTATACGTTCCAAAATTTTCAGATCTGGAATCTTGCAGAATTTTTACAACCTCAGATTTTCTGATTCATACATTTTTGGCCTCCGACCTCTGATTTTCAAACTTTATGCTCCAGACTTCAGATTGCTGATTCCAAATTTCAGACTTTAAATTCTGCATATCTTACAGCCTTCGATTCCTTGTTTTAAAATGCAAAGTTCAGATTTTTTTTTATCTTTTCAAATTTCAGACTCCATATTTCTTGCAGATTCTGCATTTTTAATTGACTTCCAGATTGCAGGTTTCTAGATGGGTTCTGCACAAATTCAGATTTCAGATTTTGTGGGGGTATTCAGATTTTCAGTTTTCTGGACTTCGTGCACACTTGCACATTCAAATTTCAGATTTTATATTGCAGACCTTGTGTTTTAATTCAGTGGATTTTTTTTTATTTCAATTTTCACAGTTTCAAAATTTTTACAGCTTTCCAGATTCAGGTTCCCAACTGCGACTTAGTTCCAGCAATTCAGATTTGTGTCTTTTCAAATTTTCTGCATACTTCAAATCTCGGAACCTCAATTTCAGATCTTTACAGATTCTCATGATTTGAGATTTGTTCAAATGTGTGTGATTTAAATTTTTGTTTGTAAATCAGAACTGGATTTGACCAGAACTTAGACCGGATTCTAGGTTCAATTACAGATTCGTTTTCTATTTTCTATCTTTTCTTTAAGTGCTTGGCATCCCATCGGATCAATGAGATTATTAACTCCTTTCAATGATATAAATCAACAGTACAGCTTCCTGAATGTCTGTCTTGGACGTTCATAGTCAAGAAAATACATCTTCACAACTTCGATTTGTTCTGAGAACATCCCTGCTCAAATCCTTGATGAACACGTTGTCTGTCGATCTTTGGAAGGAATACACCCGGTCTTACATAGACTTATGGGTATTTCTCTCCACTTCTCTTTGAACTCCATTAGTATGTACTTGGCTTATTGGCATGTTGGTCATGCACGGCCTCATATACCTTAATGAACATGGTATGACATTGGGGTCATTTAATGACCTTTGTATGTCCACCTTAAAAAGTTTAAGGGGAAGGTTTAGAACCGACCCACAAATTCTTTTAAGTTTAGCCAAGACCATGTGGCGGGTTTTTAGCCGGCCAGATGCTCGCCTCGGTTTGTGCAATTAACTTAGTGAATTTTTATTTAATTTTTGTTCATGGTTTTCTTTATTTTGATTTTTGAATTATGGGTCAAGAAGCGTGCTTAAAAGCCGGCTTATTGTTTTCCCATTAGTTTTCATTCTTTTAAATTATGCCGAGACCATGTGGCGGGTTTTTAGCCGGCCAGATGCTCGCCTCGGTTTGTGAAATTAGTTAATGGATTTTTATTTAGATTTTCATTTGATTGTATGTTTTAAGAAAGAAATTTTTTTTCGTTGCTGCAGTCCTTAGGCTTCAGCTTAATGGGCCCGGCCCATCCCCTTCCTTCACGTCCGGCGAGCCCTCCTTTTTTTTAAACCCTTTTTCCTGGTGGGCCCCACTCCATGTTGACCCGCTGGTCAATAGCCGCACAGCGGCAGCCGCACGCGCCCGCCCGTGCGTCCGGTACCTCCTGCGACCCCCCCCGGCGGGCCCTACGACATTGTCCACGCTGGACCAAAGTCGGGGCAAAATCCCCCCGGGCCTCCACCGTCCCTCCGACTTCAGAGGGTGCGTACGGGGGAGAAGGGAGGCTCGTGGCGGCGACGGCAGCGTCCGGAGAAGACCTCGGCGGCGATAGCAAGCTCCAAGGGGGATTCCGGCGAGGCTAGCTACCTCCGGAGGGGATTCCGGCGACGGTAGGCTGCGGGAAGAGCTCCGGCGGTGGCGGCAAGCTGCGGAAGGAATTTCGGCGGTGGCGACGGCAAGCTCTCTTTCTCTCTTGGTCTTTTCCCTAGATTTTTTTGTATGGCTTCCCCTCTCTTGCTCTCCTATGCCCTCTCTCGGGTGGTGATCCCTTGGCACGACGGGTCTCTGGGTGTCTTATAGGCATCGACCTTTCCTCCTTCCATCAGGAGACCTGCCGCGAAGGGGGTTCCGGCTCCGAGACGGACTCAAAACAATCCCGAGGCATATGGGATCAACCCGCCTTGCTTCCTTACTCTTATCTGTTTCTATAACTGTCTGCTCCTCCATCCGCCATTGAAGACCTTCCCAAAAGACAACGTTCAGCTCCGAAACGGACTCGGAGAGGATCCACAGTGAGCGGGATTGACTCCCTTCCTAGGTTTATCCGAACCTTCTTTTAGGGGAGTTTGCCCTTTCCTTACGGGAACTCTTTCCATCGGAAGAGTTGGCTCCGGAGCGGGATCCGATTGAAGCTGAACAGGACCCACATATGGTTCGGAGCCTTCCTGCGCACATCCTCAGACGTCCTAGTGCCACTCTGAGAACAGAATTTTCCTTTTCCTTTTTTTTCCCTTTTTTTTAAAGCAGCCTTATTCCCTTAAATTAGGATCCGGCTGTCAATTCTTTAGCTTCCGGGTCTCTGCTGTGAGCTGGGTACTGTCGCCAACACCTCTACTGTGAGCTACATACTGTCGCCAACACAGGTACGCCACCTCCAGCTGATAAATGGATCAAACTTGTGGGGTCTATTTTGCTAGGAGACTGTCTATCATGGGACTGAACATGCCAATGTGTACGCATGTCCCTTGCAAATTTTTTTTAATTTCACAATCTGAACCACCATTTGTAACTAATCACCTCCATATTGTCCATTCAATATTTGTGAAATTTTGAGGTGCCAACAGAGATGATCTGAGCCATTTAGGCCCATATACGACCAAATTATGTGCAATCAGATAGGGCTTTCATACCATGATTGCCCAGACAACAGAGGGACTGATCTCCTCATATTCTTGATATGTACATGCAGGCCTTAGTGCAATTGAGAAAAGGAGTAATGGCAACTGTCAGATCTGAAACATGTTCTGATATATATGAAAAGGTTGTCTTCCATACTTTGGCCAGGGTAGAAGCCTAGCTGCATAGTTCCGTTCAGACAGCAGTGTCTGAACATAAATAGGGATGAGAGAATAAAGATAAAGGAAATAGGGATTGGATGAGTCAGACACATGTTCATAACTAAGGAGGATATATCCTCTTTAATTTTAATTACGTCTAGCGCTCAATTATGCACTCAAGCACCTTTGCAACCAAAGCAAAAGAGAGAAGATATACCTGCCATTGCTGATGATGGAAGGGAAGATGGAAGACCTTTTCGCCCAATCCTGCTCAGCAGATGGCCTGTATAGCATCAAAATTGAGTGATGATGGAAGGGAAGATGAAAGGCTTCTTCTCACAACCCTACCAGCCAACGGCTTGTATTGCATAAAAACTGAGCATTTCTGATGTTTGGATGTCTGCCAATGTCATGAGAACAAAATAAAGGGGAAGGTGGACCTACCAGCCACTGCCGATGCCCAAGAAAAGAAGGCAGGAAGTCTCAATGAGATCTGGTGCAAATTGGATGCCAAGAGATAGGTACTGTACTGGGTAACGCTAATAGAATTGAAGGACACAATGTCCTTTTTATTTTTGCATCAACATATGAGCAAATAGGGGCTACATTATGCACTTAAACACCATTGTAACTAAAGATTGTCATCTAGTATCTCAATTTTTTCTCGAAGAAACTTAAAGAGAAGATCTCGGAGAGATCTTGGAAAAATATTGAGAAATTGAATCTCGAAAATGTCAATCAAAGTGGATGTGTAAGTGTAAAATGTCTTGTAATCTTTACAAAAAGGGCAAGTATACTGTTGGCGTCTAGTTTTTTCAAAAAAAAAAAGGGAAATCAGGCCAAAGAAAAAGTGGGCTTAAGTGTAGGGCGGACAGCCCATGATTGAGTCAAATCAGGCCCAATTGGGTACTCCAATAGCTGTTCTGGTCAGCCAGCCCATGAGCCCATGCAAATCAGAAAAAGTCCAGCACATGTGGAGGCTGGCGCACAGCCCAGCAGAAGCTGGACCTGGCTGGGCTGTGGCTGCCCAATGCAGGCCCATGTTGGCTCCTCCCATCTGCCAGCGCACCTGGCCCACCTGCCACCTCCAGCTGCACCATGCCAAGCCATCAATTGGTCAGGTCATGGGAGAGGGAAGTTGAAGAGGCCAGGAGGAGGCCAAGAGACAGCCGATCAATTATGTGGGTTTAATAGTGTAACCCCCGATGGGAAGGCCAAACGGCCATCAGTTATTGCCCACCTGCTGGCCCTTCATCTGCCCCCCACTCTCTATAAGAGAAGAGGGGCGTGCCAGCTTCAGAGGGGGGGAGACTGCTGAAGGAGGCTGCCAGGCTGCCGGATTGAACTGCCACCTGCTGCGTCCTGCTGTCCACCTGCAACCTGCAGTCTAGAGAAGGGAGGAGAAGAGGAGAAGAAGACAAAGCAAGAAGGTATAATGGGTACATCCCTATAGCCCTCTAAGGGCCTTCCTTCTATCTGTCCTACATGCTCTCTCTTGCCTCCTATCCATTCTCACAAAATTCTCTATTTTGGTCCATTCAAACCCCCTGAATTGGACTACATCACCCCTTGAGCCGAGCCCAATTCAAGCCCACATTTCGGACCATCTGCAGGTCCCTTTCTGGCCCTGACTGAACCACCTGCAGGTCACCACATCTGACCCCAAATCGGTCCCAAACCAGGCCCCCCAAAATGCCCCTGTGCAGGCCTACTTCGGTCCAGCCAAAATCCCATCAAACAGGCCTCAGCCGGACCCCACACCAGGCCCTGTTCGGTTCCAATTCAGACCCCAAATCAGGCCTTATTTTGGTCACTTGAGCTGACCCCCTAGCCAGGTCCTAGGCTCTCCCCTGTCTGGTCTCCAAATCAGACTTCAAACAGGCCTCAGCCGGTCTCCAAATCAGCCCAAACCAGGCCCCCTAAAACCAGCTCCAAGTCAGGCCCTCGCCAGGTCCTGTCCGGTTCCCAACCAGAGCCCAAACCAGGCCTTGATCTGCCCCTTGTGCAGGCCCATTCCGGCCCACCTGAGCCCACTCAAACAGACCCCAAATCAGTCCCAAATCAGGCCCAGAAATGCCTCTTGTGCAGGCCTACTTTCGGCCTAATTCAGGCCACCTGATCAGCCCCCTTGTGGCACATCAAAACTGACCCCAAAACAAGCCCAAAACAGCCCCTTTGCGGCGTACCAAAAAGATGGCATGCATCAGCCCCCTTGTGGCTCAAGATGCAACATATTTGCGGTTCAGCAGCACTCAACCAGGGAGCAGAAACCTGCTAGTTTCAGCAATGGTGGGTAGGGGCGATGTCCCGGACCCTTTCAGAATCCGTACGACAGGCCGATTGTTTTGTCCGGGCGGGTCCTTACCCTACCATCAAGATAAGTGGAGGCGCATAAGTCCAGTAGGCCCTTCCAGCCCAAGAACAGTCCAAGACAGGCCCTTCCGGCCCAAGAAGACCGAAGACCGAAGACCGGTTTTGAACGCCGATGGAACTCAAAAACCGGTCCAAGTGGCCTTAAAAATGATGAAAACAGAAATAAACTAAAAAAAATGGACGGCTCCCCCGGGTACGTCCCGGGATGTCGTTCCGGACGTCGGCGCGGGCACACTCCCGTATGCCGATGATCCTTCCCCCAATTTGGCTAAGTCATTGGCTAGCCATGTTGGATGGGTAAACTTCACCGAGTTAGAAAGTAACCGGCATGCCGTTGTAATGCCAAAATTTTCTAAACCGGTGAAGAACCTAAGTTGGGGGAAGGATCATCTACAATGTACTCCAATGTACTCCACCTTCATGAAATGAAATTTTTGATGTCATCTTATGATGTTTGATTCCGGGCGCCCAATGGTAGCCCAATGGGTCGGAGGCAATGCAAACCGCCAAACAAAAAAAAAATCATTCCAAACCAAATCTAGAAATTCAAACAGAAAGCCCAAAACAGAAAAATTAAATCTGAAAATTAAAAAAAAATCAGAACATGAATAAATCTGAAATTCAACTTAAACTTATCTCGGTTTCACCAAAAACCAATCTTCAATAAGACGGAATCGATTTTAAATCAAACTTCCAACAAAAATCAGATTTTGATTAAACCCAAAACACATAAATTCCAGATTTAAATCAAATCTGATAACACCAAAAATCATATTTAAATAAATCTGCCCAAGGGAAAATCTATTCTAATCAACTCCGATTGCACACATAAAACTGGTTTATTAAACCTGAAAATCTACCGAACTTCACTTAATGAACAATCAAATGCTTAACTCCAAAGAAACCAAATAAGCACCATTTTCAAACACCCTAAAAATGGACCAAAATCAACCTAAAAAAAAATCAGAAATCTGAAAAATCCAGAAAAATGCAGATCAATGATAAAATCCAGAATTTGAAAATAAAAAAAAACAACCAAATCAAAAAGTCCAAAACATGCTTAAAACTCTTTAAGCACGTTAAAACTGAAATCAAAACAAATTGAATCAAATAAATTCAAAACAAAACAAATCAAAACACCATACAACAAATCAAACAAACTCAAACCCCAAAATTAACAAAACCGACTTTCAAGTCAAACAACAAACAAATGAAATAAACCCGAACCAAATCGGTTTGCATCTCATCGGACCCAAAAAGCCGCTGCCCTTTTGAGTTCACTTTATTTTATGGATGTGCACGTCTCCAAACACAGGTTGCCACGACGTTTAATCAAAGGCGTTAGAGCCGTTGCTCGATGTAAGCTAATGCCGTATACTCGCACCATCCGGCGGAGAAGGGTAAAAAAATCAAAATTTTCAAAGAACCCGAACCTCGATTCTAATATTTTTTAAGCTATCACCGGACTACCTAATATTTTAGGTATCATCTATTTTGTTAGATAAGTCTGGGGATGTCTTTCTTTCAAAAGAACAGACGTGAAAAAAAGCGGTTCACACATATACTCATATTCAACATCAAAGTAAGCTAATGGAGAATTAAATATGAAATATAGAAGGTGAACTATTGTTAACAAGAGGCACACCAGGGATCTTATGTTATGGGGAACATACTTAGATAAGCTAAGGGGATGCTAACTATGTGCAAACAAATCTATTTCCCATAAACAGAATCAAGACCTTTTCATTTGTCGAGTGATCTAATTAAGAAATTTTAAACTTACAGTTGCTTTCTTTTTTAAACTAATCCAGAACTGTAAGTATTCACCAGTTTAAAATCCTGATTAGATTTTGAAAAACGGTTCTAGCTATTAACGAATTAAATTTAGTTATCTGAATTAGGTTCACTCTAATGACCTTAGTTTGACAACAAATATGAAGACAGCTAGGACCTAACTGCACAAAGGCATGGCGTCACGAACGAAATAATAGACAAACAAAGAGTTAAACTATGCAAGGGAAGGGTTTAGAAGGTTACCTCAACACCTTGGTGTGGGGAAGTCCATCTTCAACTAGTGGATAGGTGCTTCCTCTGATACAATTTGTTTATCAAATTAACTATAGAACCAAAATGTGACCCACACCTCATAGGGTGGTAACAAGTCTTACAATGAATTTGGAGGAGCACCTATGCCCATAGATTTTCAACTTCGTACAATCCTCCAAGTAGTTAGCGAACAATTTAGTAAGCAACAGACCAGAAGGGACAGATTCTCAATGTGGTGAAGAAAACTCATATCTCAGTTTGAACTGAGTTCATCACTGTTGTTGACTCAATTTAATAACCTCATTGTCAAGGAAATCGGACGTAATCATTCTCTATCGGCCTCAACAGATGTTGTCACCAGGATAAAGGTTCAACCAATGAATTCTTTGATTATGATAACCGATCAGTAGCTGAATGTAATCATCATTTTTCATTAAGATCAAGTTGACAACAGCATCAGTAGGTACTTCCAAAAAAACAGCGATCATATTTCTTTTATCAGATTTTGAAGAACCGGAGGAAGGCTACAACAATTCATTTCTACCAGCTAACGGACCAGCTGTAGTAAGCCTTTGATATCAGTCAGAAATAGTGGAAAAGGAGCTAAAGAAATCTATTTATGACCGATATAACCAAACCAGCAACAGACTGGAAGATGGACTGGTATTAAGCTTAGGAGTTTGTTCAAGGAGAAAACCGAATGGAACTTAATTGTGTAAAACGGCTGAACTGAGTACTAGCAGCTTTGGCAATAAGATCGATGAATGTAATGGAACACTCAGATTGCAGAGGACCAGTCCTATGACTCACAGGTTATCGAATCGATCCAACGAAAGGCCAATCCTAGCCTTGCAGGAATCTACAGATTGAGCTAATTGTGCATATACAGTCATAAAAATATTATGTTATAAAATTTTATTTGACAATTATGTCTTGATGAATATTTGGATAGATTCTATAAAAAAATGACAATATACGAAGCAAACTTAACAAGACTATCTAACTAAAATAATAATGGAAAATATAATGAGAGATAATGTATATGATATAGGTAGTTTGTCCAATATGAAGTTAAGAAATTAGGTGTAGTAATAGGCGGAGTAAATTAAGTGTCCAAAGGTACTAAATAGATATTCTCTTTTTGGTGTTCTCGCTTCTCGGATGTATGGAGAGAGATTATCAGAGAGATCTTGAGAGATTCTTAGGAGATCGCGTTCTATGATTGCAACAAAAGCAAAAGAGATAGAAGTTGTACTTGCTATTGCTGATAATGGGAGGGAAGATGGAAGACCTCTTCACCCAAGCTTGCTCAGCCAATGATCTGTTTATCATCAAAACTGAGTAATTCTGATGCATGGGTTGTCCGACAATGCCCTGGCAGCAAAATAAGGGGGAAAGGAGGACCTACCAGTCACTGCTGATGCCCATGGAAAGAAGACAGGAAGTCTTGCTGATATCCGGTGCAAATTGAATGCCAAGAGATAGGTACTGGACAGGGTAATGCTAATAGAATTGAAGGAGACAATATCCATATTATTTCAATGCAAATAGAACCTACGATGATGGAATTCCCATACCCCTGATCAGTGGCAATATCTATGCATATTCTGAACATATACAGGGAAAAGAGGATATGAAAGAAATAAAGGACACATACCTGATTGCCCTGGTGGCTATCTGGATTTGCAGAGCAATGGGTCTTCTTGAATTTAAGACAAGCAGATGGCTGATCTGACATTGGAGACAGCAAAATTGAAACCCGATATTCTTGTCTACAGAAGGGTGTTGCTGGGGCAGAGGGACAGAAGATGGAAGAGAGAGAGAGCAGCACGTGGGTTTGATCTTACACTGATATTGCGAAGGGACACCTTTACATGTCAATTGATGGTGTGTATTGATTTGGTGCCAGATCCAATGGATGACATGTTTAATTTAGTTAATGATGGATCCAATTAAGAATTGGATCCTTAATGGGGATCCTACTTGAATCTAGAGGAAGGTCCGCCGCATCTTCTTGTCCTAATTGGAGTAGGACATGGTTCAATTTAAATAAATGAATGAATCAAGGGCATTTAAATAGATATTAACCCCAGGCAGCCCCCCTTAATGGGCCTGATTTGTTTAATATAAGGTCCATTAGCACATGTTTCAGCTTTCATGCAAATTGGGCTGAATATTGGCCCAATATCAAATTTTAGTGAGCACATGATTTAAATTGTATGCAAGTGGGCGGATGACATTAAGGGCTAGGCCCATTTGGAAATTCAAAATGGTTCAAGGTTTCATTGATGTCAGATTTCAGATATTATTAATGTGCCAATTAAATGAAGGGTTCAAGTGCTTTGAGAAAATACATAATGATTAATCAAATGAATGGTCTTCCATGACAAATGGGATGCCCAGAGCCTACATGTGCAAGGGTCAGATTTCATCATTAATGGGGTCAGGGATTAATATGAAATCAGGCCTGTTTTGAGTTTAGTAAATGAGAGACTGATGATCAGATTTAATCTCATAAGAAGGCCCAATATCTTCGAGTTCAATTATGAGCTCAATTTGATCAAGAATAGAAAAATATATAAGTAAAGGAGTTTCAAGCATTAACGCACAAGTTGCGCAATGAATCAGGTGGCTGAATATAAATGATGAAATTAAGCTCAATTGCAATGTCATCTTGGCATAGACACTACATTTATATTGATGGGCTGAGATGTTGTATGAAATCATGCCCAATTGGCATTATAGTTATGGCTAATGACATGGCTCTTTAGGAATCAATTTAATGATTCTAAATTGTAGGATCGATGGTCATATATACACCCTTGGATCATGTGCCATATGGGTGAGATGATACGTTAAGGATGCAGCTGCCAAGAGCTCCTAAATAATAGGATCCACTGATGATAATATCCCCACCTGGCAGCCATTGGATGTGCCTAAATAGGACGATAACCACACAGTTCAAGTCGAAGCGTCACATTGGATGCTCCTAAAAGGTAGGAGAATGAAGGAGCAGTTCCACCACATACTTCTCATGGCTATGGGCATGATCGGGTCCTCTTTATCCTATGGAGAGTCCTACTCCAATAAGAACTGCCCACATAATCATAATACTTGACCAATATTCAATTTGGTCCAATAGAGATGCTGACAAACAACATGGCAGACTGGGTCTGCCTCCTGTGACTTCCATTGTGCGCCAGATGGGTGAGGGAATTAGGAACAGTCCCATGGGGCTGACTCACCAGTTATCTCCCTATGTAACCGGCCATCAACCATCTGTTCACGGATCGGATGACCAGAGGAGGATCAGCAGGAGATGCCATCTGTTGAAGTCTCAACAACCAGCAAGGAGAGGAAACAAGATTTGAACATCTTCACCTAATGCTGCTGCTACCTATACAAGGAGGAGAAGCCTCGGAGAGTTTTATATTGGGCCCATCTTACAGGGCATATAACTGGCGAGGACACCAGATTACAAGATAAATTTGACTATTTTCGAAAGTTTTACAAGCGACGACCATGGCATTTGGGATCCATTTGGTTTGATGGCTGAGTTTAGTAAACTTTTGAACAATCTTAATTTTAGGGAGTATTTCAGGCAATTGGTTGAGAAGTAGTGAATTTTACAGTGTTAATTGGGTTATTACAGTGTCCTGTTTGCTAAGCATTTTCTTTTCATTTATGTGAAATCTTTTTTTTTTTAACCTTATGTTGCATGTTGGCTCATCCATTGTGGGCTTGGGCCTAATGGCTTGATCTGAATGTGGAAACATGATTGGAGGGATAAGCTTTGAATCTTCAAATTTGAAGGCTCCAATCATGCCTAGGATGGAAGGATGGCAATCTTATTCTCAATTTGAAGTGTCATGAAATTAGACTCTGTTATGATCTTTCAATTCTAAGTATAAGATGTTTAATGCCAAGGCTATGTTTAAACAGAATTCCTTGAGATGTTGATAAATCTGATATTTCAGATAAAAAATGCTACCCAGATCCTACGCCCCACTAAATGAGCTGTGGAATCATAATGAATATGATGTGATTGGATAACATGAAATATGATAATCAAATCTTGAAAAAGTTTGATTTTTGGATCTAGGGAGTTCCTAAATATATAATGCTAAGACTTTGAATGATGTGTGATGAACTCTAAATCCAAGTTGTCTAATGCTATGACAGAATTAAAAAACTAAAAAATGAAATAGTGATTTCGTGATAAAAAAATACAAATTTCAACATGAAACTAAATTTGAAAATATCTACATGAGACCTCAGTTCTAACTCTAATGAAAAGAGTAATGTATTTGTAAATGACTATAAATGACTTTAATGGGATCAAATGATGAAGTCCCAATCATCCAAAATTCCAAGTGTAAAAATATTAATAATCCACTAAGGATAAAACCTTAAAATGGAATCTAAAAAATTTGGAGAATTTTTGACGGAAACTAAATAAAAATGTACCTTCGTAAACACGAAAGTAAAACTTAAATCAAAGCTTAAAATGTAAAGGGTTGTTGCATTTTATTGATTTTGTAGGTTATATCTTCCATATTGCTTATTTTGGGGATGCATATTTCCAATAGATAGGATTGCCTTTGACCCCTAATCAGGAGTATTTGAATATTCATTATGTAAATAACGTAGGTACTTGGCTAGTCCGATGGAGAGAGGTCAAATGACATTTTAATAAATGCAAAACTTAAACATGCATATTTTTTATGTATATCATGTGGCGTATGAGTTGGCTCAGCAAAATCCACTGTATAGCTTCTTCTATTTCTTGATAAAAGAAATATGACCAACAATAGTTTGAATGTACATAGTTAATACTCCGATCAGATATTACCTATTTTGATTGTAGTTAATTCTAGCCCAAGATAATCAAAATTCTTTTTTCAGGATGAAAATGAAATGAAATTTGATTCTGATAAGAATGTGTGGTTTCGCACATGATCTTCTCAATCATCATACTAATGTTGGTTTCTACCATCTTTCTTGTACTGTATCTTTTCTTATTTGCTTTTGTCCTCTGCGATCTATAGTTGGTGAGG